>JAUJPP010000005.1:28218062-28818062 GCA_030562195.1 Nipponacmea schrenckii
ACCTAACTGGTCGAACGGTCAAATATCGTAACTTGTGAAAAAGAAACAAAACATCATAAAACTATTAAAAATTATTCGTCAATTATTCTCTCTGCTTGGTTTGGTAGCCATTTTCAAACCCTAATCAGACGAGAAGTCGTGTGGGAAAATACTTACGCCTGCTTTTACTTGACGTAGGATTTAAGCAACATATTTACGTAAGTAAAATCTTACGTCTTTTAGTGAAACGCAATTTCAACCTACATATATACTTACGTAAATTCTTATACTTACGTGCCTTAGTGAAACGGGGGCCTGTCTCCCAAGAATATTGTTGAGATATTTAGGTGTATGTTTTCTGGCATACTTTCGATAAGTACACTTCTTTCTTTCTTAAAGCGTGGATAGTTAAAGAAGAAATGATATGCACACTCGCTGGATTGTTCACAATCACAGGATTGATTGTTGATGAGGTTGATTTTGAACAGATCTGATTTGAGAGAACTACAACCATTTCTAAGCTTAGTGTGGATAATAACGTACTTACATTCACCTGATAATGGAAAGTGTGAGTTCAAAATGAGGGTGGGATTTTTTGCAGTTGATATTATAGATTTAAAATGAGATTTGCTTCTTACTGTCTGGGTTAAGTTGTATATTTTATTATAATCATTAATTGTTGATGGGAAGAATGACCTTCAAGAGTCGTCGTCCTCAGACACGGAACCTTATATTTATGAGAATGTCTAAGCATGTATCTGGAAGGTATATCTTCATAGTTGCTCAAGATGTCATGTAAGTATGTTGGACAATTTTCATTTATGATATCATACAGAGTTGTGAGGCGCCTTTGTTTTCGTCTTTCAGACAGCAAAAGCCAACCAGTTTCCTTATATATGTGCTCCCTTTTAGCATACCTGGGTAGTCCTGTGACTATACGACCAGCTTCAAGCTGAATTTTCTCAAGCTTATCACTGTCGGCCTCATTACAACCGTCCCAAACCTGACAACAATATTCTAAGTTTGGTCGAATGTATATTTTGTATATTCTGTCAAGAGCCTCTTGATTTAGAACATATTTTAGTTTTCGGAGTATACCAAGTTGTTTTGATGAAGATTTACAAGTTTCATCAATGTGGATATACCATTTAAGATTACTTGAAAGGTGCACTCCCAAATGTTTGTGGTTCTGGACGGCTTCCAAGTTTTGGCCGCCTAACGTAAGGTTTGGGGGGCGGGAAGAAGATTTCTTTAGTTTTAAGCGGATTAAATTCTATTAACCAAGTCGTGGCCCAGTTATGAATTCTCTCAAGGTCTCGATTAAGCGACTCTTCCAGGATTTCAACCGACTTTGCAGTGCAGCGAAGGTCTGTGTCATCAGCGAAGAGTCTTGACGTATTGTTAAGTGTATCATGTATATCATTAATATAGACTAAAAACAAGAAAGGTCCCAATACAGATCCTTGTGGCACACCAGACCGTAAGGTGGTGGTGTCCGAGCTAGTTCCGTTAATTGTGACCGATTGACAACGGTTGCTGATGTAACTGGATAGCCAGTTTAGTGCTAAGTTATCCAAACCGTACGAACGTAGTTTATGCAAGAGACCTGGATGGTATACTCTATCAAATGCTTTAGAAATGTCGAAAAAGACATAGCAAGATAGTTTATGGTCATTAAAAGCAGTGACGATGTCATGATAGATTTCTAGAAGTTGGTCGAATGCTTGGGTCTAAAGCCCGATTGAAGGACATAAAGAGCTTATTTGAATGGAAATAGTTATGCAAATGCTTGAACAAGATTCTTTCAAATAGTTTACTTATACAACTTAAGAGAGAAATTGGTCTGTAATTTGAAGGTAGTCATGGTTTTCCCTTCTTGAACACAGGCACGACATTTGCTATCTTCCACTGTTTCGGGAATATTCCATTTTCCAAGGACTTATTAAATAGAAGTACAAGCGGGGAGGATATGGTGTTGTTAATTTTTCTCAAAAGGAAATGACTTATCTTATCCGGTCCAAATGCTTTTTTCAGTTTCAGACACAGAATAATATCGATGACTTCTGATTGACATATTTTAGGAAAAGAAAATGTATTTGAAGTTCGAGAAGGAAAATTTGGTAGTGGATTATTGGAGGTATTGTTAGCCACGGCACTAAAAAAAGAGTTAAGAGTTTGAGCTTTGTCGAAATTTGTATAAGCTAAGCTTTCGTCAGGATTCTGTAATGGTGATATACAGGTTTCCTTTTTCTGTTCAGAAATTTTTCACGCACTTCCAATATTCAGATTTATCACCCGAGTTGATAGTCTCTAAGATATTACTATCATATTTTTCCTTCAAAATTTTTTTGAAATTCGTGACCTTATTTCTTTGTTTTTTGTATTTCGTGATATCACTGGGATTATTCGTTCTTTTCGCTTTATTTCGCAATCGCTCTCGAACTCGAATTTCTTTCCTTTTTGAGTAATTGAACCAGGGTTTATCGCATGGCCTTATGATTACTTCTTTTTGTGGTATTGTCAGATCAATAAGGCTGTTGAATGTGTCGTAGAAGAATTGACACGCCTCATCTATACCCTTCAGATCAAATTCTGACTGCCAGTTATAGCTGGAGATAAGATTGTTCAGTTCATCATACTTACCATGTTTATATTCAAAAACCAAAAGCTTATAGTTTGGTATAGTAGGGACCTGTAGATCCAATTCACAGCCGATTGCTTTGTGATCTGATAATTTGGTATCCACTTCGATTGTTTCAGAAAAGAGAATTTTGATATCATTTGATATCAGGAATAGGTCAAGCAGTGAGGATGAGGATTGTCACCCTGGTCGGTTCATTAATGAAATTTGATAGATTATTGGAAATAAGGATGTCATTACCGGTTCGATTGTGCAATAGGTCGTAGTTAAAATCCCCAGTCAGTAAAACATTTGAAGATCAATTGAGAGCTAGTTCCAGAGATAAATCTAATTCGTCCCAGAAAATAGACGAGGGATTAGGGGG
Source organism: Nipponacmea schrenckii (assembly GCA_030562195.1). NCBI lineage: Eukaryota > Metazoa > Mollusca > Gastropoda > Lottiidae > Nipponacmea > Nipponacmea schrenckii. The sequence goes on from JAUJPP010000005.1 coordinate 28,221,047, forward strand.
TCTGTAAACACATGCTAGGAGAAGTTTGTCACCTGTGACATCGATTTCGACCCAAATGATTTCAGTATTATTGATTTCTAAGTCTGCATGCCGCTTGTGTTTTACACTTTTTGATATATATATATTACAACAACACCTCCAAAACAGTTTCTATCCTTTCGGATAGGTAGATGATAATCTTTCCAGTAAAGATCTTCATTTTCAACAGACTTGTCGAGATGTGTTTCTGTAATTGCGATAATATTGTACCCATTTGCCAAAATTTCCAAGTCCTTGGTTTTCGTTCGAGAACTTCTTGCATTGAGGTGGAAGACTGTTAAGTCTTTAGTTTCAGATTGGGTTGGACCTGGTTTTGGTGAAATATCGTTTGATAAAATGATACAAAGAATGAGAAAAAAAATGTTGGTATTATAACATGGTGAGACAGGAATTAAATAACAACAGCTACTTGTGTTGACAGTGGGTATTTCAAGGGTTAAGATGCGAGAATGAAATATGACTGCATAAATGTAATCCGAAATATTATTATAGAAAAGATACTTATTAGATTGAATTGCTTTCTTTTTTATAAGTCATGTTTTGGTAGATTACGTTTGGGCCTGGAAACAAGAAAAGAGTACAATGTGCAAACATCAAAATTGAATAATTATATACATTCAATAACACAAAATAATAAACTGTGACGAACATGTAAGAAATATTAAAGGAACCAAGACTATGGTTGGCCTTGGCATCCTAGATTATTTCATAATTAGGTTAAGTTAAGATGATCAAGTGTTTGTGGCTTGCGACACTTAAATTTAGTACTTTGTCGGATATTTTCGGACAATATAATATTTAACAGCTATAGTTGTCTGAATAAGTTTTACAATGTCTTCATTACTAGTTTTGTTAGAGTAAACGATTAAAGTGTTCAATACAGTTCATCTATCAATAAGTGACATAAATTTTAAAGGTGCTTTTCAAGTATTCAAATATTTATGAATTAGGAAGTAAATGAAATAATCAGACGTTACTGCAACAATATCTGTGAGCAGCGTCGACAATAATGTCATCCCGAATATTGAGTTTATTTCTGAAAATATCACATGCAATGTTAATACAATTTTCTCCTTCCTCTTCCTTCAAATATACGTATATGCGACTTTCGAGAATATTGTTCAAAATCATTCAGTTTCTGTTCAGTTAAGTTCAATTTTTCCTCACATTTTGATAACTGGGCCTCAAGATTATCAATTGTATTGTTCAGTTTTTCTAATGTGAAACCAATACCATGGTGGTCATCTTCTATGCATGTAACGCGGTCTTCAATTCCACGTAGTCGGTCTGTTATAATGTCAGTGAGATCAGATTTTAGTTGGATAATCGCTACAGACACAGCCCTTTCAATGATATCATTTAACTGTTTTGTATCAATAAAATATTGTTCTTTACCTGTACTGTCTTCATCAGTTGTATTCACATTTTGCTTTTTTGTACATGGCGAGTCTGTGCTTGAAGAACTAGACATACTGTGCCGGTAATTTTTACCAAATACGTTAGTACGCGATGTCATTTCTGCTACAAACACACTTATTTCAATACGCAGTTTCACATTTTAATATTACATCCATTTTATTTTCTATCTGACGCCATAGGCAATTTCTGAGATATAATCACATTTTTAGACGAGAGCAGATTTCAACACCCGTCTCTGTCGCGAGATCTCACTTGTTTTTGTTTCAAACAATTCCACACAAAACTGACAACAGTTCCAACAAAACCGCAATATAAACTACAATTTGTGTGCATTAATGTAAGTAGGCAAGTAATAATAATAAACTCTTTATTTTACATGGGTCAGAATTAGGCCCAATACACAAGGACATGGTCCTGTCTCACATTCAGCCCATGGGGCAATACATTGGAAAAAAAAAAAAAAAAAAAAAAAAAAAAAAAAAAATAAAATAAAATCGAAAATACATAATATGTCAATATACAATTCGTCTGAAATACTAAAAATACACAGGTACATGTGTATCAAATGGACAGAGATATATGTTCCGGCGATCAAGTACATGACCACAAATAAATATACAATACTCCACGTACAATTTGTTTAAAAATACACAAGTACATGTGCATGAATGGACAGATTTTCAACCTACAATTTGTTTATAAAATGGATGTAATATATAGTTCCCGCGGCCATGCACACGACCGCAAAAAATCACGTATTATTTCAACGTACAATTTATTTTCAAATACACAATTACATGTGTAAATAATGGACAGATTTATCTTCCGGTGATCAAGTACATGACAGCAAAAACCATATATCATTTCAATGTACAATTAGTTTTAAAATACACAAGTACATGTGTATAAAATGGACAGATTCATCATTCTGCGATCAAGTACATGACCACAAAAACCAAGGGATAGACAAGTACATCTGCATGAGACGATCAGACATCAAAACATACATATAAAAAAAAAAAAAAAAAAAAAGAAAAAAAAAGAAAAAAAAAAAAAAAGAAAAAAGAATTGCCAAAGCGTCAGTACAAGTGTAAACAGTGACAATGAAATGAAAAGGAAACAAGAATCAGAAAAGCAAACCAGAAAAGAAAAGAAATGCATGGAAGACACAGAATCAACAAAATTCCACAAAATCAAACCCAATTCAAATATGTGACACAACACATTTGAATGAAAACTGAACACTGAATACCAATACAATACAACTCCCAACTGAACAATAACACATTCAGTCACTTTTACAAAACCGAATACACCCAGTCAATATCAACACCCAAAATATCAAAATAAACTCAATCAATATATCAAATCATATCCGATACATCAAATCAAATCCAAAATATCAACCCAAATCCGATACATCAAACCAAATATCAAATCAAATCCAAATTCAAAATATAGAAATAAATCAAAGTCCAAACACAAACATTCAAACTAAACAAATCAAACTTCTAAGTCAAAATCAAAGTCGACATTCAAATGACACAAACTAATGACAAAACTAAAGTTCAAAACAATATGACTGGGAAGAATTTGTTTTTATTAAGTTACATTTTGTGTTCATTTATGGATGTTAATATAATTGTATTTATAAAGTTTTATGTTGGTTTGTTATATAGGTATATGTAACAATGTAAATAAATGTTATTTAAGCAATAAACGGTCACCCTATGGCGGTTATGGTCGTATATCAGGACAAAGGTTGGATGGAAAATTAATCATAAATGCGCTAACGCGCATTCATTCAATTTTCCATCCAACCTTTGTCCTGATATACGACCATAACCGCCATAGGGTGACCGTTTATTGCTTATATTTACGTTTTCAAAACCTATCACCACGACAAATTCTACTCTTTGCGTGAAAATTTCATATTACCCGCCTTTGTCGCTGGAGTTGATCTTGTTGATGGAATAGCCATTTTCTTTCCGTCAGAATATAGTTCGCGAGGGAAAGCTCTCAAAATGTAAGAAAAAACAATTTTTATCTCAATTTTATGTTTAATCTTTATAAATCAATTCATTTATCAATAAATATAAAACATTTTGGTATGAATTCGAACTTTACCGATGAAAAGCAACAAAATCATGAAATTTAATGAACGCGGATACAATTGAACAACGGAGAGGTGATTCGGTGATAGACCTGACCGCATGTAAACAAGTAGGAAAGTTGAGAAAATGAAAGAAACTATAAAGACCAATCTAGAAGAAGGCCCGCTCCATATGTTGATAGGTGACCACAGTTTACACTCAATTCAGTTAATTTTCAGCAAAAGTATAGTATTTTGAAACTTAATATTAAACAATCCATAATCCTGCACTTTTAGGCTCTTAAACTGAAGCGAGTAACTAGGTCAAATGGGTCTACGGCTATGGCCAGTACACTCAGGCCTAATTCGATTGAGTTCTATCGCATTTTGCCAATTATTTTTGTATGAGACTTTGAGTATTAGATTGGCTTTGGGTTAGGCTAATGGAAACTTTATTACATATTAGAATTCAACATTAAAATTGGAATTTTACGTTCAAGCGTGAAGATGATCGACGTTAATAGCGCGACGGCCATGTTTATTTACATTGGTTACCGTGTATTACTACGCTCAATGTTTTGGTGATGAGGCAATGGCAGTTATTGTCTCATAAACGCCACACGTATTAACATTAGTCCAATGGAGAAAAACAATAGCTAATGTAAATATACTTGTATATTGAATTACGTATTTATAGTGTAACATTTGTAAAGGGGAAAATAATGGTTGAGGTACTTGTAAATGGGAACCATACCTTAATATAATATGTATAAATTAAATTTTAAACATTATGCCAAATAAATAACCATCTAAGCTTGCTATAGTCTAATGATTAAAGGATATGTGAAAAGAAATATGAAAATCGTTGAATTTGATCAAAAGCATTTATTTTTAAAAGTAAACTAACATATCTATCAATTCCAACAAATTTTTTTTTTTCAAAAAACGTTTAGAGTAGAAAAAAAGGCTTTCAAAGTAGGCTTCTTTAGCATGAGTCGAACGTTAATGAGCTAGGCGATCACGTGACCGCATGACGTCAGAGATGCCCAACTAAAATAAAAACAAATGGAGAACTAAGCCTAGCTAATATTATTATAACCTTTCGGGAGTTTAGCGCTTTAATTTCTGATCATATGTGGGCAATGGAGGATTTATCAGCTGGTATAGAGTCATTAGAAATTAAGCCATATCAATTCGAACCATTAAAACGCTCCATATCTGACGAAACTGCCAAGCTTTCAGACTCCCCCCAGTCGGATTCTTCCGATCCATCAGAACTTGACACAGATACGGAAGAAGAAGATGATCCCCGTCTTGGAAATACGACATGGTAGGCAAAAACTTTTCACAAACTCTTTTAAATTGGCTCTCAACAATAAAATTGATCGGAAGAGGCCTTTGCTGATTCAAATTCGTAGTAGGCCTATAGGTTCTTTTTTTTTATCTTCATTACGACAGTTGCCGTTCAGTGCAGTGGCTAAAAACCACGTCGTGGTAAATATAATTAGGCTAGGCCTTGTTGCGATTTTCATAAAATTTTGAAGTTAGAAGAGTACAGTCGGCATTTTCATGGGTTGATTTTGATCTTGAATATTTGTAAAGAGCCTTCAGAAGTACCAGAAATGTAGGCCTACGTAAATTGCATCAGGCATATTCGAAATTTCTCCTTTGGCTTTACTGCCTTTAGGATAATTTGAATAGGCCTACTAGGCTACCGTTTTCACACCTAGCTGGCACTTTTAAAATCAAATCATTGTAATATTGCAGTGGAAATCTCGACTAGGCTTATATAGCGGGATAATTGCTTTCGTTTGCAATCTGCGTGTGTGTGCTGTTGTGTGTTAATATAAAATGTTACCACGCTGTGGAAAAGAGCCACTGCCACAAATAAATGGCGTTACATAATTTGTTCTAAAATGGGGAACTCGCCACTAAAGTCTTTAAAAGATCTTATTCACATCCCACAATTTTGTTTCGGGACATGTTATACATTATTTAAAGAGGCATAAGTGAATAATTTTCTGGAGAAACTGTAATTTAGAGCCGAATTTATCATTATGGACGTAGGCCTTTTTCTCACTGATAGGCCGAGGAGGGTCTAGTGTTGCAGTGTAGTGATCAAAACGAAATTCAGAAAAATGGAAACGATGGATCGTTTAGATTAGCTTAGGCCGAATATAATTGAATTATGTTTCTTTTTTCCCCTAGGTGTTCATGTGGCATGTGTCAGCCCATGCAAAACAGTTGGGAATGCATATGTTGCAAGACTGGGTTCCGGTCATACGCATCGTCTGCAAAATGATCGGAACACAGCCTGGAATATTTAGTGGGGGAAAAATTCTTCCGCTTCAGTTTGACAATCCAAGTTTTCACAAGATGTTCATCTTTAGGAAAGCGGAACATATGAACACCAGAGCCCTTTCCTCCGCGATTATTACAGCCATAGGCCACACACTGCGGCATAACGTCAATGTAAACAATATGGCGGGTGAATTAGATTGGGCATCTCTGACGTCATTTACAAAAGGTCACGGAAACGACCTTTCATTTTTGCATATTTCAGACCTGTGTTTTTAAAAGGATTTTTAGCTATTTTAGAATTATTTCTAATTTTTTTTATTGGTTGCAATCGATAGATGAATGATTTTACTTTTCAAATAGGTGGTTTCAAGCCTTTTTTGAAAATCTCTTCACATATCCTTTAACATGAAATTATTTGCGAAACAAAATATAAACAGTTTGGATTAGACAAAATGTATTGCCAAACAAAATGATTTTGAATTGTCCCAAAAAAATATACATAAGGGAGATAACTCTCTTTTAAAAAAAATTAAATGTCAATCCAAACCAGTTTATGTATAACTTAAATATTAATAATTACCAACCTTAATGGATCCAAATAAAAATAAATACACACTAAACTTAATCACAACTTCTAATAAATTAGAAAAATAGTTAATGTCACTGCACTTGATCAGCTACTGTTGTTTCCATCACACGCGAATGAGCTCAGGCCTTCAAAGTTGTCAATATCATCTTATATCTACACATCATATCTATCTTATATATACCATTGTATCTATCTTATCTATAACATCTTATCTATACCATATACCATCCAGTTGTTATCAATATCATACCATGTGGTTGTTATCATTATCAATATCATCTAGTCCCTTATCGGGCTCCAAATGTTGTCGGGTGGGAGTTAAATAACCACACCGAGAGTTCAGTTAGACTAGATGTTTATTGATAATTATAACATGCAAACAAAAACCCTGAAAGTACAAATAAATCAATTACTATCAGGAAGCAAAATAAATATACATTAAAACAGAATAATCTAGATTCCTATTAAAACAATAAAACTAACACGAACTATGCACAATTCTATATACAGCCTTATACTAACAAATATGAAATACATGTATACAATATCTAAAGGCACCATTATGCATAATTACAATTGGGGAACAATGGAGAACAAAATAGATGTTAACTAATATACTAAATACTAATATAAATACTAAACCTACCATGTAAAGGGGTTTATAAACTTATCAACCAATGGGAGGCAAAGGACCTAACCAGGGGTGTAGGATCTGAAAATGAGAGGTTTATAAGAGCTGGAGTGCAATGTATATAATATAGTAATAATAAGTAATGTAATGATTAAATAGAATAAATGCATTGTAATGTATAAGAATAAAGACACTATAAAAATCTTGCAAAATCCAACATGGCTGCCACCCTAGTAACCAGGATAAACAAAAGTACCAAAAGATAACATACCTTGAAACTGTCCAGAATATATTGAAACAATATATAAAAATAAGGAAACACACTATGACACTGTATTATATTATCCTGACACTGAAGAAGATTCAATGTACAAACAATATCCCATTCCAATCCACAAAACTACCACATCCTTGGAACAAGAAAACTATATGCTGAATGACAGAGTTGTCAACCAGAAAACACTATTCAAAAAGAGTTCAGAGATAGGGAAAGATAATCTGAGGTGAAAAGAACTCAGATACAGAGAGAGATAGAGTGAAGAAATTTACACTCTTCAACATTGGTATTAGAAGTATTATGTTTTTTCATCATAGGTATTAGCTATTTCAGCAGATCATTATAGTTTTGAACAAATTCCCTGCCATAGTTAATGGCCTCCACTCCAGTAATTGGTGTCATTATTGTCACTTACAAGTGTTGGACTACTACTGGTTATTAAGATATCTGCTTTATGCTGCATTTAATAGTGTTTAGTTATTTGCCTATTGTGTTTTAGTGAGTTGAACTTATAGTTTTGATCTCACACATAATTGATTTCTTTTGAAATTAGTTTATTACTGGTCGTAGGATTCGCCCGAATCTCAAAGTTGGTCGTATGATTCGCCCGAATCTCAACAAGATTATACCGCTTCTACTTATATACTCTAGTCGGTCATAACTCTTAGCATTCTTAGCATACTGATATAATATTTTGTATAACTGATTTCTCTCGAAATTAGTTTATTGTTTGTCGTAAGATTCGCCCGAATCTCAATAAGATTATACCGCTTCTGTTTATTCTAGTCGGTCATAATACTTAAATCTGCCGCGTCTATTATTCTAGTCGGTACAATGGAAAGCCCCAAGGCTGATGCTCAAACGCTTACTATGGCTGACGCGTTTAAGAGCACGCCGGCTCCAAAAACTTTCGAAAAAGTCACCCCTGACAAGACCTACGATCATGTAGTGCTTGTCAGACCCGAGGATGGATTAACATTCAAAGGATGTAAAGCAACGTCAATCTGTCGAGAAGTCAGATCTTGGAGAATTGCTAGCTACCCATTGATCAAGATCCTAGGCAACAGGTCAGTTCGTTTAGCTTTCTTGACGAGAGAAAGCGCGGACATTGCACTTGGCAAAGACACCCTCCTCGGTAGAAAGTCGAAGATGGTGATACCACAATCGGTTAGCTCATGCGATGCGTTGTGTATCGCATACCATCTGCTTACTCTGAGGAGGAACTGTCAGAAGAACTGCATGGAAGGGGGTATAACGCATCTAGTGTACGTCGATTCAAAGTCAGGGAAGGCTCCGAGGAAGGGACGGTAGTTTTATCGTTCCCGAAAGGGCAAATTCCAAGACAAATCGGAATCGTCTATCTGATTCGAATTACCTACCCCTACGTGGACGGGGTCCACCGCTGCTACAAATGCCAAAATTTTGGACATCTTGGCAAACACTGCCGAGGGACCCAAAAGTGCGGCAAATGTGGTGGCGTGCACTCCATGGATGCATGCAAGGCACTGGAAACGAAATGCGCAAATTCTAATGGAGGGCATTTGGCGGGAGACCCCAAATGTTCGAAATTACAAAAGGTCAAACACACGCTAAAGGTTAAAGCTAGGATGGCTATATCCTTCAAAGAGGCAACAGCTCTCGTTAAGTTTCGGGATGACTTTGAGGCATCGAAACCCAATGAGAAAGATCATTCTTCGAAGGTGGAGAAACCGAAAAAGACCACTCCAGTATTCGAAACGAGCGTCCCCCCAATAGTGTCAAAGGGGTCCGGATTTACACCAGTGTTTCTTAAACTTGATGCTGAACATTGCAGAAATTGGTGCATAAATCGGACGAAGGGTACGACAAGCGCAGAGTTAGTCCGAAGATCATTCAGGCTATTAAAAACTCTGTTGAGAACTTTAAGGAGTCCTCCATCACCGCAAGTAGCCAAACAGACGTTTCTAGAAAACGGAAAAAGGATGCACGAGGAAGTCCTGAATCGTCTCCTGATGCCTCGGTCGAAGACACAACTAAAAGCAGATCAGCATTCAAGTATGTCAGAACGGTCAACAGAGGTCGTATCCTCTCAATGTCATCAACTCCATATTCAAGTAGGACTGATGCTAAACTGAAGCCGTCTATGTCAAACACAACGGCTTCAGATTCAGAGTCAGAGTCCTGTCCAGAAGTGAGCGACGGAGAGGGGGAGGTAATGGAAGAACATGTTTGATCTGAACAATGTGACACCAATACTTGCTTAACTCCTGGGCACGACTGGCAGGACGAATAATTTACTTCGAACGGAACAGGAAAAGACTAGCATCTCTAGTTCTGTCGCAATGGATCGCAGTCTTAAAATCCTGCAGCATGACCTTAGTGGACTTCGGGCCAGGCTCGTTGAGTTGAGGAAATTTCTTAGTACCGCCCGGTACAACGTTCTCTGTTTCCAGGAAACCAAGCTCTACCCTGGAGAAGATGATCCAACCTTGCCCAGGTATCTTTGCTCTAGACTGGATAGACCTGGTTCACATAAAAAGCGTATGGGTGGAGGAATTGCAATCTACGTAAGGGAAGGAATACCTTATCAAACACTATCCCTGCGTAGTAATGAATTTGAGGTTATCGGAATATCCCTCTCCCTTGCTGATGGAAAGAAAATTGCAATAGTCAATGTTTATCTACCGACTGGTAAGAATTGTTACTGTCACGATCCAAGTTATTTATTACGATACGGAAAAGCCCGACTACGTCGCGAAGAAAAAGACGTCATAGGAACTCCAAGGAAACCAGAACGTTATAACGTCAACGGGAATCAAAAAAGGAATCATGGAAGCCTTCGGGTATTTGTGAGACTGCGGCTAGAAACAATTCGGTACCGTATAGAACGTGATTTTATTTTATAATTTGTAGATATCTCAGTACCGCTCTCTTTCCATAATTTTTTACATTGTTTTTATTATGAATTTGACGCCTTTCCTCACATAAGCCACAATCCCTTGCGGGAGGTTGAAATTAATATTTTTGTGTGTGTGTTTATATATTTCCAGTTAATCGTTTTGAAAGAATATTCTACGATTGGTTACGACAATCATTCTTATTCAGCCTAGAATTAAAAATTACATTTTGAAGACTGGTGTTTTATTTTGAAAGAATGGTTAAAACCCTGAGTAGACAATACCTTAAATAAACGCATTAAGAACAAGTCAGCCCAGAACCCACATTTCATTAACGAATTAGGCCAGAAAACAGACAAAATGAGTGAAGTTAGGAGTAATATTGAAGATCCAAAGGACCATGATAACCAAGAAATTGAAAAAGAAAAAGGTAAAAGAACAAGAAAGATAACAGAGAAAGCTAGACTCGCTAAGCAGAGTAAACAAGGACTAAGTCGAGATGTAGCTTTTAACAGATTGAAGTCTAAAATGAGAGTTATGCAACATAAATTGGATTCAAGCAATAGAGCTGAAATCATAGATCATCATGCTGTGTGGATGGAACTTTTAGAAGAATTTCAAGTTGCGCATGACAACTACTGCGAATACCTTAACGAACAAGAATTTGAAGAATACATCGAAAAAGGTTATCGTGTAAGGGAAGACGAGATTCTCGTATTCAAGAAGAAAATTGAAGATTGGCTTAAATGTCACCCTCCCACGGAAGACGGTAATGTATTAAATCCATTACCAATACACATACGAAGACAGAATTCAGCACATGGTGAAAGTATAGTAGATGAAGAAGAAGATTACATTCAACCGAATGACAGCTCATCACAGTACTCCGGCGATAGCAAAGGGTCCAAAAGAAGCAAACTATCAAGCAGAAAACTGGAACATGACCAAAGAAAGGCAGTCTTGATAGAAAAACAGAAACTTTTGATAGAGAAACAGAATTTAGAAATGGAGAAATTAAAGCTTAAATTTAGAGAAGATGAATTAAATTTGAGATCTGAATTAGCCGAAGTAAACGCTGAATCGCAGAAAATAGAAGAAGCATTAGAAACAAGCAGTAGAAGAAGTTCAGAAATTACATTGAACCCAAGCGTCAGATCATTCTTCCCTGACAATCAAACTATACCTGAAATAAGCAGAAATTCACCTTTGGGAATTCAAGGCGAAGAATTAAATACTAAAACCTTGATACAGAATTTAAGAAGACCAACACTTGAAATAAAGAAATTTGGTGGAGATCCTTTAGACTGCAAGAAATTCATTCGTCAATTCCAATCTAGAATAGCTATTTACACCAATAACGATGACGAAAGAATAGCCTACCTCGAACAGTTTACGTATGGACAGCCTAATAAAATTGTCTCAGGATACAGCTTCTTATCTGCTGAAATTGGCTACCCCGCTGCATTGAAAGAGCTGGAAGAACGATATGGTGATCAGTCAATAATATCGTCAGCATACACCAAGAAAGTCCTCAGTTGGCCCACAATCAAATCGGATAATTCGAAAGGACTTGATGAATACGGAATATTTCTCGCAGAGACTAATCACGCTATAACTGGAATTGAAGCCATTAGAACATTGGAATATCCTGACAATCTAAAGAAAATAATACAAAAGTTGCCTTATGGATTACAAGAAAGATGGCGGACCATTGTTCAAGAGACCAAGAGAAAAGGCCGACAGATAAACTTCGAAATTTTAGTAAACTTCGTTCGCCAAGAAGCAAAAAAGGCTACAGATCCTACATTTGGACGAGCTGCTATGACAGAAAACATTACACATAATCGAATAGACAACCGAAATAATAGAACTCAGATATCTAGACCAAGAAATAAGGTAACATATGCTACAAATATAAGAGATGGAAAGGATACGGAAGAAAAGTGTTCCTTTTGCCACAATAAGCATTCCCTGGCCAATTGTCATAAATTTGAAAGCACAGATTTTACAGAACAAATCAAATTTTTGAGCTCTAATGGATTATGCTATGGCTGCCTTCAGAAAGGACACATCAGACCTACATGCAAAAATCGACTATCATGTGAGAAATGTAACGGAAAGCATCCTACCATTCTGCATTACAAACCAAGAAAAGAATCTTCAGAACCAATGCCTGAAAAATCACAAGAAGAAAAGTCTTCACTTAAGACTTTTGCAGGAGCCTTGGAAGAAGGCCCTGGTAAGCTCACGGGAGCCGGTGAAGACAACGCATGTACATTTGTAATTACTCCAGTCAAGATTAAGACTAGAAATGGATTCAACATCGTCGACACATACGCCTTCCTAGATCCAGGTAGCAACGTATCATTTATCAGCAAATCATTGATGCGTTCATTAGGATTACATGGGATACCAACCAAAATAAAACTAGATACCATGGGGCAGACAGTTTCCTTGAATTCAGATATTATAAAAGACCTAGAGGTGATGAATTTTGATATGACTGATAAAATACGCTTAAGGATAAGATGCCTGTCAACGTAAACCAGATCCCAACTTTGAATGACGTAGAAAACTGGCATCACCTTAGAAATTTACCAATTACGAACCCAAACTGTGCGATAGGACTTCTGATTGGGAACAACGTACCAGATGCCTATACACCTTTAGAAATTATCACTGGACCACGTGGTAGCCCTCATGCCTCAAGAACCGCGATTGGTTGGACACTTTGGGGAGTAACACGGAACATACCAAGCAGAAGAAATGAAATTATCCAAGTCAATCACGTACAAGCTGTAGAAGAGTACCAACAACTCAACGAACTAGATAAAATGATTAGATTATCAACTTCGTTAGACTTTCCCGAAAGACTCATCGATGAAAAAGGTGAAATTTCCGTTTTGGACAAGAAGTTTTACAAAAGCGTTGATATGTCTACTAAACTGATCAACAATCACTACGAAATAGCACTTCTGTTTAAGAACGAAGAAACAGTTTTACCAGACAACAAGGATTTGGTTTTAAAAAGACTGAAGAATTTGAAAACAAAATTACAAAGAAATGAAGGATTCTTCAAGGATTACTTGGGATTTATGTCTGCAGTACTAGAAAACGGATATGCTGAAGAGATAAAACTTGGCGTGGCGTGTACCATAAACAGAAAAAGAAACTAAGAATTGTATTTGACTGCTCTGCCAAGTACAACGGAATATCCCTGAACGATGTATTGCTGTCAGGTCCTGACTTAGCTAATACTCTAGTTGGCGTCTTGATGAGGTTTAGACTTGGCAAAATAGCCTTTATGAGTGACATCGAAGCTATGTTTCATCAGGTAAAAGTACCAATAGAAGTTAGAGACAGCTTACGTTTCTTTTGGTGAAAAGATGGAAAAATCGACACCAAACCAACAGAATATAGGATGACATCACATCTTTTTGGTGCAGTCTCCTCACCTAGCATTGCAAATTTTGCACTTCAGAAAACGACGATAAACAATCTGCAATCATTATGATAGAAAAACTTCATGAGATATGTAGTAGAGCAGGATTTAACTTACTAAAATGGATTTGTAACGATAGTGACATCTTGGAAACTATACCAGCATCGGAACGAGCTCAGTCAAAACAACCATCATTTGGAGAAAACAACGACACGATGGAGAGAGCTCTTGGAGTAAATTGGGATGTAGCATCTGACAATTTGACATTTAAGATTAATGTAAAGAATCAACCAACCACTAGAAGAGGACTCCTGTCTATAATTGCATCAATTTACGATCCACTTGGATTTGCAGCACCTGCATTACTACCACCGAAACTATTATTACAGGAATTATGTCACCAAGGACTTGCATGGGATGAAAAGATCAGTGAAAAACAGAAGCTAATATGGCTAGAATGGTTATAACAATCATCAGACTTAGAAAATGTCAAAATACCCAGATGCGTCAAAACTTCCAATTTTGAAGAAATTGTATCTGCACAAATTCATAGTTTTTCTGACGCAAGTCAACGAGGATATGGAGTTTCTTGTTATTTACGGTTAGTAGACCGGAAAGGAACCATAAACTGTTCCTTAATACTTGGAAAAGCAAGAGTCAGTCCGTTGAAAAAGGTTACCATACCAAGACTAGAACTAACTGCAGCTACTACATCAGTAAAACTTACGAAGAAGATTTTAGAAGAAATAATGATAAGGATAGATGATATATTCTACTGGACAGACAGCACAGCTGTAATACATTATATTAACAACGAAGAGAGTAGATATAAAACCTTTGTTGCCAATAGAGTCAACTTGATACGAGAATGTACAGAACCCCAACAGTGGAGATATATTAATACTGCCGAAAATCCAGCAGACGAAGCATCAAGGGGAACAACTGTTAAGGCCCTTATCGACAATAAAAGATGGTTTAATGGTCCAAACTTTTAAAGTAAACCAGAGTCTGATTGGCCAAACAACAAACCAATTAAGGAACTACCTGAAGAATTAGATATTGAAATGAAAAAGTCATCTTATGCTACAAACGAAGAGAAGATAGATCTCGATCCTGTCACGAAACTGTGGCAGTATTACTCCACCTTTGATAGACTAAAGAAAGCCTTAGCACTTTTGATATGGGTGAAGAACGAATTGAAAACTAGAATTGGAAGAAAGAAATCTGCAACTAACGGAAACGTCAAATGCCTAATTACAACGGAAAACCTAAGAGAAGCCGAAGAAATACTGATAAAACATGAACAAACAGAATATTATGGAAACTTCGAAGAAGAAAGGTCAAAAGTAATGAAAGAGAGGTTTATGTTAAAACTAGATCCACAAGTAAAAAATGGTATGTTACAAGTTGGTGGACGTTTAGAAAGATCACAGATACCTACCGAAGCAAAGCATCAGATAATTTTACCTAAACAGTCAAAATTATCACACCTCTTGATCAATCATACTCATCAACAAGTCGGTCACCTCGGTAAAAACTGCATTTTATCCCAACTTAGAAAGAGATACTGGATAATAGGAGCTTCAAGCATTATCAAAAGCATCTTGAGCAAATGTGTAATATGTAAACGACATACTGCGAAGATCAACAACCAGAAGATGTCAAGCCTTCCTGCCGAAAGATTAACCCCTAATGGTTTGCCATTTGACTATACGGGTATGGACTTCTTTGGTCCGTATGAAATCAAACTTAAAAGAAGTATTGTGAAGAGGTACGGCGTAATATTCACCTGTTTGAACACAAGAGCCATTCACACAGAAATAGCGCATTGCCTTGATACGGATTCCTGCATCAATGCCCTGCGTCGCTTTATAGCAAGAAGAGGAAAACCAAGTTTTATACGCTCAGACAATGGAGCTAATCTAGTTGGAGCCAAAAATGAATTACAACTTGCTTTAGAGTCCTGGAACAAAACAAAGATCATCGACACCATGGCTAGACAAAACATTGACTGGCGATTTAACACACCTGCTGCATCACATCACGGAGGAGTTTGGGAGAGAATTATTCGGATAATAAGAAAAGTTTTATTCTCCCTGCAAAGAGAACAGATGCATAGGCTTAATGATGAATCGCTTTCGACACTTATGTGCGAAGTAGAATCGATAATAAACAGTCGACCAATTACAAAACTGTCGGATTCACCAAATGATCTCGATACTCTTACCCCGAATCATCTTTTATTAATTGGACGTAATGAAGAGTCAGCACCTATTCCGACTGACGAAACTGGCATGTATGTTAAACATAGATGGAGACAGGTCCAGTACCTTGCTGATCTGTTCTGGAGACGATGGACTTTAGAGTATCTCCCAATGCTACAAGAACGTACAAAGTGGTTAAAACCCCAACGAAATACCAAAGTAGGGGACGTCGTCATGATATTGGACCACAGCCTGAGAAACTCATGGACTTTAGCTCGTGTGATCGACACAAAACAAGACAGACATGGTTTAGTTAGAATCGCTAAACTTAAAACACAGACAAGTAAGTTAGAGAGACCTGTTACCAAATTGTGTACACTTTTGGAAGCTGAAGAGTCGTGAAATTAATAAGTAAAATTTATAAAATTAGTATTAGTGATAAAAAATAAAAAAAAGGACCGGGATACGCGATGGTTCAAATATTATAGTTTTAATACCGTGTGTGTATATAGTGTTATTTTATCCATTTGGGATAATTTCGTGTGAAAGCGCGTATCTTGAAGTGCCGAATATATAACGCACACATGAATAGTGCTTTGCGTCAAAAGTTTACGATATGATTAATTATTATTATTATATGTTCATAAAATTAAATTTACTTTCGGATCTTTAATTGTATCTGAAAAGAGACACAATTAGGGAGCCGGTATGTTACTGTCACGATCCAAGTTATTTATTACGATACGGAAAAGCCCGACTACGTCGCGAAGAAAAAGACGTCATAGGAACTCCAAGGAAACCAGAACATTATAACGTCAACGGGAATCAAAAAAGGAATCATGGAAGCCTTCGGATACACGTACGAAACCTAAACATTTGTGAGACTGCGGCTAGAAACAATTCGGTACCGTATAGAACTTAAATTTATTGTGATTTTATTTTATAATTTGTAGATATCTCAGTACCGCTCTCTTTCCATAATTTTTTACATTGTTTTTATTATGACTTTGACGCCTTTCCTCACAGCCGCAATCCCTTGCGGGAGGTTGAAATTAATATTTTTGTGTGTGTTTTTATATATTTCCAGTTAATCGTTTTGAAAGAATATTCTACGATTGGTTACGACAATCATTCTTATTCAGCCTAGAATTAAAAATTATATTTTGAAGACTGGTGTTTTATTTTGAAAGAATGGTTAAAACCCTGAGTAGACAATACCTTAAATAAACGCATTAAGAACAAGTCAGCTCAGAACCCACAAGAATGTCATTGAAACAAGCTCATATCGAAGCCTACGTGAACAAATATCACATCGGAACGTCCTGTTCTGTGGTGACTTCAATTCAAAACACGCCGCATGGGGATCGAAGCAAGATGGTCGAGGAGAGGGACTACTCGAATTCATAGAGGATAACGACATGTGCTTATTGAACGATGGGAGGCCTACTTTGATCCATAACTCCAGTGGAGGAATGTCTCATTTAGACCTTAATATCGCTCGCTTCGACAAATATAGCTTCACACTGCAACTGGCAAGTTATTTCGACCGAGACCCTTGAAAGTGATCATCTAGTAAGAGATATTACTTATAAGTCCATGGCAAACAAAAATGGCGAATCGCAAAGGCAGATTGGATAAAATTTACTGAAAACTGTTCGCAGTGGGACGTAAAGGACATACAAAACGAGGATGTTGATGTCTACGCCAAAAATGTCACCATGGTCCTCATGGAGGCAGCCAAGGAAGCTATCCCGCGAACCTCTGGCAAAAACAGGGCTTGTCCGAAGCCCTGGTGGTCGGACGCTTGCCATCACGCAGTGAAATTACGAAAGAAAGCACCACGTCGTGTCCAATGAAACCTCACCCCCGATACAAGACAGGCTTATTTGGAAACTACAGAGAACGCTAAAAAACGAGGCTCGCACGAGCCACTGGCACTAATTCTGTCAAACGCTAAACCAGCACACCCAGATCAAGGATGTCTGGGACAAAATCAGATCAATGAATGGCACTAAATCTTCACACAAAATCCCAGTTGTAAAATACGGGGACAGAGTTGGAGAGAGCGACAAACAGAAGGCGTACCTAATGGCTGAGAGCTTTGCTGACGCGAGTAGTGACAAACACCACTCTGCCGAACTCATTAATTGAAAAACTAACTTCGCAGTAGGTCAATCCAGTGTGTTGACGCACATAGATGAAAACGACCCACTGAATCTCCCCTTAACAGCTGATGAACTTCATAAAGTTCTCTCGTCCAAAAAGGACAGTGCAGCGGGGGAGGATGATGTCAAGTATTCGACGTTGAAGAAATTGCCTCCCGAAGCTTCGAAAATCCTCCTGGAACTATTCAATGAATCTTGGAACAATGGCCACGTACCGACAAAATAGAAAACGGCATCGATTATACCTATCCTAAAGGCTGGAAAAGATCCCGCAGAAACAGAGTCTTACAGACCCGTAAGCCTTACATCCACGTTATGCAAAATCCTTGAAACGATGATAACAAATCGTCTTCGGTATTTCCTGGAAAGAAAAATAATCTTCTAGACAATTATCAAAGTGGTTTCAGAAAGTTCAGATCTACGGCGGATCAAATTGTTGGACTACAACACACAATGTCTAAGACATTGAACAGTTCTGGTTTCCTCTTAAGTAGACTTCTGGTAGACTTAACAAAAGCTTTTGATTTGGTCTGGACAGATGGATTATTGCACAAGCTGCGCCAACTAGGAATATGTGGACGTATGCACAACTGCATAGCAAGTTTTCTTGCGGATAGGAAGATACGTGTAATCATAGGAAAGAGTTTCAGCGATGAATTCAGTCTGGAAAATGTTTAGCATAATGGTCAATAATATCCACAACAAATGTCAGATCTCGATATTTGCTGACGACAGCACTTTTTGGAGCAATGGTTACTTATACACAAACCTAAAAGAACGGATGCAACTATGCTTGGATCGCATTGCAAAGTGGGCAAATGACTGGGGATTTAGAATATCCAAAGCCAAAACGGTGGGAATGTTGGTCTGCTCAGACGCCCAGGTGACCGACATGCGACTAGTTTTGGATGGCGAGCCTATCCGATTCGTCGGTGAAACCAAGCTACTTGGTGTAACTTTCGATAGGAAACTCTCATGGGGACCCCTCGTCACAAATATCAAACACAGGTGGCAAGCTTTGCTGAATTTAATGAGAAATATATCTGGCAAAGAAATGGGGTGCCAATGTGTTGACGCTCAAGATGATCTATCCTGCGCTGATCCGGCCCATCTTGGACTACGGTTCACAGGCATTCGTGACTGCTAGACCAACGCTTCAGCATAAACTAGATATAATACAGAAAAAAGCACTCCGCATAGCCACCGGAGGAGGTATCGGAATCAAAGCGGAGTCGCTACTCCAAGATGTTGGTGAGGTCCCTCTCAAACTCCGCAGAGAGAAGCAAGCACCTTGGAGAATCATCCCCCAACTACCTCGAGATCACGAGGTTCAGGCAAGCCAAAGAGAATATAAGCTTTGGTAAGGCAGTTCGGGAATCCGTTCGAAAATATGGGCTAGATAGGTTGCCCATCAGAGCGCTTGCTCTCCCTCAAATTGCTCCTTTGACGATCACGCCTCCTCTTGTCGACACCTCTCTCGCTACGAGATTGGATAAGAAACGGGACGATCCCTGCATCGCTCGGATGATCGCTTTAACTCACATGGACGCTAGGTGGTCGGAAAGCATCCGTATGCCCTCCAAATATCAGCTACAATTTATTCAGCTCTGGCACTGCATGGGTTATGAGAAATAGGTCTCGGGTCACTGCACAATCTCTTTGTGGCCTGTATTTTTATGTCAAGTACAAGTTTCCCCCCTTTGTAAAGTTCTCTAAAGATAAAGATTGGTTAGAACGTAGTTCGAAATAGAGTGCACGTGTTTTTGTTTACAAATTGAAAATGCCCTTTTTCATCCGAAATAAGGTTAATGCAAAGCATAAAGGAAAGGTAACCATTTGATATAAACTTCGTGCTGTTGTCTTAATTGTCATTTTTTACTATTATTTGTTAGTTATTATTCGTATGAGATTTGTTTCCGAATAATCTTGAAAACACATAAGACTTTAGTTAGGCCTATTTCACATTCAGTGTCTCATTTATTATTCTCCTCTTCATTTAGTAGGGTAGAACAAAAACATCATATAACACAATATGATCACAAATGGAATTGACCTTCAAAAATACTTGGAAAATTTGAATTTTATGCTCTTAAATTTCTTTTTTTTTTTATACTGATTATTTAAGATAGAATTTTAAAATAAATGTGAGATTGATGCTGTGTTTCTTAATCTTATTTTAGCCAATAAAAAGGACCATTGAAAAATTTCTTCGTCCTGAGCCAGTTCAGGTAAAGCAACGCAAATTAGATGATGAAAATATAGATAGTGATTCAGATATTGAAAACAGGTATACATATATGCTTATAAATTTACATCAATTTGAATGCAAAATTGCCATGACCTGTATGTTTCAATTAAATAGTTTCTTCAAAATCAATTATTAAAAATTGTAACTTCAATGTACCCACAATAAAATACTGACGCAATTTTACTAAGTCAAGGTCAATAAATGAAGACTGTTCATCCGAAAAATTGTCAAATTTAGAAATGACTACTGTCTTATCAATTCCAATATGCACACCAAATTTCATTAAATTCCATCAAAAATGGTAGCTTCTATTACAACTACAAATAAAATTTGACGCAATAAAGGGCAATAAATCAAACCTTTCATTGAAATATTCTAAAATTTTATCTTGACAGCCCCTTATCAATTCCAATGTTCAAACCAAGTTTCATCAAAATCCATAGAAAATTACAGCTTTTATTGCATTCACAAAAAAATATTGACATGACTTCTATAAGCCCACATGAAATGGGGGGCATATATTGTTGTCACTCGTGTCTGTCTGTCCACAATTGCTCGTAAACACTCTAGAGGGCGCAATTCTTTTTGATGAAACTTGATACGAGTGTTTATAATCACGCAAGGATGAACCCTATTGAAAATCAGCTAATCAGAAAAATTTTAGTATGAGTTCTTGCCCTTGTTCTTGAATGGCTCGTAAACACTCTACAATGTGCAATTCTTGATGAATTTTGATGAAACTTGGTGCGAAAGTTTGTTATAACTCAAGGATAAACCCTATTGAAAATCAGCGAAATCGAAAAATATTTGATATGAGTTTATAGTTCTTGATCTTGAAAATGCATTCAATTTTAGCTTGTAAACACTCTTGAAAGAATAATTCTTTATGGATTTTGATGAAACTTGGCATGAGTATTTGTAATCACCTAATTAACCCTATTGAAATTCAGTTAAATCGAAAAATATTTAGTATCAGTTTTTGCCCTTGTTTTTGAAAACGCGTTTTGGCTTGTAAACACTCTACAAAGCACAATTCTTGACCATTTTTTCCCAAGGATAAACCCTATTCAAAATTAAAAATATTGAAATGTATTTAATATGAATTATTGCCCTTGTTCTATAGAATGCATTCGATTTTTACCTCTACAGTCAAAATTCTTGAGCGATTTTGACGAAACTTGGCATGAGTATTTGTAATCACCTAAGGATGAACCTTATTGAAAATCAGATAAATAGAAAAATTTTTTAGTATGAGTTACTGCCCTTGTTCTTGAAAACGCGTTCAATTTTAGCTTGTAAACACTCTAAAAAGAACAATTTGTAATGGATTTTGATGTAACTTGGCTGTGTTATTTGTTGTCTCCCAAGGATGAACCCTATTGAAAATCGAAAAATATTTAGTACAAGTTATTGCCCTTGTTTTTGAAAACGCGTTCAATTTAACTCGTAAACACTCTAGAAAGAACAATTTTGAATGGATTTTGATGAAACTTGGCTTTAGTATTTGTTTTCTCACAAGGATAAACCCTATTGAAAACCAGATAAATCGAAAAATATTTAGTGTAAGTTATTGCGCCTGTTTTCAAAAACGCTTTCAACTTTTGGCTTGTGGACACTCTAAAAATTCCTTTTTGACAAAACTCGCTGAAATTGTTTAATATCAACCAAGGATGAGCCTTATTAAGAATTAAAAATATCAAAATGTTATTAAGGGTGAACCCTATTGCAAATCATAAAAAAAACGAAAAATATTTAATGAGTTGTTATTAGGTACAATTCTTGACAGTTTTTATGAAACTAGAGACCCTAGAAAAAAATAGGTTGGAAGGTTGAATATTTCATTCCACTTATTGTAACCTTACTGAAAAGTTTTTATTTGAAATAAATGCTGCCAGTGGGCGTATATTACCTTGCCTGGCAAGCTATCTTATCAAAATCCATTGAAAATTGTAGCTTCTATTGTGTCTACAATGAATATAGAAGCAGGGGCAATAATCAAAAACCGTTCATTGTAAATTCATCAAAATAGATGAATAGATCTAATGCTCCCACCAAGTTTTATTAAAATCCTTAAAAAATTGTAGCTTCTATTGTGTCTAGAACAAATGTTGACGGACCATGTGGGCGTATAAAAACAAAATTGGGGCGAAATTCTTTTTGATTATATAATATAACTCAATTGATTTGAAGTAAAAAATATGTTAAGTTTAAGAACTAGGAATGCATTATGAAGTCTTTGAATTTTAGACAACAAATTATAATTGATTTAAGTTATGCTTATTGTTGTGTTGGTATCTGTATTTAATTGTATACATGGTTTTAAGTGATTTAGATAAGGATGCAGAAGTACAATTGAGTTCGGAAGAGGAACATGAAGAAACAGCACATGAGAAAAAAATACGACTGGCAAAGCAATATATTGAGCAAATTAAAAAAGAAGGTTAGTTTTGAATATTCAGTATATTGATTGTTATAATATATACTGTACAGAATAGTAAATGATTTTGCTGGGCAGGAAAATTGATAATGAAACACTTTGTTCTGTAGACTAATAATTATTTCACCATGCTTGTAATTTGTTGTAGAAAAAGAAAACCTCGATGATGAAGAAATAGATCATGATATTATTGCTTCGAGATTAAGACAAGAAACAGTTTGTATTTTTTTTATCTTTTTGGAAATCTGAAGCTCATTCTAAACCTTTAATTTGGCTTGTCCTATATGAAACCTTTTTACTTTAATCTACATTTATAAGTAATATCCTCAATTTGAAATTTTTGATCAGTGTAAGTGCTGTATATTGCCAATCATGCCACAATATGATATGTATCACGATATATCATTGATATATTGTGCCAGTCAATTAAACTATTGTATTCTTGTAAAAATAGTTGTTATACACCCACATAAATTATATGGAGCTTATATTGCTGTAATCCCTGTCAGTCCAGCGGCGGTCCACAATTGCTTGTAAACACTAGAAGGCACAATTCTTGAGCTATTTTGACGTTACTTTGTGTGAGTGTTTGTAATCACCCAAGGATGAACCTTGTTGTAAAATCAGCAAAATCAGAAATCTTGAAATGCTATTAAACACTTTACAGTGTGCAATTCTTGACAGATTTTGATGAAACTTTGTGTAAGAGTTATTGCCCTTGATTTTGAAAACCTGTACCATTTTCAGCTTGTTAACACTTTAGAAAGAACTATTATTTTTGATAGATTTTGATGAAACTTGCTGAAATTGTTTGATATCAAGCAAGGATGAACCCTATTGAAAGTATAAAATATCGAAATATATTTAATATGAATTATTGTCTGTATTTTTTTCTAAATCAGCCATTTTTTTTATATATATATTTTATATGTTTTATTTTTACAGTTAGAGAGAACTAAACAGCTCTATCATGAACGTGCCAATAATGTAAGTAATTCTCATATATTTTATTAACAATAACTATCACTCAAAATATATTTTTCTATTTTGTTCTCTCCTAATTGCATTATTTATAAGGCCATGAAAAGAAAATATCTTGGTTCTCAGGCAATTACCTGGGGAAAAAATGGTGCGGGCGGACGGTTTGATTTTTGTTTTATTTCTCCAAATTACCTCCCCTTAATCAAAATGAAAAGCGTAATATTTAGACATTATTGAAAGCGGGCGGGCGGCTTTTCTTCTTTTTTTTTTCTTTTTTTTTATAAAACTAAGCCTTAAAATGGATGAATGGCCAGTAAACATCTTCACTTCGTAACAGTATTAATCGGGTCACTGTCTTCCACATCTTGGGCACGACACCGAGCCCAGCTAGTTTCCACACGGATTCCGGTGGTTTCTTTCAATAATACATTTACTTTAGAAGTTTTTTCCAGTGGAACAATTGTCCAGGGTCATGTAGCAACCCCCTTTTCTGTCAAAACCGATGTCAAGGCTGTCATGAATTATTCAGAAAATTTCAAATCAACTCAAATCGTCTAGAATTTTTTTCACACTTGTGGCGAATGACCTTCAACCCTTATAATAAGGGAGATAACCACACCACCTCGTCAGGTCGTACAAAATGCTTCACAATGGGCCAGATCTTCCAACTAAATATTTAGTCATGCCAAAATCGGCACTCAAACTAATTTCTGTTTAAATTAAACTAACATACATCTTGAAATCACCCCCGACTAATATTACGATTATTGCCCAAATCGCGTAAATCCCCTGTTAAATAGTAGCAATGACCTGGATAATCGAGGCTAGAAGTGCAAAGCAGTCACCGGAAATACACAAAGATGGCGTATTGCCGGAAATATGAAGTTCGTAAAAGAAGAAAAAAAAATAAAGATGAGAAATTAAAAGATATAGCTTCTCATACTATCATACCCAACCGAAATTGGCAAGATGTGTCCCAGTTCAAGAATAAGCAGTTTTTATTGATTGCAAAGATGATGCGGGCGGGCGACGTATTTTTATTTTTTTTAACAAATAAAATGGTTGAAGCGGGAGGTTTTTCCCGGTGCGGCAGTGCCTGAGAACCAAGACACTTTTTTTAGAAGTTTTAATGATGCTGGTCTATACTTCTAAAATAAAAGTAAAATGCCATATGGTGGTCATTGTCAAGTACTACCTCGAAATCAAGTCTACATTGTTGTCCTCTCCAAATGTTGTAATTGTTTTTGTAGCTCATATGTCCCTCCAGTGAATTAATTAAAATATTAAGAGGACATCAGTTATCTATAACATGTGTGGTTATCTCCCCTGATGATCAGTTTATATACTCAGCATCTAAAGATTGTTCAATTATTAAATGTAAGTATGTTAAGAAAAGCATGATTGTATGTATGCTCTGCATCTATAGTGAGTTCTCTTATTGAATGTAAGTATATTATGAAAAGTAGTTTTGTGTTATTGGATTCCAAAGATAGTTCTATTTATATGATTATGTATTCTGCATCTGAAGATTGTTTTATTATTGAATGTAAATATATTTAGAAAAGTATCTTTGCTTTCCAAATATTGTTCTATTTATATTTTATATAATTATTGAGAAAGGTATGTATATATTCTTGGCATCTAAAGATGAGTATATTGACAAAAGTGTTATATTTTGGACTTCTAAAGTTTGTTATATGTTATTTGCAGTATATTGAGAAAAATTAAAATTGTCCGTAGAAGGAAAGGAACAGCTTAGGTTTACAGTTAAGGACCCTTTTATCTTGGCTAGATTATCCCTACCTGTTAACAGCTGGGTCAACTAGAATTTTGAGTGAAGATGACTTATTAAAGGTCTTGGAATTGCACAAATTTATCAAATCAAAACCAGAAACCCACCATTTGCTCAACGTACCCAAGCAAATAACAGTGTGCAATTATCATTGCTCTAAACTGACTGTGTATTCATAATTTTAGGGGATGTAGTAAAATGTAAGAAAATACAGATAATACCTGGTGGTAGAAAAGGTACAGAAAAAACACATATTGGTCATACAGATCACATATTATCATTGGCTATAACAACAGATAATAAATATTTGGTAAGATATAGTATCATTTTTATACGCCCACATGAATATGTGGACATATATTGTCGTCACCCTAGTCTGTCCATCAACATTTGTTGTAGACACAATAGGAGCTATAATTTTCAATGGATTTTATTTGAAACTTGGTGTGAGCATTTGAACTGATAAGACAGCACAGTCAAGTTCGAATTTGACATGTTTTCTATGAAGGATTTCTGAGTTATTGCCCTTGGCTTAGTTAAATCATGTCCTAATTTTATTGTGGGTGCTATAGAAGCTGCAATTTTCAATGGATTTTCATGAAACTTGGTGTGAGCATTTGTATTGATAAGACGCCGGTCGTGTTCGAAATTTATACTTTTGTGTAATATATGTTTTTTTTAGAGTTATCACCCTTGACTTAGTAAAATTGTGTCAAAATTTTTTTATGTGTTATAGAGTTCACAATTTTCAATGGATTTTGATGAAACTTGGTATTAGTATTGAAATTGACAAAACGGTGGTCAAAAGTTCGAATTTGATGTTATTTTAATAAAAAAGTTTATTGCCCTTCACTTAGTGAAATTGCATTAAAATTTTATTGTTGATGAAATAAAACCTAAAATTTTCAAAGGATTTTGATGAAACTTGGTGTGCTCATAAGTAATAGAATTGATCAGTCAAGTTTGAATTTGACAATTTTTCAATAAACATTTTTATACGCCCACATTATAATGTGGTCGTATATTGTCGTCACCCCTGCCCGTCCGTCCACAATTGCTTGTGAACGTGATAGAGACTTACTTTGAGGGATTGAATGAAACTTACTGTGGTTATTTATATTGATGAGATCTCGGTCAAGTTCGAATTTGGTGATTTTTTGATGAACGATTTTTGAGTTATTGCACTTGACTTAGTCAAAACGCGTCAAAATTGGCTTGTGAACGTGATAGAGACTACAGTTTTTATCAGATTTGAATGAAACTTACTGTGGTTATTTATATTGATGAGATCTCAGACAAGTTTGAATTTGGCGATTTTTCAATGAACGGTTTCTGAGTTATTGCACTTGACTTAGTCAAAACGCGTCAAAATTGGCTTGTGAAAGCGATATAGACTAACAGTTTTTATCGGATTTGAATGAAACTTGCTGTGATCATTTATATGGATGAGATCTCGGGCAAGTTCGAAATTGGCGATTTTTCGATGAATGGTTTTTGAGTTAGTGCACTTGACTTAGTCAAAATGCGTCAATATTGGCTTGTGAATGCAACAGAGACAACAGTTTTCATCTGATTTGAATGAAATTTGGTGTGATCATTGAAGTTGATGAGATCTTGGTCAAGTTCAAATTGACGATTTTTTGATAAACTGTTTTTTATACGCCCTCACATGAAATAGGGCATATATTGTGATCAACTTTCTGTCTGTCTGTCTTTGCTTGTGCTCACTCTACAGACTACAGTTTTGATTGGATTTTAATAATTTTTGGTATTGGGTGTTATAGAAGATACTCTCCTATGGAAGCACTGGCCAAGGTCACAAGAAGAGAACATACATTTTCCTTCACATTTCTGTTATTACATAAAGTAATGATTCTGAAGATTAGATTAAAAATACAATTAAAGATAACAATGAAATCTTGAATGACTAAAATATAATGATACTTGCAAATAATATATACATATAACTAACATGATTCAATTGTTTGAGGGAGTTTATGGAATACGGGTCCAATTTGCCATGGACTAGTAAATTACTAAGATTTTTATTTCTCTTAAAAGCAGTAACCAAACGTTTAGTGTAAATATTAGGCAATTGATGTTGAAGTTCTTTATAATATCGTTTGACAATCAAAGAGGCATTTTTGGCTGTAGTATCATAGGTTGCAACAAAGGGTATGATTTGGTTGTCATGTTGGATGTTAAGTCCATTAGGTATCACAGTTTGTAACTGATCAATCCAGAAACTCTCTCTCTGCAATCGTGTGGTTTTAGGTTTAACTGTAGGTAAAAAGGGAACTTGTTCGATAGGCATAGCCAGAAGATCTTCAATGGAATGATTGGGTTGGTTGAAATGATTCGCAATTGGTCTATCTTTCTTATGAAGTATATCAAAACGATGGCCGCTAAATCGAGTACGCAACGCATTTTGGGTTTCACCAACATATTGAACATCGCATTTTTTGCAAGAAATTAGGTAGATTATATTTTTATTTTTACATGAAAGTATGTCATTCATATGAAATATTTTTCCGTTTTTATTATTCTTGAAATAGTGTGAACTATGTACATATTCGCAGGTACGACACCTAGAACCTCTACACGGTATGGAGCCAAAACCATTGGGCGGGAGAGGGGGGTCATTTTTCTTTTGAATCTCCAAAATAGTGTCGTTTTTAATTTTGCGCAAAAAATGTTTTGAATAACCCCTTTCTCGCAATTTGCTAAAAACTAGTTCGCACGCCGAATCAAAATCTGTCTTTCTCGTGCAAATTCTGTTAAATCTCAGAATTTGCGATTTAATTACGCCAGAAAACGTGTGCTTCGAATGAAACGAAGTTTTGAACAAAAGTTATGTGAGTTCATGGCATCACAAAGAGGAACTGCATTGATTTTGGTGATGATCCGATAATTTTTAGCGGAGATACAGTGTCCGACTTAAAAATGAGAGTAGCTGTCTTGTGCTCACTCTACACTCTACAGTTTTGATTGGATTTTAATAAGTACTCTACTAAAGTGACAATTTTGATTCATATTTAGTCTGATTTCATAGTACACCTATGAATTTTTGCCCATTATCTGATAAACCAGAACATGAATTTTTGCCCATTATTTGATAAGCCTGAGGAGGGCGTATCTGCACGCTTATTATGAACATTTATAATGTTAGAGTTTCTGCCTGTGTTAAAACAGAAAATATATTTTTAAGTGGGCGTATCTTGCTAGGCAACCGCTTGTTAAGTTATTGCCCACGATTAAGTAAAATTGCGTCAAAATTCTATTGTGATTGCAATGAGAGACTACAATTTTCAATGGATTTTGATTAAACTAGGTGTGAGCATTAGATTTGATAAGACCTTTTTGTTGAAAGGTTTTGAGTTATTGCCCTTGACTTAGTAAAATTGCGTCGAAATTTTATTGTGGGTGCAATATAAGAAGCTACAATTTTTTGATGAAATTTGGAATGAGTATAAGAATAGATAAGACGGCGGACAAGTTTGAATTTGACAATTTTCCATGAACTGTTTTTGAGTTATTGCCCTTGACTTAGAAAAATTGCATTAAAATGGTATTGTGGGTGCATGATCAATAAATGATTTTTGAGTATAAGATGTGATTTTTTGATAAGATGATTTTTGAGTTATTGCACAAATTATTTTTCAAATTCAATGCTGCCAGTTTTCGTATATTAGCTTGCCTGGCAATATATCTTATGCTGTTATTTGATATATTCACTTGAAATAAGTTAAATAAGTAACATTTTAACCAGAGAAGAACCTCAAGCAATGAACCAAGTACATTACCATGAATTTTGTATTTTTTTGTTTTAGGCCTCTGGTGACAGAAGTAATTTGATACAAATTTGGGATCCTTTAACATTAAAACATATAAAAACATTTCATGGACATCGAGGCCTTGTTTCAGTGAGTATCAATCTATCATTGTTTTTTTTTTTTATTGAATATGACAAATTGCTACACAATTTAATTTAGATTTACCTGACTAAAATCAGTGATGAAATAGGTTTGAAGGAACGCATGCACTTTAAGATAGTAGTATCATAATGTTCTGCAAGTTTCAGTATGTGCTAAGAATCATCTAATAATAAATTGTAATATACACATATTGTTTTGTATATTTTCAGGGTTTGTCATTTAGAAAAGGTAGCCATCAATTATTTAGTGCATCTCATGATAGATCAGTGAAAATTTGGAATTTAGATGAAATGTCCTATGTTGAAACATTGTAAGTAAATGAAACTAGTGAAATGTAAATTTGGCAAATGTTATGGAAAGTTAAACTGCAATACAAAACATAAAATAAAAAAAACCTGAACTTTTAAATCAATCATACATGAGTAAGTATTTCAAAATGAAAAGAGTTATCAGCTATCTAAAAGAGTAGGCACACCAGTCATAGCTTCTAGATTACACAATACACACTTCAAATAGGAATGTTGCAACTGACTTGATGGACACTTAAAAAGTTCAAAGGATGTAACGGAAGAAAATATATTGATTTCCCCATTTTTATAGGAAACACTTGATGATTTCACTCTTTGATCAGTAGCTTTATTATAAACATGCCAAGAGCTAGTTCCTAGATGACAATTTTTGTTTATTTCTCATGTTGGTAGATTAAAATTGATTTTATTTTGAATTGATAAAATGATATAGATTTGGTCATCAAGACAGTATAACAGATATAGATAGTTTAAGCAGAGAAAGAGCTATAACATCGGGTGGTAGAGATAGTAGTGTAAGAATCTGGAAAGTTGTAGAAGAATCACAACTTGTTTTTAACAGTAATAGGTGAGCCTAATTTTAATAAGTTCAGAGGTAGATTGTGTTGTTACTTTATTAAAAGATTGTGATGTTACTTTATTATATTACAATGTATGTTTTCACTTGATGTGTTGGTGATATTTAGTTTGTGGTGCTACTTTATCATATAATAGAGATGTGTAGATTGTGATGCTATTTTGTGAAATTATATAAAAGAGATATGTAGATAGTGATGCTCCTTTGTTTAATTATGTTATAGAGATTTATAGATTGTGATGCTACTTAGTTATATAATGGAGTGTGTAGATTCTAATGCTACTTTGTTCTATTGTGCAATAGAGATTTGTAGATTCTTATGCTTTTTTTTTATACGCCCACATTATAATGTGGTCGTATATTGTCGTCACCCACAATTGCTTATGAACGCAATAGAGGCTACAGTTTTTGTCGGATTTGAATGAAACTTGCTGTGATCAATTATATTGATGAGATCTCGGACAAGTTGGAAATTGGCAATATTTCGATGAACGTTTTTTGAGTTATTGCACTTGACTTAGTAAAAACACGTCAAAATTGGCTTGTGAACGCGATAGAGACTACAGTTTTCATTGGATTTAAATGAAACTTTCTGTGATCATTAATATTGATGAGATCTCGGACAAGTTCGAAATAGGCGATTTTTCGATGATTGTTTTTTGAGTTATTGCCCTGGACTTAGCCAAAACGCGTCAAAATTGGCTTGTGAACGCGATAGAGACTACGGTTTTCATCAGATTTGAATGAAACTTGCTGTGATCATCTATATTGATGAGATCTTGGACAAGTTCGAAATTGGCGATTTTTCGATGAATGGTTTTTGAGTTATTGCACTTAACTTAGCCAAAACACGTCAAAATTGACTCGTGAACGCGATAGAGACTACAGCTTCAGATTTGAATAAAACTTGCTGTGCTCATTTATATTGATGAGATCTTGGACAATTTCGAAATTGGCAATTTTTCAATGAATGGTTTTTGAGTTATTGCACTTGACTTAGTCAAAACACCTCAAAATTGGCTTGTGAACGCGATAGAGATCACAATTTCCATTTGATTTGAATGAAATTTGGTGTTATCATTTATATTGATGAAATATTGGACAAAGTTGATTGTGACGAGTTTTGGGTGAACGTTTTTTGAGTTATTGGCCTTGACTAAGTCAAATTGCGATGAAATAGACTTGTGAACACGATAGAGACAACAGTTTTCATCTGATTGGAATGAAATTTGGTGTGATCATTGAAGTTGATGTCATCTTGGTCAAGTTCGAAATTCACATTTCGATATACTGTTTTTGAGTTATTGCACTTGACTTAGTCAAAACGCGGCTTGTGATTGCGATAGACAATACAGTTTTCATCTGATTTGAATAAAAATTGGTGTGAACATTTATATTGAAGAGAACTTGGATTAGACCTAAATAATCTTAGAGTTTTTGCCTGTGTTAAAACAGAAAATATATTTTAAAGTGGGCGTATCTTGCTAGGCAACCACTTGTTTAAAACGCGTTCAATTGTGGCTTGTAAACACTCTACAAAGCACAATTATTGACCGATTTTGACAAAATTTGCTGAAATTGTTTAATATCACCCAAAAGGATGAAGCCTTTTGAAAACCAGTTAAAATTGAAAAAAATTTAATACAATTATTGCCCTTGTTCTTAAAACGTGTGACGGATTTTTGGCTTGTAAACACTCTAAAAAGTCACGGTTATCGAGCGATTTTGACGTAATGTTTGGCTGAGTATTTTTAAATTTCCCCCTAAGGATGAACCCTTTTAAAAATTAGTTAAATCGAAAAAATATTTGTTCAGTAATTGCCCTTGTTTTTGAAACGGTTTTTTCCCTTGTAAACACTCTAAAAAGTCACAATTCTTGAGGATTTTGATAAAACTTGGTTTGAGTATTTGTAATTTCCCCTAAGGATAAACCCCTATTAAAAATTAAAGTTAAATAAAAAAATATATTTAGTGTCAGTTATTGCCCTTGTTTTTGAAAACGTGTTCAATTTTTTGGGCTAATAAACACCCCTAAAAAGGAACCAAGGGTTTGATAAAACTTGTTTTGAGTTTTTGTTTAATATCGAAAGGGGATGAGCCCTATTGAAAATTAAAAAATAAATATATTTATGTCATTATTGCCCTTGTTCTTTGAAAACGCGTTAAAAATTTTTGGGTCTAGTAAACACCCCTAATGGACTTTTGACCAATTTTGACAAAACTCACTGGAATTGTTTAAAAATCTAAAGGGGATAAAGCCCTATTAAAAATCAGAAATTGAAAATATATTTTAAATTGAATTATTCCCTCTTGTTTTTTTAAAAACGCGTTATTTTTTGCTTGTAAACACTCTACAAGGAACAATTCTTGACCGATTTTGATGAAACTTTGTTAAAAATTTGTTATAACCCCAAGGATAAACCCCCTTTTAAAAATAAGAAATTGAAAAATATTTTAGTTCAGTTATTCCCTCTTGTTCTTGAAAACGCTTAATTTTGGCTTGAAAATCACTCTAAAAAAAATTTTAATTTTTGACAAAACTTTGCTTGAGTATTTGTTATCACCCAAGGATGAGGCCTATTGAAAATCAGATAAATCTTAAAATATTTAATATCAGTAATTACTTTGTTTTTGAAAAAAGTGTCAAAATTTTAGCTCAGATTTTGACAGAACTTGCTGAAATTTTTAATTATCATTCAAGGATGTGTAGCATTGTTATAATTGATGAATTATTGGTAAGGTCTACTGAATCAAAAGACTGGCCTTTAGGTAATTTCACACAAGTAAAACCATGTATTAAGGGACAACAGGGGATGCATTTTATCTAAGTTCTAACAGATATTCTTGAATAGGAACATCTGGATAGATAATATAAATACATGTATAGGTATTAAACTATGAGAGGACATCTTTCAACTCATTCACTCTTTGGCAAGGGAAAAGGACTGGGAAGAGAAAGGTCTGAGGTAGATCTTTTGATACAGTAGAGTGCCATTAGTGTTTGATGAAAATAAAGTAGGATTTGTTATATGTTTTAATGTGCCTTCCATTCATTGTGTCTTGGGAATAGAAGAAGAATCCAATATCCAATACGTCATGGACCTACTAGCCTAGTATCAAAGGAAATCTACAACAGCAAGCCCAAGCTCATATCTCCAACCAAATAGCCTGTCTGCAATATATGCAGAGCGTATTAAGAACCTGTCTGCAATGGTGTTGCATCAATTATAACAATGCTACAGATGAACCCTATTGAAAAGAAATATCACAAAATATTTAATATGAATTATTGCCTGTGTTCTTTAAAACGCGTTCAGATTTTGGTTTGTTTTTCTTTGGCACAATCAATTTCTTATGGATTTTGATGAATTTTGTTGCAATTGTTTGTTATCACCCACGAGTGAACCCTTTTAATAATCTGAAAATATTTAAGATTTTAATGAAACTTAGGAATATTGTACATTTATCACCCTAGAAAAGAAGTATATGATTGAAAGTTGGATATTTCATTTTTTATTCATAATCAATGCTGCCAGTGGGCGTATATTACCTTGCCTGGCAAGCTATCTTACTAATTCAAGGGCAATTACTCAAAAACTGCTCATCAAAAAATCGTCAAATTCAAACTTGTCTTCCGTCTTATCAATTCCAATGCTCAAGTTACAATAAAATCCATTGAAAATTGTAGCTTCTATTGCATTCACAATAAAATATTGACACAATTTAACTAAGTCAAGGGCAATAACTAAAAAAACAATCAAAAATACTGAAAATCTTTAATGAATTATTGGCTTGTTATTAGCTATAATTCTTGACTGATTTTAAGGAAACTTAGTAATATTGTACATTTATCACCCTAGAAAGGAAGTATAGGTATATTTTATTTTTTATTCAAAATCAATGCTGCCAGTGGGCGTATATTACCTTTCCTGGCAAGCTATCTTGTTAAATTATACAATATAGATGTGTAGATTGTGTTGCTACTTTGTTAGATTATATAATAAAGATGTGTAGATTGTCTTGCTATTTTGTTAAATTATATAATAGAGATGTGTAGATTGTGTTGCTATTTTGTTAAATTATATAATAGAGATGTGTAGATTGTGTTGCTATTTTGTTAAATTATATAATAGAGATGTGTAGATTGTCTTGCTATTTTGTTAAATTATATAATAGAGATGTGTAGATTGTGTTGCTATTTTGTTAAATTATATAATAGAGATGTGTAGATTGTCTTGCTATTTTGTTAAATTATATAATAGAGATGTGTAGATTGTGTTGCTATTTTGTTAAATTATATAATAGAGATGTGTAGATTGTGTTGCTATTTTGTTAAATTATATAATAGAGATGTGTAGATTGTCTTGCTATTTTGTTAAATTATATAATAGAGATGTGTAGATTGTGTTGCTACTTTGTTAAATTATATAATAAAGATGTGTAGATTGTGTTTTGTTAAATTATATAATAAAGATGTGTAGATTGTCTTGCTATTTTGTTAAATTATATAATAGAGATGTGTAGATTGTGTTGCTACTTTGTTAAATTATATAATAGAGATGTGTAGATTGTGTTGCTACTTTGTTAAATTATATAATAAAGATGTGTAGATTGTGTTGCTATTTTGTTAAATTATATAATAGAGATGTGTAGATTGTGTTGCTATTTTGTTAAATTATATATTAGAGATGTGTAGATTGTGTTGCTACTTTGTTAAATTATATAATAGAGATGTGTAGATTGTCTTGCTATTTTGTTAAATTATATAATAGAGATGTGTAGATTGTGTTGCTACTTTGTTAAATTATATAATAGAGATGTGTAGATTGTGTTGCTATTTTGTTTGTTTATATAATAGAGATGTGTAGATTGTGTTGCTATTTTGTTTGTTTATATAATAGAGATGTGTAGATTGTGTTGCTATTTTGTTAAATTATATAATAGAGATGTGTAGATTGTCTTGCTATTTTGTTTGTTTATATAATAGAGATGTGTAGATTGTGTTGCTATTTTGTTTGTTTATATAATTATGATGTGTAGATTGTCTTGCTATTTTGTTTGTTTATATAATAGAGATGTGTAGATTGTGTTTTGTTAAATTATATAATAGAGATGTGTAGATTGTCTTGCTATTTTGTTAAATTATATAATAGAGATGTGTAGATTGTGTTGCTATTTTGTTAAATTATATAATAGAGATGTGTAGATTGTGTTGCTATTTTGTTAAATTATATAATAGAGATGTGTAGATTGTCTTGCTATTTTGTTTGTTTATATAATAGAGATGTGTAGATTGTGTTGCTATTTTGTTTGTTTATATAATTATGATGTGTAGATTGTCTTGCTATTTTGTTTGTTTATATAATAGAGATGTGTAGATTGTGTTTTGTTAAATTATATAATAGAGATGTGTAGATTGTCTTGCTATTTTGTTAAATTATATAATAGAGATGTGTAGATTGTGTTGCTATTTTGTTAAATTATATAAAAGAGATGTGTAGATTGTGTTTTATTAAATTATATAATAGAGATGTGTAGATTGTCTTGCTATTTTGTTAAATTATATAATAGAGATGTGTAGATTGTCTTGCTATTTTGTTAAATTATATAATAGAGATGTGTAGATTGTGTTGCTACTTTTTTAAATTATATAATAGAGATGTGTAGATTGTGTTGCTATTTTGTTAAATTATATAATAGAGATGTGTAGATTGTATTGCTATTTTGTTTGTTTATATAATAGAGATGTTTAGATTGTCTTGCTATTTTGTTAAATTATATAATAGAGATGTGTAGATTGTGTTTTGTTAAATTATATAATAGAGATGTGTAGATTGTGTTGCTATTTTGTTTAGTTATATAATAGAGATGTGTAGATTGTCTTGCTATTTTGTTTGTTTATATAATAGAGATGTGTAGATTGTCTTGCTATTTTGTTAAATTATATAATAGAAATGTGTAGATTGTGTTGCTACTTTGTTAAATTATATAATAAAGATGTGTAGATTGTGTTGCTATTTTGTTAAATTATATAAAAGAGATGTGTAGATTGTCTTGCTATTTTGTTAAATTATATAATAAAGATGTGTAGATTGTCTTGCTATTTTGTTAAATTATATAATAGAGATGTGTAGATTGTGTTGCTATTTTGTTTGTTTGTATAATAGAGATGTGAATATTGTCTTGCTATTTTGTTAAATAATATAATAGAGATGTGTAGATTGTGTTGCTACTTTGTTAAATTATATAATAGAGATGTGTAGATTGTCTTGCTATTTTGTTTGTTTATATAATAGAGATGTGTAGATTGTCTTGCTATTTTGTTAAATTATATAATAGAGATGTGTAGATTGTGTTGCTATTTTGTTTGTTTATATAATAGAGATGTGAAGATTGTCTTGCTATTTTGTTAAATTATATAATAGAGATGTTTAGATTGTGTTGCTACTTTGTTAAATTATATAATAGAGATGTGTAGATTGTGTTGCTATTTTGTTAAATTATATAATAGAGATGTGTAGATTGTCTTGCTATTTTGTTTGTTTATATAATAGAGATGTGTAGATTGTCTTGCTATTTTGTTAAATTATATAATAAAGATGTGTAGATTGTGTTGCTATTTTTTTAAATTATATAATAGAGATGTGTAGATTGTGTTTTGTTAAATTATATGATAAAGATGTGTAGATTGTGTTTTGTTAAATTATATAATAGAGATGTGTAGATTGTGTTTTGTTAAATTATATAATACAGATGTGTAGATTGTGTTGCTATTTTGTTAAATTATATAATAGAGATGTGTAGATTGTGTTTTGTTAAATTGTATAATACAGATGTGTACATTGTGTTGCTATTTTGTTAAATTATATAATAGAGATGTGTAGATTGTCTTGCTATTTTGTTAAATTATATAATAGAGATGTGTACATTGTGTTGCTATTTTGTTAAATTATATAATAGAGATGTGTAGATTGTGTTGCTATTTTGTTAAAATATATAATATAGATGTGTAGATTGCGATGCTTCTTCGTTAAATATATAATAGAGATGTGAAGATTCTGATGATTCTTTATAAGATTATAATGTGAGAATTTATGATTTCAGAGGATGTGTAGATTGTGTATCATTAATAGATGAATCCAGTTTTATCACAGGGCATGATAATAAGTAAGTTGTCCTAATTTTTTATACGCCCACATGGAAATGTGGACGTATATTGCTGTCGCCCCTGTCCGTCCGTCCGTCGGTCCGTCCACATTTGTTGTATCCACGATAGAGGCTACAGTTTTTATCCGATCTTAATGAAACTTGGTATACATGTATATATTGATAATATCTCGGTCAAGTTCGAAAATGGAAATTATCGCATGAACGGTTTTTGAGTTTTTGCACTTGACTTAGTAAAAACGCGTCAAATTTGGTTTGTATCCACAATAGAGGCTACAATTTTTATCCGATCTTAATGAAACTTGGTATACATGTATATATTGATGATATCTCGGTCAAGTTCGAAAATAGAAATAGTCGCATGAGCGGTTTTTGAGTTATTGCCCTTGACTTAGTAAAAAAGCGTCAAATTTGGGTTGTATCCACAATAGAGGCCACAGTTTTTATCCGATCTTAATGAAACTTGGTATTCATGTATATATTGATTATATCTCGGTCAAGTTCGAAAATAGAAATAATCGCATGAGCGATTTTTGAGTTATTGCCCTTGACTTAATAAAAATGCGTCAAATTTGGGTTGTATCCACAATAGAGGCTACAGTTTTTATCCGATCTTAATGAAACTGGGTATACATGTATATATTGATGATATCTCTGTCAAGTTTGAAAATAGAAATAATCGCATGAGCGTTTTGTGAGTTATTGCCCTTGACTTAGTAAAAACGTGTCAAATTTGGGTTGTATCCACAATAGAGGCTACAGTTTTTATCTGATCTTAATGAAACTTGGTATACATATATATATTAAGGAAATCTCGATCAAGTTCGAAAATGGAAATTATCGCATGAACGGTTTTTGAGTTATTGCCCTTGATTTAGTAAAAACGCTTCAAATTTGGGTTGTATTCACAATAGAAGCTACAGTTTTTATCCAATCTTGATGAAACTTGGTATACATGTATATATTGATGATATCTCGGTCAAGTTCGAAAATGGAAATTATCGCATGAAAGGTTTTTGAGTTATTGCACTTGACTTAGTAAAATTGCATCAAAATTCTATTGTGGTTGTGATTTTCAAAGGATTTTGATGGAACTTGGTGTAAGCATCAGAATTGATAAGACATTAGTCAAGATTGAATTTCTGACTTTTTTTAACAAATGGTTTTTGGGTTATTGCCCTTGACTTAGTAAAATTGCGTCAAAAATATTTGTGCTTGCAAAATAATCTACAATTTTTTAATAGATTTGATGAAACTTGGTATGAGTATTGAAATAGATAAGATGGTGGTCAAGTTCTTATTTGACAATTTTTCATGAATAGTTTTTTAGTTTTTGCCCTTAACTTCAATATTAATTCAGTGAGTGTATTTGAGTTATTGCTCTATTTATTTTTCAAATTCAATGCTGCCAGTGGGCGTATGTTACCTTGCCTGGCAAGCTATCTTCTCATTTTACATCACCTGCATATGTTACTTTCAGCTTTAGGTATGATTGATGTATTTAGTCATAATGAAACTTCGTATTGATGTACATGTTTAATGAGATCTCAATCAAGTTCCCATTTGACAAATGGTTTTGGAATAATTTCCCTTGCTTCAGGGGTGTGTACAAAACGAAGACCCAAAGACCTAAGACCTAAAAAAGGAAGACCCCACCAGGTAAAAAACGAAGACCTAAAAAAGGAAGACCCCACCAGGTAAAAAACGAAGACGAAAAATCCGACAAGGCATAGGAATATTCCATTGAAATTTTACTCGAAGGTTAAGGTTACTGTGAAAAAATCCGACAAGGCATAGGAATATTCCATTGAAATTTTACTCGAAGGTTAAGGTTACTCGAGTAAAATTTCAATGGAATATTCCTATGCCTTGTTGGATTTTTTCACAGGGTCTTCGTTTTTTACTTGGTGGGGTCTTCCTTTTATACCTTCTTTTTTAGGTCTGTATTTATGTTTCACCCTGTAGGGAAGGGAGGGGGTGATGGATTTTGCTCATTTTCTGGGGAAATTGGCGTATTGACATGCTTAACCTTCGAGTAAAATTTCAATGGAATATTCCTATGCCTTGTCGGATTTTTTCACAGGGTCTTCGTTTTTTACCTGGTGGGGTCTTCCTTTTATACCTTCTTTTTTACGTCCGTATTTATGTTTGACCCTGTAGGGAAGGGAGGGGGTGATGGATTTTTCTCATTTTCTGGGGAAATTGGTGTATTGACATGCTTAACCTTCTAGTAAAATTTCAATGGAATATTCCTATGCCTTGTTGGATTTTTTCACAGGGTCTTCGTTTTTTACCTGGTGGGGTATTCCTTTTATACCTTCTTTTTTACGTCTGTATTTATGTTTGACCCTGTAGGGAAGGGAGGGGGTGATGGATTTTGCTCATTTTCTGGGGAAATTGGTGTATTGACATGCTTAACCTTCGAGTAAAATTTCAACGGAATATTCCTATGCCTTGTTGGATTTTTTCACAGGGTCTTCGTTTTTTACTTGGTGGGGTCTTCCTTTTATACCTTCTTTTTTACGTCCGTATTTATGTTTCACCCTGTAGGGAAGGGAGGGGGTGATGGATTTTTCTCATTTTCTGGGGAAATTGGCGTATTGACATGCTAAACCTTCGAGTAAAATTTCAATGGAATATTCCTATGCCTTGTCGGATTTTTTCACAGGGTCTTCGTTTTTTACCTGGTGGGGTCTTCCTTTTATACCTTCTTTTTTACGTCCGTATTTATGTTTCACCCTGTAGGGAAGGGAGGGGGTGATGGATTTTGCTCATTTTCTGGGGAAATTGGCGTATTGACATGCTTAACCTTCGAGTAAAATTTCAATGGAATATTCCTATGCCTTGTTGGATTTTTTCACAGGGTCTTCGTTTTTTACTTGGTGGGGTCTTCCTTTTTTAGGTCTTAGTTTTTTACCTGGTGGGGTCTTCCTTTTTTAGGTCTTAGGTCTTAGGTCTTCGTTTTGTACACACCCCTTGCTTCAGTATTAACATCAATTGTATAAACACCATATGGGGTATGGTTTTTGATCTTGATGAGATTTGCTAATTGCTATGTATAATTGTATTAAACTTTCAATTTACTAATGTATGTAATGCACATATTTTGTTGTATATGGTTCAAGTTTGAATATGTTAGTGATTGATGCGGTAGTGACTGGTTGAATGGTTTTAAAGTTTTTGCACTTGACTAAATAGTAAAAACAAATTTTTTAATCAATCATGCTCAGCATTTTTTCTATATTGATAAGGTCTTGGTTTAGTACAATTTGATAATGATTTGAAGGATAATTATCATATTGAGACTAAATTGTTTATCAAATTTTGATGAAATTCTATACAATGTATTTGTTGTATAAGTGTGAATTTGATGAAATTTGTATTTTTGATTTTAAAGAATGCCAATAGGTGTTTGTTACCTTGCCTTCCAAAGTCTTTTCTTGTTAATGACTTGAGTTTGTTTGTTATTTTTGGTTTTTTTTCCAATTTATATATATATTTATTTGCCCAGAATAACAGATGACAATGACAGGGATGGGGCCCTGACTAATTGCCTTACATTGTATTATACGAGCATACATTATGGCATTAACAATGGACAATATAAATATAATAATGATTGTACAGAATATAGTATTATTGTTGTGTATAAATATATCTTGTAATACAACTAATAACATTTCAATTCAAACACAGAAAAGCCACACACACCTTCCCCTCCAGAAACAAACCTAGACCTTTTGGCCAAGCTATTTAATTAGAGCTGATAGCTCTTTCCATTTGATTTCAAATTTAGCCAAATTTTGATTTTTTAAGTACATGTTAGTATATTGTTCTGTTAAAATATAGTCTATTTCTGATGCCTTTCTGATGAATTAGTTTTTGGGTAATAAATGGGATGCCTGGTTGTTTGGTTTCTCCTAAAAAAGTTGTAATTTTTTGTATGTTTATTTTTAAATCCAAGTATTCTGTGAAATGTGGTTTGAAGTTAAATTTATCACACAGTTCATCGTACGTCAGAAGGTTACCATATTGATCGTATAAGAATCTAATTCCCACTTTGTACCATTTTTTATAGAAAATAGGTTTATTGTTAATAGTTAATAGTTAATAGTGTATTGTGCCAGATTGGTTCAGAGGTCATATCATATGTG
This sequence comes from Nipponacmea schrenckii, assembly GCA_030562195.1. NCBI lineage: Eukaryota > Metazoa > Mollusca > Gastropoda > Lottiidae > Nipponacmea > Nipponacmea schrenckii. The sequence continues at coordinate 28,262,681 of JAUJPP010000005.1, forward strand.
TTCGGCGTTTTAGTGCATAGATAGTAAAGATCATTGAAAACATTTTTCCAAAAAGGGTTACATATCTCTTCTTCCAATGTTTTTACATAGTTATCACCAAAATGATGCATTTTGTATATTGACAGAGGACTGGTTTCTTCAAGTAAAGATAACCATGGAGCCGTTGTATTTAATATTTTGTTAACTCATTTTATTTTCAAATATTTAGCAAAAATTACTAAGTTTAGCATTTTTAGTCCTCCATTTTGGTAATTTTGAGGTCTAGATATTCTATCTCTTTTACGTTCCATACAAAGATATGAAATAGGCTTTCTAGTACCTTTAATGTTTTAAGATTGGGTGTGGGTAAGCTTATCAGTAAATGGGTTATTTTAGGTATCAGCAGAGTTTTAACAACTGTTATTTTTATACGCCCACATTATAATGTGGTCGTATATTGTCCTCACCCCTGTTCGTGCGTCGGTCTGTCCGTCTGCCTGTCCACAATCGTTGTGAACACGATAGAGACCACATTTCTTGATGGATTTTAATGAAACTTGGAATGAGTCTTTGTAATGACCCAAGGATAAAACCTATTGAAAATAAAACCAAACGAAAAATATTTACTATGAGTTATTGCCCTTTTCCTGAAATTCCTGAAATTTCTTGTGAACACGATAGGGAGCCGCGTTCTTGATGGAATTTGATGAAACTTGGTGTGAGTGTTTGTTATAACTCAAGGATAGACCCTATTAAAAATCAGACCAATCAAAAAATATTTAATGAGTTATTGCCCTTGTTCTTTAAAACGTGTTCACTTTATCAGCCTCTCACAATTGTTGTGAACACAAAATTCCATCTACATAATATTTTACCAGGGCTGGTTACTCATTGGTGTGAGTGTTTGTAATCACCCAATGATGAAGCCTTTTAAAAATCAGACCAATCAAAAAATATTTTCTTTGAGTTATTGCCCTTGTTCTTGATTTCTTTGTGGACACAATAGACAGCTGGATTATTGATGGATTTTGACGAAACTTGGTGTGAGTGTTTGTTATAACCCAAGGATGAACCCTGTTGAAAATCAGATTAATCGAAAAATATTTAATGTGAGTTTTTGCCCAAACACGTTTGCTTTTGTTCTTGAATTCTTTGTGGACACGAAAGAGAGCTGGTTTCTGGATGGATTTTAATGAAATTTGATGTGAGTGTTTATAATCACTCAAGGATGAACCTTGTTAAAAATCAGATCAATCGAAATATATTTTACTATTAGTTATTGTGTTGCATAGTTGGACTATGCAATTAGAATTAGCATGAATATTAAGTTAAAATTCTAGGTTCGTTTCTAATTGTCTGCCTCAATTGGTATTTCCTTAGAATCAACATCATTAACATTAAAATCAAATGTGTTTAATGGAGATAAGCATATATAATAACTTATGTAAACATGTTACGATAACAATTAGCTGTCACCTCTTTATAAGTTACTTAACTTGTTTACCCTTTCCTTAAACCCTTGTAGGAGACAAAGGCTGTCACGCCGAAAAGTATGAAGGGTTATATAATTATATGCGTGGCAAATACATCATGTCTAGTTATATAGGAAGCACAGATCTGAGAAGATCAGAGAGAGAGTGAGAATTAGAGACCTGGTCGAAATCAGTAATTTAGTTTTGGAGTCGCAAGTCGCTAAGGGCCACTGGTCCTTCAGGCCCAAAGATATGATAGTCTAGACAGTATGATGTTAAAGTTAGATTGATGTTCCTGTATTTTAAATGTAAAGATGTTCCTGTAATGTACCTTTATTGATGTTCCTGTTCCTAATAAACTGTCTCCAGCTACCTATGTTATCATTTTGTAACATATGGTAATTTTGGTGACCGTGACCAAGGATAGTTCCTGAAGTCCTAACCAAGAAGACGATCACCGGCCAAAGAAACCTTAGAAGAATAGGTAGAGTATCATAGAAGAATTGAAGAAAAAAGAAACTCGCTAGATGTATTTGGAAAATAATGACCAATGTTCAAGAAGAATGTTCCTGAAGTACTAACCAAGAAGAACCACCGGCCAAAGAAAAAATAGAAGAAGAATAAGTAGAGAAGACATGAAGAAAAAAAGAAACTCGCTAGATGTATTTTGAAAATAATGACCAGTGTTCAAGAAGAATGGACGAAAAGTGAAGTTCAAGATAATGGTTGAAGGTGAGCGAATTGTCTATAAAATATAAATGTATTTTAATGATGAATCTGAACACAATTTTAGCTCTGCCACTTTGGCGAAATTTTACGATTTTTCAGTACGTTATATGATTTAGCACTTTTTGAAGAGAATTGTATCTAAGTACGAACAATTTGTATATATGTATATAGTATTTTGAGATGAAGAAAAATCCCTAAGAAAGGTGATAATTATGATATTAAGTCTCGAGTTATGAGCATTAATGGACATAAGTAAGATTGTCCTGTCTTTGTATTTGAAGTCCTGAGTTTGGATGTTTGGACATAAGTTAGAATGTCCTGTTTTATCGTACTTAGATAACATTTTCATCTACTGGAAAATATAAGAAAAGATATTATGTTTCGTATTATATTAAATTTCGTATTAATGTCTTAAAAGATCTTAATTAAGTCTTCAAATGTGTTCAGAAGAATCATTAAAAGTGCAATTCTCATCTATAGCAATTCGTCTCAATTTCTTCTCATTATTATGTTCAACAAGTGTGAACGTATTTGTTACGTATAACTTCATTATGATACGTGTATGTGAATTTAAAACATTTTTAACATTCCCGAGTATATCATGAGTAATCTTTCTGTAAGCAATATTGTGTTATGATAAGTTTTGATATTTCCTTTTATAATGTTTTCAATTTTGTATCTACCTATTGATTTTGTGAATTTTTATTATGATTTCTCTATGTTTAGTTATTTTAATTTTTAATATACATGGTTCTCTCACTTCAACCAAAAAAAAAAAAAAAAAAAAAATTAAAAGAAAGGACGAATGTTGCATAGTTGGACTATGCAATTAGAATTAGCATGAATATTAAGTTAAAATTCTAGGTTCGTTTCTAATTGTCTGCCTCAATTGGTATTTCCTTAGAATCAACATCATTAACATTAAAATCAAATGTGTTTAATGGAGATAAGCATATATAATAACTTATGTAAACATGTTACGATAACAATTAGCTGTCACCTCTTTATAAGTTACTTAATTTGTTTACCCTTTCCTTAAACCCTTGTAGGAGACAAAGGCTGTCACGCCGAAAAGGATGAAGGGTTATATAATTATATGCGTGGCAAATACATCATGTCTAGTTATATAGGGAGCACAGATCTGAGAAGATCAGAGAGAGAGTGAGAATTAGAGACCTGGTCGAAAACAGTAACGTAGTTTTGGAGTCGCAAGTCGCTAAGGGCCACTGGTCCTTCAGGCCCAAAGATATGATAGTCTAGACAGTATGATGTTAAAGTTAGATTGATGTTCCTGTATTTTAAATGTAAAGATGTTCCTGTAATGTACCTTTATTGATGTTCCTGTTCCTAATAAACTGTCTCCAGCTACCTATGTTATCATTTTGTAACAATTGTCCTTGTTCTTGAATTCTTTTGAGTGTATTTAAAATTCAATTCAAATTATTTTTTTTTTTTTTTTTTTTTTTTTGCGATTCTCAGATGAGTTTGCAGACAAACTGGCAAAAGGTACAGAAATTCTAAATCTACAGTTGATCTTAGAATGATTTCAATTATCAAATAAAGCAAAACCGGAATTTCTATCTCTGACCGGAAGTGAGAACTGTAAGTTGAGGTTTTTTTGCTTTAGCAAGTTTATTTTCAGTTCGATTTCGACCGGATTTTCAGATTTGAAAAGTTCAATGTATTTGTAAACTAACAATTATAGGTTTTATGCAATTCGCTAAATCTTTTACCCACGATTTGCAATTCAATATTCAAGGGTCATCGTCAAAAATTTCAGACCGTGATTTCTCGTTTAATATAGATTATAAAATTTTGAAACTTTAGCAGTTGATAGGCGATATGATTATGAATATTGAAAAATTTTGAAAAAAAAAATTTGACTTCCAGTTTAGCCTCAAATGACGTAATTACGTAACTTCCGGTCTATAACTGCTAGGTGAAAAGTGAAAACTGTTTTATAAATAACTTGTCAATAGTAATCGATTTGACCTAAATAATTAGGTCAAGCTTCCATATCGGCCGCCATTTTGAATTTTTCTTACAATTCTCAAAGCAGAAATTCAGACACTATTGATAGACCAATTTTGATGAAATTTAGCACATAGATACATTGGATCATTATCTACCTTTTCTTGGAGACCGATTATTCAAATTTCGTATTTTTTCAAAATTATGTCACTTTAACGGCTACGGAAGGTGTGACCCACTTAATCTATGACCTTGAAAATTAGGTCAAATAATATTCAATATATTGTCTACGAGGAGATATTTTTTGATTTGGCTTACTTAAAAAATTCATAGAGATAAGTGTACTTAAATACAGGAAAAAATGCTAATTTTCATATTTTCACCATCTTTAACAATTAAGGAAGGTGTAACCTAATTATTTTAAGACTTTGAAAACTAGGTCAAATGATATTCAATATATTGTCTAGATGTAGGTCATTGCAAATTTAGCCTACATAATATTTTAAGGCTCTCGAAATACGTTCATAATTGTAAGCAATTCTAGTGCGTTTCTCTTATTACAGATTTACATTTTTTGACAAATTCCGGATTTACTAGTAAGGAATTATTGAAACACCAGAAACCAGGTCCATTTTAAAAATTTGATATTTTCAGGTCTAATTTAAATATGTTGTCTTAATAGCTAAAAACATCTTTTCGCTTTTTGAAATCGTTCAGTCCCATACAATTAAATGAGGCTATACTAAGTTTTTCTGACATTGTGGGAAATCAGTATATTCAAGTTTAAAAGGTCTAGGCATGTCTCTGTGTGTGTCAATGTATATACAAATAAAAAAAATCCGGATAAATGATGAATGAAAAGGTGGTTCCCAACCATTATGTGTCGAAAACGAGAAAAGGAAAAAAAGAAACTACAGAGAATTAATACGTAGTGTGACAGATATTATAACTGGGTCATTGTCTTGAGTTTTGGTATTGATTACATCTTGATTGAACTGTTAAAGAATGAAATTAAAAAAAAGGAAATGAATTGTATGTAATGTAACATTTAAACTATTTGGCTTTCAGTTCACTTTGTTTATGGAATGTGACTAAAAAGAAACCAACATTTACTAGACATGGAGCTCATGGTGAGAAGAAAGAAGGTGAAAAGATAATTACAGAAGAAAATTGGATCACTTCTGTTACTTCCTTACAATATTCTGATTTAATTGTATCCGGTAGGTATTTATTATAATAAGATTTCACCCACTAAGAGATGCTGGGTTTATATATTTGTAGAATAGGCGAATGCATTGGCATTTGAAACAAGGATAATAATTTCACATAGATCATATTATGATCATCATACCAATTAAATTTGGTCCAGTTGTAAATTGGTATGATGATTTAAACAATATTTTATTTTCAACTGTACACAACAATTACATTACATAAGTGTGGTGTAATTGTTGTGTACAGTTGAAAATAAAATATTGTTTAAATCATCATACCAATTTACAACTGGACCAAATTTAATATTGAGATAAATGACCTACACAAACTGACTGAGATGAGAACCCAAGACTATTACATATTCTGATGTCCTGTAAATCTAACATATTGTACTACCAGTCAAGTTATTATTCACAGGAAAAGAGTAAAACTAGTATTAAAACTATATCTTTATCAGCAGGATCTAAAGATGGTTGTATTAGATTTTGGAAAGTTGGTAAAGACTTGAGATTTTTATCATTGTTATATACCCTACCAATAGTAAGTTAAACTTTGATTTATAATTTTGTAAGCTAGTCTTTACATGCTACACAATAGCTCAGAAAACCTCGCTAGTTAGCGGTGAGAAACTAGTGAGGCTAGTTATCAGTGAGAAACTAGTGAGGCTAGTTATCAGTGAGAAACTAGTGAGGCTAGTTATCAGTGAGAAACTAGTAAGGCTAGTTATCAGTGAGAAACTAGTGAATTGCTTGCTAGAATTTCTTGGCAAAGAGTTAAACAGTACCTTAATAGATTTTGAATTGGTTTACATTTTTCAAGTAAGAGTGTCTGACTTGTACAAATTCGGAATGAAAAAAGAGGATTCATGCTACAGGCTGTGTTTTTATGAAAAAAAAGACACATCAAAGAAGGGCTAGTATAGTTATCATAAGGAAAATTTTTCCATTGCAAACTGCTTGGTAAAGCAGCCTCTCCACAATCTATTCAAAGTAATTACCATTCAGTTTCAATAATTTCAATAGAATAATTTTAATAATTTACAGAAAGGTTTTGTGAATTCTTTAAAGTTTTCAAATAATGGTAAATTTCTGGTGGCTGGAATTGGACAGGAACATAAATTAGGAAGATGGTGGACACTTAAAGAAGCTAGAAATTCAGTGTGTATTATACCTATAAATTATCAAGACAATCAGGAACAGAATGGAATCAAGTCTGATCCGACAACAGAGACAGTACCCCAGTCTCTAACCTGATGATATTGTTTTTTCTTTAATTTTAACTGAAACCAACATCAAAGCTGATACAATAGTTACAGGTAGAAACTATTTGTTACGTTACTGAAGATTTCAATTTAGAATCTATTCACATATTTGTTTGGTTTATCAGGGAATTCCGGAATTCTCAATATATATAATTTGTGAAATTACTAATCTTGTAGTAGTGTTGTCATGGAACATGAAACATAAAAATGTCTATAGATTGATATTTACTTTCCTTGCCTTGGTAGAAAAATTACACATGGGCTGCAATAATATTTGAAATTGTGATTTGATACACACAATGATACAGTATGTGTTAAAATGTGATTTAGATAATTCTGTGAAAATTATATTTCTAAAATCAAACCATGAAACATAGGATTCTGTGTCATTTGTTATCAAGTTCATAAATAATGTAACTTGAAAATTAAATTGTCTATCAAAAACAATTTGAGTGTGTGTATGTCAAAAGATAAAGGCATCTTTTCAAATGATAATGATGAATAACAATATGGATTTAAAGAATGATGAAACTAGGCATGAGTTTAGTGCCGATTATCAATGGAATGGGTGGGATTGGACAAAATATGTACCTATAATGATTGATTGTGCAGGTATGCTAAAGAGATCATAATATTCATCTATGTAATTGGACATCCATCGAGCACATAGGGTTATGTCTATGTTTCTATAACTTTACAAGGTGCAGAAGAGTAGGATGTAAAATTCCATTCATTTCTATAAGTTCACAAAAAATTGACAAGTTGTCTTATTCACCTATAGTTGAAAATTTGAAATTAAAAGGAAATAAAGTGAACACAAGAAAAATTAATTATATTTCAAAACTGCACAGGCAGATTTAATAACATTGAAAATTGAAATATAAAAGATAGAAAAATTATACATACAAAAATGTAAAAATGATTTAATTTAAAAAATTGAATGCAGAGATACAAGATATAGTTAAGTTATTTTATTATTGAAAAAAAAACACATTTATAAAAAAAATTATTTGTAATTTGCAATATCATTCTTACTTTTGAATGAGTAATTTGTATTGATTGGTCAATATTTTTAATAGTATTAGTTGTATCAAATTGTAATCAAATGAGCATTTCCTAAATAAAGAATTATCTACAAAATTTGTAAAAAATAAACCTTGAATGAACTTTTTATGAATTTATAGTTTCAATATAATTCTATAATAACTTCATAATATTAATTAAAATTAAGTACACCTTGTTACATCATAATTTATATCTTTGTCCTTCCTCAAATTTTCCAGAGTTAAAATGCATTCTAATTATAGTCCATAGATTACTAGTATATTTAAATGCCCTTATTGAACCAATAGCCAGTAAATATAGATTAAAGCCAAATCAGTCCAATTAATACCAACAGTCTGAAGGTATAACATTATTATTGAACAGACTACTCAACAATATCTGGCCTAAATATGATGTCACATCAGTCCAAACTGAGCAGCAATTTTGAAATTGTATGTACAAATTTAGTTACTAGTACTATGTGGTGTCACATTTTTAATGGAATTAGTCATGCTTTTATGATCTACCATCTGCTGTGTGCTATTCAGGTTTGATAAATACTGGATCTTGTTTAGCTATGTTTATCACAGTGAGCTTATATAACAAATACAAAATTTAGACAAACAGCTTGATTGTTAAACTCAAGAGCAAAAATACAGCAGTTGATGGAAGAGTTATTCTGCTAGCATCTGAACCATGGTTATCTGAAGTATTTTGATCACCTGATGCCACTCTATATCCTGGTTCAAGATCTAATTCTTGACATTTTGGTGGTTGGAATCCTTGCAACATTTTAATCACAATATCTACTGCATCTTTGCCACATTTCTTATTCACTATAGTCTGTATACAACCAACTGCTATATTGTAAAATCTGAAATTCAAATGAATGTTATGACAAGTTTGAAAAGTTTGAATTATTGGCATATTTATAAACAGAACAAAGCTATATTTGACATCAAATCTATCAAAGATGCTCACTTTAAACATAGTCTTGGAAATTAAAACATGTTTTTAGAATAAGTCAAGGTATGAGAAGGAAAAATTATAAAGGTATATCAGTTGTGAGGTCTACATACCTGCATGTTGATGTCATCATAACATCCATATTGGATGTAGAGTCAACTTTTGTTTTAAAATTATTTCTTACATCTTGAGCACATTGTTTTTGCTGTTCATGAGAATCAGATATACATTCGGCATTTTCTTCATATACTAAAATATTATAAGATTCACTTCAAATAAAACAAAAGCTTACTTAGGAACTGAAATAAATGTTTGTCTGTGAATTGGAGAACATTGAAATAGGACATCCAGATCCATGAAGACTGTCAGTTTCTGTGCACCATGTTAATCCAAAATAGATGGGTATAGTAACATATTACTCTCTTATAATGTTAAATGGATAGGATTTATAATATGTAGTCACTTCCAGTTAAAATTCAAATCATTAACACATGTAGAATTTTATTGTAGTTGATATAGTCATATTTTCTTGGTAAGGTTCAATAATTGAAATACTATTCATTCTGCCTAATTTAATCAGACTGCCCCAGTATTTGTTTATTAATTACATGTATTTAAAATGCACAAAAAATCTTTGCTCTTATACACTCCGAGAACACACCTGTAAATGTCACATTTTTCACAAATATAAGCAAAACCCTAAAGTAGCAATAAAATTGTTTTATACTTACTATGTAAATTATCACAGAAATATTGAACGCTTGTTTTGATATTTTCCACGTTGATCATCATGCGTAAAAAATGTTCTCTTTCTGTGTTTCCCTGACAAGCATTCATTATTTCTTCTAAACATTTAACAGCATCATTTAAACGATTCTCTCTACAATAAACCAACAAAGACCTTGAAATCCATTCTCTATCAGGACTGTCTTGCTATAAACAAACCTGAATATTTTTCACTGTAAATGTATTGGAATTGTTATTGATTGGTTTCTACCGGCAGTATGTTTGTATTAGAACATGTTTCTTTTTGGTTGCAATCTGTCATCCTAATATCGGATTATTCTTTCACAAAGTATGGTTACAAAGAAATTTCATTGGTCTTTATTGAACTTTTGTTTTACAGAAGATTTACAAAGATTTAGTAATAAGCATTCCATATTTATACGCCCACATGAATATGTGGACGTATATTGTCGTTGCCCCCGTCAACATTTGTTGTAGACACAATAGAAGCTACAATTTTCAATTGATTTGTTTAAAACTTAGTGTGAACATTAGAATTAATAAGACGGCGGTCGAGTTCGATTTTGATGATTTTTCGATGAACGGTTTTTTTGGTTATTGCCCCTGCCTCAATATTTGTTGTAGACACAATAGAAGCTACAATTTTCAATGGATTTGAATGAAACTTAGTATGAGCATTGGAATTGATAAGCAGCAGTCAAGTTCGATTTGGACTATTTTTCGATAAACGGTTTTTGAGTTATTGCCCCTGCCTCTATATTTGTTGTAGACACAATAGAAGCTTTAATTTTCTATGTATTTTAATGAAACTTGGTATGAGCATTGGAATTGATAAGACGGCAGTCAAGTTCGATTTGGACGATTTTTCGATAAACGGTTTTTATACGCTCCCATGAAATGGGGGGCGTATATTGTCGTCACCCACATCCGTCCGTCCGTCGGTCCGTCCGTCCGTCCACAATTGCTCGTAAACACTCTACAAGGTGCAATTCTTGTCGGATTTAATTGAAACTTTATATGAGTGTTTATGATCACTCAAGGATGAACCCTATTTAAAATCAGCGAAATCGGAAAAAATTTAGTATGAGTTTTTGCCCTTGTTCTTGAATGGCTCGTAAACACTCTACAATGTGCAATTCTTGCCTGATTTTGATGAAACTTGGTGTGAGAGTATGTTATAACTCAAGGATAAACCCTATTGAAAATCAGCGAAATCGAAAAACATTTAGTATGAGTTATTGCCCTTGTTCTTGAAAACGCGTTCAACTTTAGCTTGTAAACACTCTTGAGAGAACAATTCTTAATGGATTTTGATGAAACTTGGCTTGAGTATTTGTTATCACCCAAGGATGAAGCCTATTGAAAACCAGTAAAATCGAAAAATATTTAATATCAGTTATTGCCCTTGTTTTTGAAAACGCGTTCAATTTTTGGCTTTAAAACACTCTACAAAGCAAATTTATTTACCGATTTTGACAAAACTTGTTGAAATTGTTTAATATCACCCAAGGATGAACCCTTTTGAAAATAGAAAATATCGAAATATATTTGATACGAATTATTGCCCTTGTTCTATAAAATGTTTTGGATTTTTGCCTTGTAAACACTCTACAAGTCACAATTCTTGAGCGATTTTGACGTGACTTGGCATGAGTATTTGTAATCACCTAAGGATGAACCCTATTGAAAGTCGGTTAAATCGAAAAATATTTAGTATCAGTAATTGAACTTGTTCTTGAAAACGCGTTCAGTTTTAGCTTGTAAACACTCTAGAAAAAACAATTCTTAATGGATTTTGATAAAACTTGGCTTGAGTATTTATTTTTACCCAAGGATGAACCTTAATGAAAATCAAATAAATCGAAATATATTTAGTGTCAGTTATTGCCCTTGTGTTTGAAAATGCATTTAACTTTTTGGCTAATAAACACTCTAGAAGGTACAATTCATGACCAATGTTCACAAAACTCACTGAAATTGTTTGATATCGCAAGGGATAAGCCCTATTGAAAATTAAAAATATCAAAATATATCTAATATGAATTATTGCCCTTGTTCTTTTAAAAGCGTTCGATTTTTGTCTCGTAAACACTCTACATGGCACAATTCTTGACGGATTTCGATGAAACTTGATGTGAGAGTGTGTTATAACTCAAGGATGAACCCTATTGAAAATCAGCGAAATCGAAAAAAAATTTAGTATGAGTTACTGCTCTTGTTCTTGAAAACGCGTTAAATTTTAGCTTGTAAACACTCTAGAAAGAACAATTCTTAATGGATTTTGATTAAACTTGGCTTGAGTATTTGTTTTTACCCAAGGATGAACCCTATTATAAATAAAAAATAAATCGAAATATATTTCGTGTCAGTTATAGCCCTTGTTCATGAAAACGCGTTCAATTGTAGCTTGTAAACACTCGAGAATGAACAATTTATAATGGATATTGATGAAACTTGGCTTGAGTATTTGTTTTCTCCCAAGGATGAACCCTATTGAAAATCGAAAAATATTTAGTACAAGTTATTGCCCTTGTTTTTGAAAACGCGTTCAATTTAACTCGTAAACACTCTAGAAAGAACAATTTTGAATGGATTTTGATGAAGCTTGGCTTTAGTATTTGTTTTCTCACAAGGATAAACCCTATTGAAAATCAGATAAATCGAAAAATATTTAGTGTCAGTTATTGCGCCTGTTTTCAAAAACGCTTTCAACTTTTGGCTTGTGAACACTCTAAACATTCATTTTTGACAAAACTCGCTGAAATTGTTTAATATCAACCAAGAATGAGCTTTATTAAGAATTAAAAATATCAAAATATTATTAAGGGTGAACCCTATTGCAAATCATAAAAATACCGAAAAATATTTAATGAGTTGTTATTAGGTACAATTCTTGACAGTTTTTAATGAAACTACTTATTGTAACCTTACTGAAAAGTTTTTATTTGAAATAAATGCTGCCAGTGGGCGTATATTACCTTGCCTGGCAAGCTATCTTTGAGTTATTGCCCCTGCCTCTATATTTGTTGTAGACACAATAGAAGCTACAATTTTCAATGGATTTTAATTAATAAGACGGAGGTCAAGTTCGAATTTGAAGATTTTTGATGTAGCGTTTTTGAGTTATTGCCCTTGACTTAGTTACATCACATCAAAATTTATTGTTGATGCAATAGAAGCTACAATTTTCAATGGGTTTGAATGAAACTTGGTATGAGCACCAGAATTGATAAGGCGGTGGTCAGGTTTCGAATTTGACGATTTTTCGATGAATAGTTTATGAGTAAATTGTCCCTGACTAAGTGAAATTGTGTAAAAATTCATTTGTTGTAGACACTATAGAAGCTTAAATTTTCTATGGATTTTAATGAATCTTGGTACGAGCATTGGAATTGATAAGACGGTAGTCAAGTTTGATTTGGACGATTTTTCGATAAACGGTTTTCGAGTTATAGCCCCTGCCTCTATATTTGTTGTAGACACAATAGTAACTAAAATTTTCAATGGGTTTTAATGAAACTTGGTGTGAGCATTGAAATTGACGGCGGTCAAGTTCGAATTTAAAGATTTTTCGATGAACGGTTTTTGAGTTTTTGTCCTTGACTGAGTTACCTCACGTCAAAATTTATTGTTGATGCAATAGAAGCTTCAATTTTCTATGGATTTGAATGAAACTTGGTGTTAGCATTGGAATTGATAAGACGGCAGTCAAATTTGAATTTGATGACTTTTTTAATCCAATGATTTTTTAGTTATTACCCTTGACTTAGTAAAATTGCGTCAGAAATTTTTGTGGGTGAAAAAGAAGCTACAATTTTTTGACATATTTGATGAAACTTGGTATGAGTATTGAAATAGATAAGATGGTGGTCAAGTTTGAATTTGACGATTTTCCATGAATAGTTTTTGAGTTTTTGCCCTCGACTTCAATATTCAGTGAATTTTTTTTTTGAGTTATTGCTCAATTTATTATTCAAATTCAATGCTGCCAGTCGGCGTATGTTACCTTGCCTGGCAAGCTATCTTTATACATGTACTCGTTAGCTTACAGTTTTCTTCTAAAGAACTAGAAAATTTTACAGAACGATACAATTTGGGAAAAATTACCTCACCTACAAGCTGACTTGGCTATTTCAATTTTTCCTTTTTCAACAAATGGTTTTGGACCTTGAGGTAGCCCTATACCCAAAGTGGCAGTACACATCTGAGCGTGGTACATAGCATTCAGAGGACATTCTGCAGCAATTTTCAATACTAAAAATAGAAATGAAATTTAAATCAGAGGAATCATCGAGTTGAATCATCACTCAAGGAGGTTTACATTTCTTACATTTTAAGCCAAATTAAAGAATTGAACAAAAGAAAAATTTGAGACTTGGCCGCGACAGGAGAGAGTTTAGTTTAGTCTTTTAATTTTCTTTCACAGTTGTTTTTGTATTGTTGAAGGAATGGTATAAAGCCAACCTAATCTATTGCATAATGTTGTGGCTTTTATTATATCAATGAAATTTGACATGTATTACTCTTAACTGGTATTTTATGCCAAATAAAAACATATGGTATAGGTTACTAAAAACCATGGAATGATCTTTTTTTTTATTGTTCAATGCTGTCAAGAATGTCAAAATGTATTGTCAGTTGTCCTAACATGATCCTAATTATTTTAAAACTATTTTATAGCTCTTGGATAATTTCTTTATTGAAAGTTCTAAATTGTAACCATTCTGCTCACCAAAATAGGTATATTGACAGGTATCGTGTAGAGGGATTGATTTTTTTAAAGGTTTCAATGGATAATGTAATTCACCATATGAGAAGTTGATAAAGAGTTGAGAGATTGCTTTTTATAAAGTTTGAAAATTTAGTTGTCATAGTTTTTACGGGAAATTGCGGAAGATTGGTGGATAGAAATTTTAATAAGATATACTGATACAGGATGGATATGAAATGGAAAGGCAGACAGGAAATGTCAAGAGATTCGTAGGTTGAAAGGAAATGACATTTAATTCAAAGGTGGAAAGGAAATGACATGAGATTCAAAGGTGGAAAGAAAATGACATGAGATTCAAAGGTGGAAAGAAAATGACTTGAGATTCAAAGGTGGAAAGGAGATGACATGAGATTCAAAGATGGAAAGGAAATGACTTGAGATTCAAAGGTAGAAAGGAGATGACATGAGATTCAAAGTTAGAAAAGAAATGACATGTGATTCAAAGGTAGAAAGGAGATGACATGAGATTCAAAGGTGGAAAGGAAATGACTTGAGATTCAAAGGTGGAAAGGAAATGACTTGAGATTCAAACTTAGAAAGGAAATGACACGAGATTCAAAGGTGGAAAGGAGATGACATGAGATTGGCGGATATAATTAAACGTAAGATTCAAAGATGGATAGGCGATGATATGAGATTCAAAGGCGGAAAGAAAATGACTTGAGATTCAAAGGTTGAAAGAAAATGACTTGGGATCCAAAGGTTGAAAGAAAATGACTTGAGATTCAAAGGATGAAAGGACATGACATGAGATTCAAAGGTGGAAAGAAAATGACTTGAGATTCAAAGTTAGAAAGGAAAGGGCATAAGATTCAAAGGTTGAAAGGAGATGATATGAGATTGGCGGATAGAATTAAACGTAAGATTCAAAGATGGATAGGAAAAAAACATCAGATGTTAAAGAAGATTTATAGTGACATGAAATGGAAAGGTGGAAAGAAAATGACATGAAATAGAGATTGGAAATGACAATGAAATGCAAAAGTTGCATAGGAAGTAAAAGTTGTCGGGGAAAATCTGGCATATCTGTTCAACCAGTAGTCTGGTAGCCATATGTTACCTTTCACAATCATGAATTATATTACATAAAGCTTTTCTATAATGAACGTTGGTAGTTTATGTACTATAGATCATGACATGTATAGGAAGTCCTCGCATATTTTATACCCTAGCCCTAAAGGTTGAAAACTGAATCAATAAGGTTCTAGGTTATTATAAGTATTAAAACCGTCAGTTCAGTTAAAATTTTCAACCAAAGAAATTTTGGATTTTGGTATTTACAATTTTAACCTAATTCGAATAAGTCTGATCTTTAGTTAATTGAACACAAACTTTTATACTCGACTTCCATTAAATATTATTTATTATTCCCCTGAATATATTTCAAATAATTACGATAAATATACATGTATTCTTCCGAGAAAACTGTATACAATATACATGATTAAATTACAGCTTATAGAATGTGGTTAAAATGTGGTTACCTACATCAGACATACATTTATTTTGGTTAATAATTTTATTCTAGTTGGCATATGGCAAAGATAGAAAAGTAATTTTACCAAGTGGGATCCAAATTAAAAATCTGAGGCACCATTCATCATCTGAATGACTGCGCAATGTAAATCTGTTTCTTTATATATAGTAAAGGCTGGGATATTTCATCTACACTATAATACAGGCTAATATTGCATGTAAAGACCAACTTGTTTTACTCTGATAGTTATTTCTATGTTATTAACTCAAATGATGATTGTTTCCATATGTTTAAGTTTTTATTCTTTTTTTAAGTCATGTACAAAATTAATTCAAAGAAAGATAAATGTGAAAAGGAAACCTGAAGGTTAATTTTCTGAAAAAAACAAAATGCTAGTTGTTAATAAGGTTATTTTTATAATATGTACATTGAATAGTATTTTCTACCCTGTCATGGTTCCGTTATTTGTTTTCTACATGTCATTCTATGTCCACATATACATTTCTTTAGAAAAATAATTTATGGATAATACATTATTTACACCAATAATTGACTTGTTTGCTTGATTTTACTCTAAAAAATCCGAATTGCTATCTTAAGCCTAGAGGAACCTAAATAAAACCCTGCAGTTAATTCTTCTGAACTTTCGCAAAGGTCTAAGCATTTAGCAAGAAGCCCTCTAACCTACTGAGTCACTGCAACCAAAACATCACAGAGCATTCTAGAGTATATTTATACGTTTACCCATGTCCGTTCGTCGGCTCGTTCACAATTGCTCGTAGACGCTCTAAAAGGCACAATTCTTTGACATAACTTTGTGTGAAGATGAAGCCTATTGAAAAGCAGCGAAATTTTAAAATATTCAGTATAAGTAACTAATTGCCCTTGTGGATGGTGGGAAGGAAATGGCATGAGATTCAAAGTTAGAAAGGAAATTACATGAGCTTGGTGGATAGGAAAAACGTAAGATCAAAGATGGAAAGGTGGATAGGATATGCCATATGATATAAAGATGGATAGGAAATGACATGAGAAAGAGATTGGATATGACATGAAATACAAAAGTTGAGGGTACACTTCTTGGCAGATTTCAATGAAACTTAGTAAAAATGTACATTTATGACCCCGAAAATAAGTGTATTACAGAAAGTTGAATAGTTCATTCTGTTGATTGTTACTGTGCTGTCATGTATTTATTCAAATTCAATGCTGCCAGTGGGCGTAAATTACTTTGGTTGACAAGCTATCCTAATCTAAGGTGAAAGTTTATTTTGACTCCTCTGCGTACAAAGGTATAAATTTTATAACACGACTTTAAACATGTTTCTACTTTCTCTTTCTTTGAATTGTCAACAGCTGACTTTGATGTTATCTCAAAGGTATGCTTTTATAGATTATTTGGAAAATTTCCTAATACAGAAATTATGTCATATACCGTATTGTATCGACAAGGATACTTAAAGTTTGTATTGAGTTTGGATATATTTTAATAAGTAGATCTTTTGGTAGATCTCTTTTACACAAAGCCAATAGGAAAGGATATTCTGTACTTTGAAGAAATAATTCCAATTTTGTAATCTTACATGCATCCTTTAAGAGGGATTAGTATTCGTTGTACTTCATTCCGTATATTCTTGAAAAAAAAAACCCCGAAAGTTGAGTCTATCTGGTTGTCATCTATCAAAGATTGGTTCTTTTGTTCTCAGTTTAATTTGACTAGTCTATGATTTGAGGTATTGATGTGATGTTGGAAGTAATATGTTTCTTCATCTATTAGGCGATGATAACGTGATTTAGACAATTAAGTTGGTGGATATGAAGAAAAATCAATGATCATTCTCCAGTCCAACTTGACTAAAGTAACTATAATTCTATCATCTGACTGAATAAAATAAATCAGATTCTAAATAATCACAACAGTTGTGGTAGCACCAGAACTAGGGGAAATAGGGGATAGACTGAAAACTCAAAAACTCCAAGAAAGTGTAACAGGCGTTGCACTACCATATGGAGGGTAAAATTTTCAGGGCAGAAACACATAGATTTGATAAATATTTCTATGTCCACAACCCTCCACTTGTACTGTCTTCTCCATTGAAACTATCTCTATTTGTAAAGAACAAGTTGACATATTACAGTAGGCCTATATTAATATTGATTAAATCAATTATATTACTTTGCGCCCATTTCCTAGATGATAACAATAATATACTATTTAGTATTATTTCGTCACAGAAAATGTAATGTTGCCCTTATTTTTTTACCTGGCCAAGACAAAAATAAATGCATTTGTAGCGTTACAAGTAGTTATTTAGTCATTTTGAAAAAGGCATTTTTTTACTGTCATCTATCAATGGAACGCAGGAAAATTTTCACATCTTATTCTAAAACATGAACAACATGGATGTCCTATGTCTGGTACAAAGATAGTCAGATTACGTTGACTGTACATTATATGGTGGTTCTCTTTACCACTCGTGTAGTTTAAAGTAAAAGTTAAACTTGATCTTATATACTATTATTACAGGTGTTGGTGTGATAGAACTAAAGGTGATATTTTTAATATAAACTTCTCTTTTCATCTTCACAGATCTAAACTATAAAATTATAGTTTCCTCTTGATTATAATAGATGAAAAGTGCAGTAGAAGTGCAAAGGCCTGGCTTTTTTCTATTAGCAGATGATTAGTAATTATACCCTCTCAAAATCAGAATAAAGGACATGCTATTATGAAATTCACAAGATTATCCAAGGAATTTCACATCAAGGTGCCAAGGAGAAAATTTGTCTAAGCTAGGACGTTCCTTATTAACTGGGTTGTTCACATCATGAAACCTAAGTGTTGTACTAATATGCTACTTAATAGTAGTTCAGAACTGATGAAAAGGTATTAAAATTGATAATGACCAGAGAATATTTAATAAATTCCACAGTGAAGTGATAACACATGTTATTATTATCTCCAGACTGAGGAAAATTTCAAAAGATACCATCTAACTACTAGTTTTATTTCCTGCTTTATGTTTATTTTGGCTGAAATTGAAAGACTCGACTTAATTCATATTTTCTATAAAAATGGCAGTCTTAAATAGAATTCAATTGTGTTACTGTCGGATTCTTGCTTTTTATATTCCTAAGAGCTGATCCTTTAAATGGGAGTTGAAATCTGAATGCTGGTTTGGCTTTATTTCCTAAACATTATAGGAGCAACGTCAAATATTCAGCCCTGCATGGCTGCAGCTTGTCATTAAATATATATAATTATAAAGGTGAAGATTATTAGCTAACTACAGTGTAATATATTGATTAGACATAGTGATATTAGTTTAGAGATGTTCTGTTGGAAAAAATCAATGTTCATATTATATTCATTCTTTACAGACTTGGGTATATTTTATACACTGTCTGTATGTCTCACAGACTGTTGTTGCATATCAGTAGATTAGTCACCTTTAAGGACAGGAGTCATTATAGTGTAACAAGGCGAAATAACAATTTCGGCCGTCTCCTCAAATTGATATAGCCTACAATTAATTTTACTAGTGTAAATTAGACAATAATAATGACGGCTAATTATATAACTTTCGATTTACTATAGATGCTTTATCTAAATTCTGTCAAAATAACGATCTAATATAAAATTAATTCTTTAAGCAGCTCTCTCAATGACCTGTCATTTTAATCACTTCTATTGATAATGGAACCGTTGTCAGGCACTGTTCCAGAAGTGTAGAATTAAACAGAATTAAATATTTACTTACTCGTTAATGTAAAATATATAACATAAGTCAATAATAGTTGCCCTGCAATACAATTTGATAACTTCATCGTGTATTTAGGTACATTGACTGAATCGTTCTACTCTTTTACTCTCACTAAAGACTTTATTTCTACCTTATTATTAACAATGACGGAAACTGTCGGAAATATACGAATGAATCATATCTGCCAACCAACCCAAAACTTCCGGTTAAAACAATTGATTTGTACCGTTTAGTATAAGGCTAATACTCTATATTATATCCTAACGTTACTCATATTGAAATGACTGCAAATCGTATTCATAATTTGTAAATTTATAAGTAAATAATTTGCGCACCCACAAACCATAGCCACTCCCCACTCTATTAAAGATAGCTTGCCAGGCAAGGTAATATACGCCCACTGGCAGCATTGATTTTGAATAAAATCTTTTCAGTAAGGAAACAATTAGTTGAATGAAATATTCAACCTTCCGCCATATACTTTTTTTCTCTAGTTTCATTAAAAACTGTAAAAAATATTTTTTGGTATTTTTGGTGTTCACAAGCCAAAAGTTGAAAGCGTTTTTGAAAACAAAGGCAATAACTGACTCTAAATATTTTTCGATTTATCTGATTTTCAATAGGGTTCATCCTTGGGTGAAAACAAATACTCAAACCAAGTTGCATCAAAATCTATTAAGAATTGTTCTTTCTAGAGTGTTTACATGCTCAAATTAAACGTGTTTTCAAGAACAAAGGCAATAACATGTACTTAATATTTCCCGATTTTTTCTGATTTTCAATAGGGTTCATCCTTGGGTGAAAACAAATACTCAAACCAAGTTTCATCAAAATCCATTAAAAATTATTCTTTCTAGAGTGTTCACAAGCTAAAATTGAACGCGTTTTCAAGAACAAGGGTAATAACTTGAACTAAATATTTTTCGATTTATCTGATTTTCAATAGGGTTCATCCTTGGGTGAAAACAAATACTCAAACCGAGTTTCATCAAAATCCATTAAGAATTGTTCTTTCTAGAGTGTTCACAAGCTAAAATTGAATGCGTTTTCAAGGACAAGGGCAATGGGCCGAATTTATAAAAGTTAGTAAGAGCTTATAAGCAGAAGGTCTAAGGAAAGCTTTTACTTAACAAGAAAAAGCAAAGGAAAAAGCAATTGCTAATTAACCTATAAATAATCTTTTACTTCAACTTGTAGCCTTTTCTATTGGTTTCTAAGCAAAGTCTTATGAAATTTCAGTTCACCCTTGAACTAGTACATCAAAGCATTGGTCATTACATAACATATCTGTATTAGGGTCTAGAGAACAGCAGGTAAGCCATGGATTCGTTCAATGATACAGATGAACAGGAAGGCTCAGACAAACTATGTGAAGTAATGATTTCCGTTATTTAAGAATTCCCTGTTCTCGTTGAAAAAGTCAACTGCCTAGTACTAAGGAAAAGAAGGCTTGTGGGATGAAACTAGCTAAACAGATGATAGCGAACAGCACAGGGAGAAAATTAGATGAGAAACAAATTCTCAAGAAGATCTCCAACATGAAGGTTCAAGTAAAGAAGAAAACAGACAAGAACCAAACTGGAAACCGAAAAATGGTTTTGTCTTCTTGGGAAGATAAGCTGTATAAAATTATGCAAGGAGATGAGAATCCAACCATCACAAAAATGCCGTCATCGATATCTGCTGGCTGTCAGAGAAATTCCACCACCACCCAGTCTACTGATTTGCCAACTTGTTCCAACTTTAATGAAGACTTCCAAGCATCCATCACCACAGCCTACTTGTCCGATAGCTACCAAAAGTAGGCCTACTAAACGGAAGCCCTTACCAGGAGAAACAGAGGAGACCCTTGTACTATCAACCCCTGAATTACAACGATTGGTTCTTCTTGAACAACTTCGTTATGTGAGAGCAAAATTGCGACGCTAAGAGGAAAACCAACCTAGTCGCACAGTAAATGCCCCCATCCCTGTCTGTGGTGACGATACTCAAACTTTCACCTTGATGGAGAATTTGCACAACGATTGGTTATAAATATATTTCATTACAACATGTATTATTCATAAAATCTTAACAAACAATAGATGCATAATAAACATAATAAACATAGCATTTGTATTACTGAAATGACCCCTTAATTCTGATTATATCAATCAACTGGTGCTTAATTATTATTCCTTTCAAAAAGCGACGTGGTAATTTCCTGCCTAAACTGCTGCCCTTGAATTCTGAGATTACGATTGCCTTGAGCAGCCAAATTAATATCAATTACATCTTCACCTTCCTCATCATGAGCTTCTCCCCCCTCATCTGCCAAGTCATCAACTGGGTCATTGAGAAACTTAGATACATTGTGTAGTACAAAGCAGGTCATTATACAATTAGGAATACTCCCCAGTTTGAGGCGCACACCGTATCTCAGTATTGGGAAACGTCTCTTCAGCTGTCCAAATGACTGTGCTATCACTACCCTATTTCTTGCATGGATTATGTTGTAATGTCTCTCAGCTTGGGTATTTGGGTCCGCATATGGTGTCATCAGATATGGTGCTAATCCGTATCCAGAGTCCCCAAGAAGCTCTCCTTGAACATTTCTGGAAACCACTGCACATAGTTCAGAAGTTTGAAATATCCTCGAATCATGGACAGAACCTGGCCAACCGACGTCAACACTAGTAAAAAGGTAATTTTCATTACAGGTTGCCTGCACATTAAATGACGCAAAATTCTTGCGATTGATGAAGTCATCCCCGAAAGGTCCTCCGGGTTTTTCTATTCGGACATGGGTACAGTCAATTGCTCCCAAAGTATATGGGAATCCAAGCTTGTCAGCCCATCTCTGCTTTGCTCTAGTTGCATCAGCAGCATCAGCAGCCGAAATGGGAAATTTGATCCAGTTTGCGTGCTCGGCTGATATCAGTTGTTTAGTATCTGCGATACACCGTGACACCGTTGGTTGAGTTATACCCAT
Organism: Nipponacmea schrenckii; assembly: GCA_030562195.1. NCBI lineage: Eukaryota > Metazoa > Mollusca > Gastropoda > Lottiidae > Nipponacmea > Nipponacmea schrenckii. The sequence continues at coordinate 28,285,048 of JAUJPP010000005.1, forward strand.
CACCTCAGCTACTGAAGTCTGATAACTTGGATCTGCCAAATACCTCAATCTTGTTTCCATTCGCTGTATGGGTGTTAGACATCCACCACGCCTTTCATTTTTTCTTGCTGGAATTATTCTGCCAACCATTCTACATGGGCTTTGCTAAATCGAAAAAGTATGCGATAAGTGTTATCTGATAGTGCTTCCCTATCGAACCGTTCCTTATACACCTTTGGATGGTCCCTTAGTCGCATGAACATGACGATAAACTTAAGGGAAAAGTAGATAGAAAATGGTCAAGCTACTATTGAGGAGCTTACATATCTGGTAGCAATTGCTACTTTCTGTAAGAGCCAAGGTTTATGAATAAGGACTTCTAGCAAATCCTTGATTTCTAGCAAATCCTTAAAATTTCAGCTTTTACTTTTTCTTGACAAATTTTCCTTTTTCTTACGAGCAAATGCTCGAATTTTATGGATGTTAAATTAAGGAAAAGGCCAGAAAAGCAATTGCTAATCTTTATAAATTCGGCCCAATAACTAAATATTTTTCGATCTCGCTGATTTTCAAAAGAATTCATCCTTGAGTTAAAAGTCATTCTCACACCAAGTTTCATCAAAATCGGTCAAGAATTTTGCCATGTAGAGTATTTACGAGACCAAAATCGAACACGTTTTAAAGAACAAGGGCAATAATTCATATTAGATATATTTTGATATTTTTTTATTTTCAATAGGGTCATCCCTGGGTTATAACAAACAATTTAAGCTAGTTTTGTCAAAATCATGAATTGTGCCTTCTAGAGTGTTTCTAAGCCAAAAAGTTAAACGCATTTTCAAAAACAAGGGCAATAACTGACACTAAATATTTTTCGATTTAACTGATTTTCCTTGGGTGATAACAAATATTTAAGCAAAGTTTCATCAAAATCCACTAAGAATTATTCTTTCAAGAGTGTTTAAAAGCTAAAATCAAACGCGTTTTCAAGAACAAGGGCTATAACTCATATAAAATTTTTTTCGATTTCGCTGATTTTCAATAGGTTTCATCCTTGAGTTATAACAAACTCTCCCACCAAGTTTCATCAAAATCCATAAAGAATTGCACATTGTAAAGTGTTTACGAGCCATTCAAGAACAAGGGCAAAACTCATACTAATTTTTTTTTTGTAAGGGTTCATCCTTGCGTGATCTTCAACACTCATATCAAGTTTCCTCAAAATCCGTTAAGAATTGCGCCCTCTAGAGTGTTTACGAGCAATTGTAGACGGACCGACGGACGGACGGATGGGGTGACGACAATATACGGCCCCCATTTCATGTGGGCGTATAAAAACACTTTTTTTTATTACTGTTTATAAGTAGTGTAAATTGTCAAATTGTAATGCGTCTATATCAGAAAATAAATCCTGCATTTGACAAAGCAAGAACATTAATATACCATATTTTCAATAATATACATATGAAGTGTATATATATTAGTATGTGGATATATGTAAATTAATTTCGAGAATTTTAATCAAACCCATACAAGTAGACTTTCACCCATTCTCCATTTATGCGGAAGTGAGTGTTTAATAATGTATAATAGTAATGGTGTCGTGAACTGGGAGACCCACCCATTTAAATATCAATTATATCGAACAAGTTTAACAACCTTCTCCAACTTTCACATGTTTAAGCCTGATATCATAACAGCTTAACAGTAAATAGTTTTAGATACAAAATGAAATTGCTGCTAATATTAGAACCAACATCTCTTCTGAAATCAGATCTTAATTGTTTAGCGTATTATAAGATTGTCATACCCCGAGATTTCTATTTCTTGTATGAGCTCTTGCTGTAAAACTTAAGCTTTGTGTACACTGGTAACATTACACAAAACAAGTGGATACAATTAGATACAACCAATCACACAAATTTAGTCCTTGTATACACTAGGAAACAATTTCGGATACAAATGAAGAATTTTGTGGCTAGATGTGTGCAGAAAATGTGCCGGAAAGATATGATGTGGGTGGGGGTGGCAGAAAGAAAAGAGCTAGGCCGTGCATAAAGTTAAGAGAACGACTGATCTTATTTTCTGATGGTTGTACAGCGACATCTGTCGCCATAATCATGACCTTCAAATATATTTGACATGTATTTGGAGAAATGTTTCGCAAGATTTGTTATTGAACATTTGTATTTGAATATTTGTTGGTTAATTTTTGTGTTTAACAATTTTTATTTGAAGATATGTTGAGCTAGATATCTATGTGCCAATTTTTTGGCGAGAATTGTATCAATAATAAATTCAATAATTAGAAAACCGAATGTTTATCGAAGGATGTTCATTTTTAATACAAATTATGATTTTTCTATACAAATGTCAATATTCAAAGAAAAATGTTAAATTTAGCGTACAAATTAAAAGATGAGAATTAAGAATTAAGAAATACCAATGAAGAACATTGAATAAAAGACATCTCGCCTTCCATAATATACAATCTTTCCTACAAAAAATTATCTAGGATGGACCAGACATCATTTGATGAACTGCTATAATAGTTATGGGTGTTTTAACTGAAAGATAGTAACTACTTAATGACTCAAATTATTAAATGCATGATTTGAAAGTGATATTCTGCTCCCTAATTCAGCTATCTTTCTAATCTTTGAAAGATTAAGTATGATAAAAGCCGTAAACCATTTTGTTATCAATATTGGTTTACATTCTTTAATTGAAAAAACTAAAGATATATAACGAACGTTAGGAGAGATATCTGCTTTTTGCTAAAAAACAAATGGTAATAAAAAGTAAAAGTTAACAAATAGGCTACATCGGACAGAAGAATATACTGGAACTCTTCAAGGTTTATTACACATTGTGCAACAATGAAGAAATACCATTGAAACTATTTCAGACATTAGTATAACACGTCATCATTTGTATTGCTCAAAGGATACGTCATTCTAGATGACGTCACAGCAACTTTAACACTACCATGATCTCTGTTCACAGGACTGAATATTTGAGATGTTCACGGTGCACTTCAAGATATCCATTGACAGATATTATACGATGCTCAGCATCAATAATGGGTAAGTGCTAATCAATTATGTGTGCATATTATATAGTCAATAGAGACAGGGGCGCAGATCGCTTTTTCAATGTAGGGTGGGGGGACCAGTGGCGTACCCAGGATTTACTCAAAAGGGGTCGGCATGAGAACGTTTCAGTTGAGCTTGTGACACCGTATTTTTATAGCTCTCCGAAATATTATTACTGAATTTTTCAGTCATCAAATAATATTGCCAAGAATAGAAGAATTGACGATATAAATTTCGTGTTCCTCGAGATCCGGTAATAGGCATTTAGGGTGCACACAATCTTATGTTTTCGCTCAATCGCCGCTTTTTTTTATCTTTTAAATATTTATTCAAATATAAAACACAATACAATATGCCGCTAATATCAAAATCGCTCGACAAATACCCTTATGTTCCCCCTTCTGTGGACAACGATTATTTTTACGCCCGTGTGATTAAATTCGCTTGTCTGCCCGTGTCCGATGTATTCTACAGGGCGGGGTAGGCCCGACAGGGCGCTGGGCGACCGATACCTTTTAAACTATCAACTTTAATTTCTGTGGCGGTCTGCCAATTTAACTGATCACTGTCGCCGAAGGCGCAAAATTTCGGAACTTTGTTGTTCTTGAATGCCAAATTGTGCCTATTTTACGCCTACAAAAGACACCCTACTTAAACCATTTGTGGGGGGACACAAAATATCATGTCCCCCTCCTGGATTTCTGACTCTTTCCTTTCCTATATAGTATGCTACGTCAATATTCGAATTGTGTCATTGTGATTTATATTACAACATCCCAGCGAATAGGTATTATAACTTCACATACGCCACTGTTATATACAAGAATTGTAATGAATATCGACAGTTTAATATTGCCAACACTGTCTGTTCATTTTCATTTAAATTAATGTCTAAGTTGAATAGCACTTCCATTGGTTCTAATATAATCATAATATAACATTCAATTGTTCATATAAGTATATTACATTTTCTAAATCGATGTATCCAATAATATAATACTCGAGAGATAACATTACATTTGTATTACATTTCTGTACCTAAGCCTGTATTAACATGTAGATTTGACCCAGCGCATCTTCTTATCACTGGTTGTGAAGCCCCCCTGTCGCCGAAGGCGCAAAATTTCGGAACTTTGACAATCTTGAACTCCAAATTGTGCCTATTTTACGCCTACAAAAGACACCCTAGTCAAACCATTTGTGGGGGGGGGGACACAAAATATCATGTACCCCCCCCCCCCCTGAATAGAGAAATGTTGTTTGATCTTACAACAATCGGGGGCTGGTCCATATAAATAATTAATTGTGGTCACTGTTTTAGTATTAGGCCTGGGCTATAAAGATACTGAGGATCTCGCGCATCCAGATAGTTCTGATTTGCTGTATACGCTAGCGTACTATTTCTACAATTAAAAACCTCCGACTGAGTAGGATATCTATGTCAGTTTACAACATTTGAAAGTAGTACCGCTTATGGGAATATTTTACGCCTACAAAAGACACCCTAGTCAAACCATTTGTGGGGGGACACAAAATATCATGTCCCCCTTCTGGTTTACGGGGGGGGGTGTTCCCCCCTCTGAATAGAGAAATGTTGCTTGATCTTACAACAATCGGGGGCTGGTCCATATAAATAATTAATTGTGGTCACTGTTTTAGTATTAGGCCTGGGCTATAAAGATACTGAGGATCTCGCGCATTAGATAGTTCTGATTTGCTGTATACGCTAGCGTACTATTTCTACAATTAAAAACTTCCGACTGAGTAGGATATCTATGTCAGTTTACAACAACAGTTGTTTTGAAAGTAGTACCGCTTATGGGAATATTTCTTTTTGTCTTTATATAAGTAAAGGTAATGCATTTTTTTCAGGTGAAAGTTTATGTCCGTCTTGTCACGATAGATCACACCCTTCTTGTCGTTATATACAGACTTTAGTGAAACCGGAAGATAAAAACTGTTTCCATTGTTTGATAAACACAGGATCTGTAGTTTGCCCGATTTGTCCTAAAAACGGTACGTAACAGTAGTCAGTAATAACAAGGGTATATAGGGTAGGAATTAGGTTAAAGTAAACGTGTGACTTTAGCCATGTTTCCAGTGACCGAAATTCCTGTGACCATAGAACTATATTAACAACAGACCTCCATCCGATATTTCATTGATATTACAACACACTTCTGAACAATTTGAGTTAAATGTAAAATTTATTTATTATTAGAACGGTAGGCCTTTATAGAAATATTAATTAAATACTCAATTGTGTGTTATGTGCATCATTTCCTTCAATATCAGCTTGGAAGTAGGCTACAGTATTAAAAGGTCAAGCGTGAGATTTATACCGGAAATTTTCTCCAAATTGTTTAATATCTGCGCTTATTGAAAAACAACTTTTAAAATATTCATTAGTAGCAGGGTACTAAAAGACTTTTCATCAACGCAAGAGCTTTTAAGCCAAATTAGAAACGGAATCATGCAACATTATACTCTTATTCATTGCATTTCTGTTGTAGAAAATGGTCATGGTGGTATGTTACTTTGCCAAAAATGTTCAACATTACTTCATCAAAATCATACCAAAACACATGCTGATCACTTTTACCTACCACCCAAACTAGCCGAAAATATCAACAAAATAATATAGCAACCCATAATCAATCTATCTTGGGGTTAAGACATATTCCTCCATCTTCTTGGTTTCCGATTTGGTGAATAAAATTAGCAATCAGAGCATGTATTTGAAAATTGCAACAGCTACTTCGTAATATTTATAAATCATTGACCTTACCAGCATACTTATTGTAACCTAAGAGGCATGACACGTCCAAATATTAATACATTCTATATCTTTATCACTAGTATTACGTTTTTCACTGGTGCTAAATTATCACATTTCAGAGTTGATCACATGCCAATTGCCAATAACATTCTTCATTTTGTCTATCAAACTTGCAGAATGAGAAAAAATTTCTGAGACTTTGGACAAAAAATGATATTTCTGCAGTTTCAAAAGCTGATATTACAGTTATATGTCTAAACATAATTCATTACCTTATCAACTTTATTCCAATAGGAACAAAAAATGAAGAGATAATAATGGTATTCATAAATATAAGATATGTTAATATAATGTATTGTTGAATTAAAGAAGCCTGTGATATTATTTACATTGTTTATTTACAAAATAAAACACATACAATTTTTCTGTACTTCTTGTTTTAACCATAATAAAGGTAGAAGTTTGCCTGAGATACCTTTATCCTCAATATTTATTACCTTTTTCACTTAATAGACTTTTTTCTACTAGGAAAATTTAATTTGACTTTTTCTAGGGGCAAAAATATTATCTTCAAAAAATGACTCAATTATTGGGAATGTAGGACAAAAATGACAAATTTCTAGCATATGACTTAATAACATGAAATAAATGGATGAGCACACATTTCAAGATAGGTGGAATTTCTTTCCACAAAGGCACTAACACAAGAATAAAGAATCATATCTTACTGTCAACGACTTATAAACAAAAACAATCGAATTAGTTTTTTTTGTACATATTAAGTAGATTTTGAAGATAAAAACAATGATTTCCATAAAACTGAATTTACAAATAATTCATGATTATGACATAATAAAACAGTTTCACCGCTCAAAAATCAGTTGTCAATTCTCTCTCGCACCAAATATAAACAATCTTAATACAAGCAGATATATTTTTTTCTTATCACAGTTTTTTTTAAAATGTTCATTTATGACTTTTCAGTTGCACCATTCCCATTCAAACATACACTAAATCTGGCTTTCATCACCGTCGATATTTATCATACTTATCATATCGTTCTCTATTTGGACTGCGATGACCATTTCTATGCTTGCGGGAATACCTATCAGGACTGTAAGCATACCGATCTTTCTCTCTATGGTATCGTTTTTCTTTATATCTATTAGGTGAAGGGGAGAAGGATCGACTTCGGCTTTGTGAATCTGTCCGTCGTTTTTTCTTATGGGAATGTTTATCTTTATGGTAGTGTCCAGGAGATCGTTTTTCTTTCTTTAATTTTCTTGGGGATTTATTTCTTCTTCTTGGGCTTCTAGAAAAACTTCTGCTTGATCTAGATGAGGGGGTTCTGAAAAAAGGAATATACAATTATTTATATATCCATGCAATAAACATAAAAATTTAAGGTGACATATTAATCAATTTAGGTCAGTTAGATTATTATGTTATATAAAAGTTCTAAAATTATGATTGAAAATATAATTTTTGGTGTACTTACCTAGATCTACTTCTGTGTCGTGGTGAATCTGTACCCTCACTATCTGATCGATGTCTTTTCTTACCATTACGGTGATTTCTATCACTACAAATATAAATCACAAAGAATTAAAACTAAGTTTTATTTAATCAGCATTTAGTGAAATTAGTATTTCCTTTATCCACTTGGAATTTAATGATTAACCTAAATGAAGTATGCAACATGATGTTTTGAAAAAGCGAACAACTTAAAATCAATATCATACCTGAGCATTATTAATATATAGAGGATATCCTATGGCTACGAGTGGATATGGTTTTTTTTTATGCCATGAGTGCTTGTGATATTTTCACGAGTGGCGTAGCCAAATATTACAAGCACGAGTGGCATAAAAACCATATCCACGGGTTAGCCATTGGATAACCTATTTATCCTATACCTAATATGAAAAATGTAAATTTCAAATTTACTGATAAATAAAGCGAAAGTGTTGAACGATGACAGCCTTTGGCCCCGCCCATTGAATACCCAAATAGTTATTCAATGGCCTGTTTTCAACGGGAAACAAGAATGTAATTTTTATCCAACTGAAAAATTATGATTTTTTTTTATCTAGTATGCATCACAGACATAGTACATAAGAAAAAAAGTCATCTTAAACAAATGGTTCTAATGGAAATAAGCAAATGCGTTAAACGATGACAGCCTTTGGCCCCGCCCATCGAATACCCAAATAGTTATTCAAAGGCCTGTTTTCAACGGGAAACAAGAATATAATTTTTATCCGACTGAAAAATTTTGATTTTTTTTTATCTAGTATGCATCACAGACATAGTACATAAGAAAAAAAGTCATCTAAAACAAATGGTTCTAATGGAAATAAACAAATGCATTAAACGATGACAGCCTTTGGCCCCGCCCATCGAATAACAATATGTTTATTCAATGGGCCGTATTCAATGGTCTACAAGAATATCACTTTTATCCAACTAAAAATTTGAATTTTTTTTTTTTGATCTAGAATGCATCACAGACATAGTACATGAGAAAAAACTCCTCTAAAACAAATTTGAAATTTTTATTTTTCATGTCAAGTATGGGATAAATTTGTATATTTACCTGTCTGAATGAGGTTCATCTTCCATTTTAATACGTTTCATACCAGGTAATACATTTACTGACGGGCTGATATTTTTAGGTGAATCTAAATACATTTAATCCGTTATTATTGAAAAATAAATAATTTATGTCATTTGTTTTTCAGATCTCAGCTTGTACTGAGTTAATTTGGTGGTGTCCTGTTTCTAATATGAAATAAATGTAACTCACTATGTCGAGATAAGCTATTAGGTGTGCCATACTCTGATGTTAAACTTTTTGCTTTTTGTTTAGCTTCAAGTTGTTGTTTTTTAGCTTTTTCAACCACTCTTTCTAATTCTTCGTAATTTGGCTGAAAAATGAAATTTTACATTATAAATGGGCCCAAAAAGTCAGATTACATTAAGAACTTTGCAGAAGCAGAATGTGGCTTTATCTAACATAAATTAAAACATCATACCTTTTTTCTGGAGTAAAGATATAATAATGTCAAACAAATCTGTTGAATATCATCTTCTTCAACTTGAAATAATCCAAACCATTCTGGATTTGTCGGTAAATTTATCTACAAAGAATACAAAGTTCAGTCTCTGGATATGTGTTCTAGTACACAAAATTACCATAAAATATTAACATTTATATAAATCCTCAGTACTTAAATGATCTATTAACGAGTATACATTCTTAAAATAATAACAAATACATACCTTTAGTTGTCTAGCAGCCAGATAAATACAGGCACATGCTATGGTTTCTGGTTGATATCGTACAAACACATCAGTCCGAAAACTGTCGTTCATATAGTTCCTATTTATATACAAAATTCTTTATACATTTTAAGGTACATAAGTTAAGGGACTTAAATAGTTAAATAGTATTCTTTAGACAATATAACTTTCAAACAATTTTCTTGAAATTAATTTTTTGGATAATGACTTAATTGAGAAAACTTGACCCTCCTCCCTCAAAATGCCAATTTATCATCAAATTCCAAGAAAATTGTAGAGTTTACAATTAAAGACACAAAAAGTTACATACATTACCATTTTCATGAGAAACATGACTTTTATCAACTGGTCAATTGGATCTACCCTATGTACACTCACTGACTGGTCATACGGTCATCATGCTAAATGGTACATTTTAAAATGAATAAATTAGGAATTCATCAAATACAAAGTAAACATTGACATAAGGAGTTCATTCAGTGTACATTTCTTGAAATTTTAATTTTAGGGTTTACGAAACAAGTACTGGTAAGTAACTTATTTGTGGTAAATGAAACCTTTCACCAAATCACAGATAACACTTTGTATAATTCACAAACATCCTCTGAGATAAACTGAGTCTTCCATCACCATCCACTATCACAGACGTCAGATCCTTGAATGTACCATTCTGATTGACTGCAACAGGACCAGTCAGGTGAGCTTGTGAAGTACAGGTAGCCAGGTCACCAATATCATAATATAGGGAGACTGAGTGAACTTTACCCTCCTAGGCTAGGGTAAGCAAAAATAAAAAATATATTAATGTAAGGAATAGAATCTTAATGAACAATTAAATGAAAGAACATAGAATTAAGTTAATATTGTCTAAAGATATACCATCAATTTCACAAACCATGTTAGATGTACCTGCCAGAAGATAAGCAAACAACTTGACTTCTTATATAATAATAATAATTTTTATTAAACGTGCGTGTTCACATCTTCCAGCAGGTAACTTAATACATTTCGAGTTTTGATATGCATGTATATAACAAAAATAATTAAAGGGACAGATTCGCCTATTCAGGTGTTGACTAAGGCCCACTAGAACTGTACGAAAATCCTGTATTTGTTTTTAAATAGTTTCTATGTCTGGTTAATTTAGTCTCTGAAACCCACGTAGTTTTTGTTTAAGCTTTGTGTAAATGAACTAGAACAGGATGATTTGAGTATACATGGACATCTGCAACTTCAAAATAGAAAATCTCAGAAAAGAGACATCTTGTTAAATTTGAAACACAGATAATAATGGATACATATGGTTGAGAAGTCTCAAATTTAGACAATAAGCTGTGAAAACTATAACTAATTAGCTTAGCTGACCAAATCCTATTTTTAAAACTGTAAGTATGATCGACCCATGAAAATAGCAAATCTGTCCCATTCAGGCCATCTAGCACTTTCTCATGCTGAAGACCATTATACAAAACAATTGTCACATAAAATACCTACCAGGCACATTGTACTAATCTCTCATCATCTTGACACTCCAACACTTGTAAAAACATTACAATTATCTACAATATAAAAATGCCAATTGTATTTGTTTCAAAAGAGGATAATGCACCAGTTATGGTTAATAAGTTGCCATTTACAGTGTTAAATTTTTTCAGAATAGTTTAAACTCTCACCTTATGTGGATGTTTAACATGGACACAAAAACCAAGTTCTTTTAATATGCGTCTTTCTCCTTTAATTACTTGATTTTTAAGATTGACATAGTTAGCATCTAATGGAAGAGGGTGAATAGTCCTACAACAGAAGAAAGTTCACCCATTATATATAGTCATTATATGTAACATTTACATAATTCAGGAATGATAAATAAAACCAGTGCTTTTCACATCAACTATCATAATTTCTCAATCTCAATTGTTTTGACCAAATTTATATCTGCAAATATTAATATTACAGGGTTATATCTAAACCAATATTCAAGTTTATGGAATAGTGGTAGTTTGTTGACTACCCTGATAATGAAGATATACATATACTAGTAAATATATTTTACAAAAGGCATTGGCAAAAGATGATCAAGAGTTAGGCTTAAAATATGGGTGCAGTAAACTTAATTATTGGTTAAGATTAGGTATTTCTATTGAAGATAAACTGTTCAGTTATTTTCCATCTATGTAGAACCTTCAGTGAAATTATCTTGGCATCTCTGTCACCATTATCTTAGCATCCAACTCAGTCTGTTATCTTTCAAGTTAAGTTATCTTGGTAAAGTAAAGTAAAGTTTACATCTACATGTATGTAGGGGCTATATTGAAATCTACTCAGGTGTCAACTTCTCATCCATGAAGTATCTTGGCATATCTGCATTGTACAATTCTAATCCATATACAAGTCATCTTTGTGGTGGGTATTGTGATAATTTTTCAACATCATGACTGTTGCCTTTAACAGGCATATTGTCACTAAAATGCAAAAATGAAATTTCCTCAACTATTCCATGACAAATTTCTGTCAATAACGCTTTAACAAAACTCATTGTAAAGAGACACAACCAGAACAGACAATCTTAAAACAAATTTTGGGTAAAACATACAAATTCGCAATAAATGTTACTTTTATTACCTCAACAGTTTATAACAAATATTTTATGTCATATATTCTATACCTGTAACAATAATTAATACTACAAAACATTAAGGTTAAATTATTTACTTTGATAATGAACAAGTTTAAAGATTAAGGGTCTGTAGTTTTATTACCCTGAGCATGTAATTTCTTAGAAGTTCAGACGGATACATATTTTCAACTTTCAGGACTTATGTCATGTCACAAATACTGTGGAAAGTTAGATGTTGTGACATTTTTGCTTTAAGCAAGAAGATTAATATTGCCTTAGGTGACAAGTCTAAAATGGCATAGTAGGCTACATATCTGTTCAAGCAGACATTAGATTATATTTTTGATAAAGTAACATGATCAGATGAATTATGTTTTATCAGCATCAGCAGATATTTACACCTAAATCAAAAGTGCTTGTAAATGTGTTCACCATGTGAATTTACTTTATAGAATGTTACAAAAGCACACCATCATTATCTATTGATAGGTACTTCTTTATTGCCTGGTAATAAATATTAAGAAAATTGAAACAAAATGTAAAGCCAAAAAATAAATGACAATATATGACATTAGTATTGTGAGATTACAATAACATTGTTTAAACTGACATCAAACATATTTGGTTTGACAGCTCCCACAGAGGTGTATTAAGGAATATGGTTCATTTTTAACTAAAAAGGCAAGAATCAAATGTAAACTCACTGCTTCAATTTGATGTGGTGACTTATATAATCCAGCTATAATTTAATAAACCAAAAGAGTCATGACAGTATTAATGACACATAATTTGGTAATAACTTATATGCATATTTAAATTTTGATTTAAAATTCATTAGTAGCAAGTACAAGATCTATCAACTAAAAAAAGAATAGTTGGATTCAAGATCTTTAATAATTGGGCTTAGAAATATGACTTTTGGTAGAGATTAAAGTGTATCTGTGACAACACACACATTAAAACAAAAAATACTCCATCTTGTTAAATATTATCAATACCAGTACTGTTGGTTCATTGACTTTAAATGAAATAATGTAGGTGACAAAACCTTAAAAATAAGGTGGATTGCTGACTTAATCTCTTAATATAATTAGCAATACCTTTACAATTTTTACATATTTTTTTAATTTCAAACTGTCTTATTTGAGATTATAAATTAAATAAGTGAGATATTCTAACTGTTGGGTTTAACCATATTATGTCATTTACATAACAACTTTCTTTTAATTTAAATATTTGGAACCAATTACAAGTAAATTCTACAGTTATATATAAAATGTTATTTTCTATTCCATCATCATTGTTGTAACAAGTTTAAAATCTAAAAGAAGGAAAATAATAATCAATTAGAAGCAAAGTAATGGGAAGTCACTTTCATTGTATAAGGTCGGGTTGACATGACAACTCGGACAATAAATTGAATTTATAGGTACACATTTCCAGTTAAGTTGTAGTAACAGTATTTTTTTAATCCTGTGTTAGTTTTCTCTAGACCCTATACTAACCTGCCATAAATACTTTTGTGTATGTATAAAAGTGCTTGTCAGCATTAACAGTGATCTCACTATCTCAACATTGACATTGAATCCAGCAAATCAATGCTATCTGTGTCCCCAAGTCACATTGAAAGTTTAGAAAAACCCTCTTACAGTCTCTTAATTGCAACAAATATTTCAGATACAAAACCCATGGGAGATTGATATGTAACAAGCAAGTCAAATATTGATTAAGGGGATAAAACAAAATGAAATATCATCATAATGTTAGTAGAAATCAATCAATATCCAGATGTAATAAAACCATTACATTACAGTCAGTAATTTTAAGAAACTAACAACTTATTTTACAAGGATAACAACTTAAGTTCATAATTAAGGATCTTTCTTCCAGCTGGCCTTTGAATAAACCTCTTGGCATTGATCATTCCCAGGTTATCTGTACCTATTTACAGCTGGGTTGACTGGAATCATAATGAAGATGATTTATTCTAGGATGGAGATTAAAATGAATGACCGCATTTTGCTCAACATGACCAAGCAAATGATGTTGTGTAAAGAACCAAATAATAGGATGAAAATGTATAACTGGCAGTGTTATAATAGATGAGCTTACTAATCTTACTTTTCATATTTAGGCACTTATTGCCGAAGCCTGCTTCTTCAATGCCAAATGTTGCTTCACTTACAATTGAAGTAGAAGCTGAAAATTACTTTTATAGAATTAATATTTTTTAAAATGGTTTATGTTTATGTTTACCCATTCATATTTTACCAGTAAATAGAACTACTTCAGGTGAAACAAAACAAGTGAAGAAGTCTTCATCAATATCAATTCTCTGTAAGGAATATAGTTTCATCTACATGCCATCCTCAATCCTCATAAGCCTCTTCAGAATTAAAATATGAACAATGTTGGTCTTTACAGTTCACCCTACACAGGTTCATTTCACTTTTATAAGCTATAAAATAAAATTCTATTAGCAGGTACCTAAGGCAAAGGTTTTTTACCCATCTTTTACAGCCCTACTCTTTATAAGTGCTTTCGTGGATTAAGACTTCTAAACACATGACTTCGCAAAGGTAACATCTCAAATAACCATATAATATCAATATTTTCGTTATTGGAATAATAGGCTGGAGTTTAGTATTAAGGACAAGGAAGAGATATAAATATTTAAGAAATACAAAATTAACAAAAAAAAGCACTGGTTTTAATTTATCAAACCTGAATTATACAAACCATTTAAATTTGGTGACAAGGCAGGGTGGGGTATTATATCATACTGTATTTCCACCTCACCAACCTTTTTCTAGTCACAGCTGGTCTTCTACACACTGTGATGGCAGAAAAAGAAAAGAAAAAAGACAATGTTAGGCCTGAACAAGATAGCGGTGTACAACCTTATCAAAGCATGCAAAAAGTTGACTAAAACAAAGACTCATAAATTATTTTTCCCACAATCTGTTGTTTCAAGAGAAATAACGTCGCATCAACTTTAGATACAATGCCTATGTAACCATATAACCTACTACTAACAAACAAGGAAATAGGACATTAAATTGCAGACACACAAACCATTCTTGATTAAAGAAAAATGACACAATAAGTAAAGAAAACTGCACCTATAAGAAAATTTAATTATTAACTTTCAAAATGAAGTTCAAAATTGCAAAACTGATCCTCACCTTCCACTTCTAACTTGTTTTACATGATGAAACACATTTACAACATCACGTATTCTTCTGGGACATTCTTCTATTTTTGAGGCTAGATTGGTACATGCCATAGCAACAACCTGAAATAGCAAAACCTGACATTTGATAGATAAGAAAATTTAACAGCTTTATGTCTATTTATTGATAATTAGATCTATTGAAATAAAATTTTCTTGTACTTATGAAGCAATAAATATACTATCACGTCTCCAATCATATCTTAGGAAATGCCATACATTGGATAAAATTGGGACTTAAAAAAAAACAAACATTAATGATGACGTCACATGTAGGTCAAAAGAGTAGATTAAATAGGTTAAACCACTTACCTCCATGTTGTGCTTAACAAAGGATTTAGAATAATAAAATCTTTGAAATATTACTTGTCCCGTTGCCATGGCCACCTGAAATGTACGAGCAATAAATAAAAAAGAATATTCGATTATTCCATACACTATAATTTTAAGTAACAAAATGAAATGGAACCTATTTAGAACGTTTTCTTTAGGTTAGGAAAAAACACCGAACTACTTTACCTGAGGAAGTTTTAACAAAATTCCTGCCGTTTGGATTAATTCACATCCAAGAAACCGCAAATCTATTTCTGTGTCCAAATCTAACCCATCTTGCATGGAGGGTGTGGTAGACAACTTATCCTCCGGTATTAAAACATTATCAAGTGTTAAAATAACACGACTAAAATCTTTCACAGACAGTGGGTCCACCACGACGTCCGCCATTTTCCTCTCTTGTACGCTTCGTTATCTAAATATTGCTACGCCCTTTCCGTATTTATCTAACGAAAGTAATTTTGAGATCCACCACGTAATTAGTTACTTGGAAATGTATAAAACATAAATCATAACATGACAATAGTCTTGAAACTTTACTTCTATCGTTATAACTTTAAGTTTTTATTGTATCGCCTGGAACTTATTTCTTCCATGGGTCCTTTTTAGAGTTAAGAGTCGTCTTAGCGTCCTTGACCGAACCAGATCTGGTTTCAAAGTTTTGTTGTTAATTTTCCAAACCGGAACGGGAATTTTACTCATGAACGATAACTCGTCCTGATTTGTTTTATTTTGTGTTGATGGGCCTGTGACACATCACAAATTTGACAAATAAGAGTTTTGAAAGCCTAGGGCAAAATATTTCAATTCTATAATTGAACTCATAAACCAGTGACGTACATAAAACAGAAAGAATATGGTCAGAAAGGCATAAGACAATAATTCATGGACTCGAACTCTCCTGCTCTACCTCTGTTTGTTATAATTCTTTTTTTCACTTCTTTGTAACTTTTAGTGAATTAAGTGTAATCGAGTGATAACTGATAGGGATACGCTAGAATCGTTCTTCAATTGAAGATCTCTGATCTAATAGTATCGGATACAGTAACCTACAACAAGCTAAGTTGAGAAGCTGTCAAATCAGAAATGTACATTTTAAGAACAGAGTTGTGTCAACAGATATCTTGCCTTGTTGTGGCAATTCACATGATTTGTATTTCCAAAGTACACAGTAAACCATTTAAATTTGTGAAAGGGGAAAGTGATAAGTTAACTATAGATGAATTAAGGCCACAAGACCATATTGATGCCTTAAAGATGGAACAAGATGGACATATCAATAAAGAATATCACAAAGAATTATTTCTTGGAGATCATGAAGAGATTGAAAATGATTCTAAGTCAGCAGAAGCTAAACTGAAAGACATTTTTAAGAAGTTTGTTGTTTTTACAATTTTGTTGTTACAGCCAAAACCAGCCCTTATTAAGAGGGATAAAGTATGCTTTGTCAGCTCACACAATGCTGTGTTTTAATTGGTTATCAGTATACACAAATCTGTATTGATGCATTCATTTGTAACTCCATGCTAGAAATGAATGTCAGTAATCTTACTAATCCATACTCTCATTTTTCTTGATAAAGTTAGGCCTTTGAGCATTCTACATTTTTGGATCTGAATTAATTTGGAAATGAAATATTTAGCATTATACTATGACATCTATGCACTGTGTTATAAACTTTTTGTTTTTACAGGGTTGATCTTGACAAAGATGGATTCTTAAGTGAATTAGAAATGGAAGATTGGATCAAACAAAAAATGCAAGAACATTTTAATGAGGCTGTAACAGAAAATGAAGAAATATTTAAACATTTAGATCCAGATGGTAATGGTGAGTTTCAGAATTTATTCTATCTATATTCATTGAATTGACAAGTTGATAATATTATCTATTCTTATGCATCTTAATAGTATCATTAAATTCAAAGCAGCTTGTATCTTTTTGTTGTATCACATTTCAAGCAGCTTGTATCTTATTTAATTTTTGTTGTATCACATTTAAAGCAGCTTGTATCTTATGTAATATTATGTTACAGGAAAAGTACACTGGAAAGAATATTATGTTCATTTTTTATTGGCAATGGATGTTTCTGAAGAAAAGGCCAGGAAACATGTGATAGATTATGATATAGTTGATTTAAATAATGATGGTAAAAAGTTCCCTTATAGTTATTGTAATTGTCTGGTTTATATTGCAAATTCTACATTTTCGCTTGAGTAAACTTAGAAAAGTTTGGAATTTTTTTAAGTTCTATCAAATTCACAAGAGGAAAATCTGAATAAAATTAGATTTTTCTTTCATTGATTTTGTCAAATATAAAATTGTTGCTTTATTTCAGATAAAGAAGACTTAATAAGGTACAAATTCAGATGGGCTGATGCAGATGAAGAACCAGAAGATAATGAATTAACAAAAGAAGAATTTTTATCATTCCGTCATCCAGAACAATCTCCTAAATCATTAAACAGTATGGTTTTTAGTATTATTAATGCACTAGGTAAGTAGGCTACATTAAAAACCTAACCTGTTTAAAAAATTAAAATAAATGTAAAGAGATATTTCTTAATTATTTCTAAAAGTTGTAAGTATGCTATCAGTTTTAAGTATGTATGAATATTGAATATTTGTAGTCTATATTTAGATAAAGATGGTGATAATGTGTTAACAGAAGAAGAGTTTGCAGCACTTCCACCAGGCGAGGTAGAGGGTGAAGATCAAAAAGATTTAGATAGACAATGGCAGAAAGAAAGAGAAAATGAATTCCGTATTGCTCTAGATATAGATCATGATGGTAAAGCTACAAAAGAAGAAGTACAAGTAAGTTGTGAAAATTTGAATATTGGTTTTATTCTACATGTACCTTCCCTGCAACTATATCCCAGTGTTATAATATAAATGAATGTTGTAGTCATCTCAGTTTATACAGAGATCAACATGTGGTTGCCTAGATTGTGGCAGAAATTCTAAGAAAATGTCTTACTTCAGCCATATTAAGCTTTCAATGTGCATTGGAGATAAATTAGTCTCTTGTTACTGGAGCCATAATGCAAGGAACCACCCTGTAATTTTGGTCGATATATTTTTTGAAAAGTAGATTGTCTTGAAAATAAAATTGTTATGAGTTTGATAGTGGTTATGGTGAATTTTGATCACTTGTTTAATCTTTATATACATAATTTTTTTTTTTAATAGAAATATATAGATCCCAGAAATCCAATACAGGCTAAAATGGAATCTAAAAGTCTGATAAGTTTAATAGATGTAAATAAAGACAATCAGTTATCAATAGGTGAAATTATGGATAGAAAAGATATATTTCTTTCAAGTAAATTAGCGGACTTTGCCAGGAACATTCATGATGAATTCTAGTGTGTTCTTACAGGATGGGTTGTTTTTATCAGTGGGTATATTTTTAATTTGTTTGGTTATTGAGCCCAGTTTTATTCAAACATTATGTTTTCAAGTGATTACTGACAGAAATGAAGAATAATCCTACTTTGAAACTTGGTGGCTTGTATCAAGCCTCTTAACTGATGTTAAACCAAATAAACATTTAAAGACTAGAGTAGGTAGTTTTCTGTTTTGTAAACATTAAATTTGGAAGCAGAAGAATTTTCAGATATTTGTCAATCTAATTAAAATTAAATTATAATTTCAAAATTTTTTAATCAGTCATTAGTTGAATCAGAAAACAAAAAAGATATTAAATTGTAAATTTGAATCAGATTGGATATTTGCTTACTTCAGTTCATTTGTGGCATTCCTAGTTATTTTGCATAATTATTTATGGCGGCTATGTAAATATTGTTATTTAATTATTCTTAAATAGAGGGAATGAGATCTAATTATATTGTTACTTACTTAGACTATATTACATGTAAGATGTGGGAAATAATTTGGAATTAGAATTTCATATCCATGCTTACACTATTTCAAAGCAGATACCGTGTTTTTAACATATGAAAATACATATAAATCAAATCGTGAAGTTATGGCATTAAAATAAAAACTTTATATTAAACAGTGATATATTTACAACTACCAATAATGTTTTTATATGCTATACATTAATCTAACTGCCTTCTACCATTTGTACTTTGTTTCTTTCCTGGATAATATCAGAACTTTCCTTCACAAAACGTTGGGTATTTGTGGATATTATTTGATGTTAAGTTATATTATTTATTACACATTAATGTGGCGTCAATTGTTATCACCACTGTTGAGCTCTTTGACAACAATTGTTGTAGACACTATAGAGTTGGTTTTTAAACTCTTGATGGCCATTGCTATCATTCTAATTGATTTATGGACTAATGAAATAAAGTGAAAAGGATGTACAGATCAATACTGATTTATCAGTCCCATACATAATTCTGACTGCCTCTTTACATGCTTGAGTAACTACAAATATCGTGCAAAGTTTGTGTTTTAACTATTTTTTACTTGAAATTTGCTGTCAGTTTTAACAAACTTAAGGCCAATTCTGTTGTATGTAATGTAAACAATAATGTGATGGAGTTTAACAAACCAGACATTTGATGCCATGATTTGACTTAACAAGAAAGCCACTTCATCCATTTTTTATTTTTCTTGTTAGATATAAATAAGGATGTAAATATTTATGTTACCTTTTTATTTTATGGTTTCAAAATAAAGATAATAGTGGAGTTCTGTTTTTATCAACTATGATCAAAGTCCACAATGTAGTATAACTGGTCACAGTAAACTGCTTAGGAGGCAGATGTTAAAATAAATTCTTCATCATTATGATCTAATTACTATGGTGAAAATTTACCAAATTATATAACTTATCAGTATATATACCTTGTGACTTATTTACTGTGACCAAGGGCTGTTGATTTGGCCCTATATGCCAGTCATGCCAAAATGCCCGGTTGCAAATAGACTCAGCCTTACATCACAATGTGACCACATTTCTCAAGCATAAAGCATCCCTGATAACCTAGCCTCTTGTTTACTAAAAATAGGTCAATCTTATGCTGAGGCAGCAGGTCAGAATATCTCAAAGAACAAACAGCATTTTAGTATCAAACTTTATTGATAGTCCTAAAAATCATTGAAAACAGTCAATGTGGTTTAGTATATAGATATAAATAGTACTGTTAGTTAACCTACAGTACTGCCTGTTGACTGTCTATTTCCTAATGGTACACGTCCATTATGAGACTTTTTAGCTGAATTTGGTTTAGGTGAAAAAATTTCTTCTATATCATTTTCATCACCTGAAAAAAAAATCATCAAATCAAAATAATATTTTTAGATTAAAAAATTTCTTTTTGACATCATACAAAAATAAACGGATATAGATCAATTAAAAGGAAACATAAACAAACCTTCATTATCTACATCAAATAATTCCACATCACTCTCCTCATCTGAACTAAATGATACCTTGGGTTTAGACTTTCTTCCACTTTTATTGCGTGTTTTCTTATGACCTACAGGACTATCATCATCTGTTGGTATATTTTCTTTATTTCTTCTTCCTCGGGCTGTAATCATAGATAAAAACATTGGAAAATTACTTTGAAAATCAAATTATACTAAGATTTGCTGTGTAAAGTCCTGTTAATAGAAATAAATTAAGAAACATTAACAATATTCTAGAAATTTTAAGTCATTAATTTAGAATAATAATTTATCTAAACAATCTAAGTAATGAGACTGTTATAAATCTAGTATCTAGGCTATACTATTAACTCTACAACTACTAAATTAAGCATTAAAATGTATTTACCTACCAGGCGTTTTCTTGCCTTTGCCTGGAGTTCTATGTTTAGTTTTTAATTTATATGCAGCATCTGAAGCAGTACTGGCTTTCTGGCATATCTCTTCTTCTTCTAACCCTCTGTTATGACATTTCTCTAACTTTTCTTCTAACTCGTCTAGTAATGCCTGATTTACATAATCATCAAAGATATTTGAATGGCAAAATGACAAAACACTTGTTTAGTGTAGGTAAGTATATTTCTGTACACATACCAGGCTTTCAGACTGTAGTTGTTACTAGAGTGATTAATAAAAACCAATAACAGAAATCAAATTATGCCAGAGCATATATATTATCTTATTCTCTATTGAAGTCTTTTGAATTGAGTTTACAGCAAAAAATTACTCTTATCTTACCTTGGCTTCAGGTTTAGAGAAGGTTCGAGATTTAGTAATAATAGAACAGAAACAGCTATAAACTTCATCATCAACCATCTTATCAGCATAGCATGGTAAATTCTCTTGAAGTTTACGTAAACATTTCTCATTATATGATAATAGTGATAAACAGAATGATAAATCTCTCCACTGTCTATCAACTCTACAATAACAAAATCAATTTTTATAGTTTATGTGAACCCTTTTTTATTATATATATCACAAAACAATCCTATGGTCACCATCATGTCAAGCAGACAGAATAGAAATGTTATATATCATACCTAGTAGCTCGGTAACGATGACATATTTTCTCTACTAAACTTTCACATTGTTTATCTTTCTGTATAAAATTAAATAAATATCTGTAAAAAAAAGGTTAGAAAAGGATAGCTATATTTAATAGTGACAAAATCAATTCAAACCATGTGCTATAAATAGTAATTATTTGGTTAAATGAAAATTTGTCAGCTGGTGGAATGACTTACACTTCATCAACCAGTCTCTCAGGCTTTTTATACCGAATTAAACCAGTTATTTATACAAGAGATTGAAAATAAAAAAAACATATGAAAATAATTTTGTTGATTGTACCCAAAATAATTAAACTGAGGAATTTTCATAACCTTTAATATCATAATAATAAAACCCAAAATGAAGATTGGGTTATAAGAGGGATATGGACATTAAAATAAAATACCGCATTATAATTCGGAAGTTTTCTTCATCTACACCAACATCAGGATCGGAGAGTCGACTGATAACATCAGGCATAACGTTATACACTGCATTACCCTATAATGATATAAATAAATAATACATTATACAATGCATTACCCATAACAATATAAATAAATAATACATTTTACACTGCATTACCTCATATAAAAGATAGCTTGCCAGGCAAGGTAATATACGCCCACTGGCAGCATTTATTTCAAATAAAAACTTTTCAGTAAGGTTACAATAAGTAGTTTCATTAAAAACTGTCAAGAATTGTACCTAATAACAACTCATTAAATATTTTTCGGTATTTTTATGATTTGCAATAGGGTTCACCCTTAATAATATTTTGATATTTTCAATTCTTAATAAGGCTCATCCTTGGTTGATATTAAACAATTTCAGCGAGTTTTGTCAAAAAGGAATGTTTAGAGTGTTCACAAGCCAAAAGCTGAAAGCGTTTTTGAAAACAGGCGCAATAACTGACACTAAATATTTTTCGATTTATCTGATTTTCAATAGGGTTTATCCTTGTGAGAAAACAAATACTAAAGCCAAGTTTCATCAAAATCCATTCAAAATTGTTCTTTCTAGAGTGTTTACGAGTTAAATTGAAGGCATTTTCAAAAACAAGGTCAATAACTTGTACTAAATATTTTTTGATTTTCAATAGGGTTCATCCTTGGGAGACAACAAATACTCCAGCCAAGTTACATCAAAATCCATTAAAAATTGTTCTTTCTAGAGTGTTTACAAGCTAAAATTGAACGCGTTTTCAAAAACAAGAGCTATAACTGACACTAAATATATTTCTATTTTTTTGATAAAGAATAGGGTTCATCCTTGGGTAAAAACAAATACTCAAGCCAAGTTTTATCAAAATCCATTAAGAATTGTTCTTTCTAGAGTGCTCACAAGCTAAAATTGAACGCGTTTTCAAACACAAGGGCAATAACTGATACTAAATAATTTTCGATTTAACTGAATTTCAATAGGGTTCATCCTTAGGTGATTACAAATACTCATGCCAAGTTATGTCAAAATCGCTCAAGAATTGTGACTTGTAGAGTGTTTACAAGGCAAAAATCCAACACATATTATAGAACAAGGGCAATAATTCCTATTAAATATATTTCGATATGTGCTATTTTCAAAAGGGTTCGTTCTTGGGTGATATTAAACAATTTCAGCAAGTTTCGTCAAAATCGGTCAATAACTGTGCTTCGTAGAGTGTTTACAAGCTAAATATTGAACGCGTTTTCAAAAACAAGGGCAATAACTGATATTAATTTTTTTTCGATTTGACTGGTTTTCAATAGGCTTCATCCTTGGGTGATAACAAATACTCAGGCCAAGTTTCATTAAAATCCATTAAAAATTGTTCTCTCAAGAATGTTTACAAGCTAAAATTGAACGTGTTTTCAAGAACAAGGGCAATAACTCATACTAAATGTTTTTCGATTTCGCTGATTTTCGATAGGGTTTATCCTTGAGTTATAACATACTCTCACACCAAGTTTCATCTAAATTGGTCAAGAATTGCACGTTGTAGAGTGTTTACGAGCTAGGGCACAAACTCATACTAATGTTTTTCCGATTTCGCTGATTTTCAATAGGGTTCATCCTTGCTTGATCATAAACACTCATATTAAGTTTCATCTAAATCCGTCAAGAATTACACCGTGTAGAGTGTTTACGAGCAATTGTGGACGGACGGACGGACGGATGTGGGTGACGACAATATACGCCCCCCATTTCATGTGGGCGTATAATAAAAATAAATAATACATTATACACTGCTATAACCTATAATAATATAAATAAATAATATATTATACAATGTATTAAAACATATAATAATATAAATACATAACATGTTATACATTGCATTACCTTATATTAATATAAATAAATGATACATTATACACTGCATTACCTTATATAAATAAAAATAAATAATACATTATACACTGCAATAACCTATAATAATATAAATAAATAAATAATATTTTATACCTATAATAATATTAATAAATAATATATTATACACTGCATTAACCTATAATAATATAAATAAATAATACATTATACACTGCATTAACCTATAATAATATAAATAAATAATACATTATACACTGCACTAAGGGGGTTTACAACCTTATCGTTCGAGATGTATTTCAATCAAGAATTGATTAAGTTGATATCCATTCTATTTGGCATTAAAAGAAACTCATCTAGTAAAAATAGAACACAATGGGGTGATCCTCTATGTAGACGTACAAATTACGTTGTCAGTTAACATTTTTGAGTACTACGTCATCAGCTAAATAAACCTTTTCTATGTTCGTCCAATGACATTGCGTTTGTCGATCAGATTTTTATTGGGGGAATCCAGAAGTCACGTGATTTCCCATAAATCTTTACGTCACATGTAATCAGAGGAATTTTATGATTGCTGGGTAGGGGTGTTTTGACATGTGCTAATCCATTGTTTTAGCACTCCAATTATGTGGTTATCGATGCATATCGATGCCTAAAAGGTGCTTAAAGATTTCTACAGCATGAAAGACAATCTTTTAACAACATGGTCGTTAATTACGTCAGGTTTACATGTGTTTTCAAAATGTTGAAAAAAACTGCCATTTTTCCAAAAGCATATCTCGCTTAAAATTTATCCGATTTTTACAAACTTTGATTTCAGCTAAAGCTTACGATGTCCTCTATAACTTTACGTTGTTTTTTAAAAATTCAATATTGCGTAAATGCACACGCAAAATTTTGATTTCTATCAATATCTTCAAAACAAAACAAAATTTTCCAAAAAGCCAACGTAATGTTGACATGAAGACTTGTTTTGTGCAAAATTTCAAACTTCTATATTAAATAGCCTAGTATATATGCTAACTTTAAGGGAATAATTGACGTTTTTTTGTGTTCATCTTTCATACCCTATTTCTTAAAGTTGAAATGTCATAAAGAAATATATTTTATATTTTTGGATAGCTGAAAGTCCCCTCTTTCCATTGATATTTAAATATTTCAGATAGGTGGAAAAGAAGTGGTTGAAATCGTCTATTTTGTGTACATAGGTTTAGGGTTGTCAACCCCCTTAATATAACAGTATAAATAAATAATACTTATACACTGCAATAACTTATAATAATATAAATAAATAATATATTATACAATACATTAAACCTATAATAAAGTAAATAAATAATACATTATACACTGCATTAACCTATAATAATATAAATAAATAATACATTATACACTGCATTAACCTATAATAATATAAATAAATAATACATTATACACCCCCTTAATATAACAATATAAATAAATAATACATTATACACTGCATTAACCTATAATAATATAAATAAATAATATATTATACACTACATTAACCTATAATAATATAAATAAATAATACATTATACACTCCATTAACCTATAATAATATAAATAAATAATACATTATACACTGCATTAATATAACAATATAAATAAATAATACATTATACACTGCATTAATATAACAATATAAATAAATAATACATTATAGACTGCATTAACCTATAATAATATAAATAAATAATACATTATACACTGCATTAATATAACAATATAAATAAATAATACATTATACACTGCATTAATATAACAATATAAATAAATAATACATTATAGACTGCATTAACCAATAATAATATAAATAAGTAATACATAATACACTGCATTAATATAACAATATAAATAAATAATACATTATACACTGCATTAACCTATAATAATATAAATAAATAATACACTATACACTGCATTAATATAACAATAGAAATAAATAATACATGATACACTGCATTAACCAATAATAATATAAATAAATAATACAATATAAGCTGCATTAACCTATACTAATATAGCATTATACACTGCATTAACCTATAATAAGATAGTAATATACGCCCACTGGCAGCATTGAATTTGAATTAAAAAATTTCAGTAAGGTAACAATTGGTGGAATGAAATATTCAACCTTCGCCATATACTTTTTTCTAGGGTCTCTAGTTTCATTAAAAAATGTCAGGAATAGTTCCTAATAACAACTCATTAAATATTTTTCTTTATTTTTATGATTTGCAATAGGGTTCACCCTTAATAATATTTAGATATTTTTAATAGGGATCTTCCTTGGGTGATGTCAAACAATTTCAGCGAAAAAATGAATGTGTGTTCACAAGCCGAAAGTTTAAAGTGTTTTCAAAAACAAGGGCAATAACTAAATATTTTTCGTTTTATCTGATTTCAATAGGGTTCATCCTTGGGAGAAAACAAATACTAAAGCCAAGTTTCATCAAAATCCATTCAAAATTGTTCTTTCTAGAGTGTTTTCAAACTAAAATTGAATGTGTTATTAAGAACAAGGGCAATAACTTGTACTAAATATTTTTCGATTTAGCTGATTTTCAATAGGGTTCATCCTTGGGTGAAAACAAATACTCAAACTGAGCTTCATCAAAATCCATTAAGAATTGTTTTTTCTAGTGTGTTTACAAGCTAAAATTGAACGTGTTTTCAAGAACAAGGGCAATAACTCATAATAAATATTTTTCAATTTTGCTGATTTTCAATAGGATTCATCCTTGAGTTAAAACACACTCTCATACCAAGTTTTATCAAAATCAGTCAAGAATTGTGCCATGTAGAGTGTTTACGAGACAAAAATCGAATGCGGTTAAAAGAACAAGGGCAAAAATTCATATAAGATATATTTTGATATTTTTAATTTTCAATAGGGCTCATCCCTGGGTGAGTTTTTTCAACATTGGTCATGAATTGTACCTTCTAGAGTGTTTATAAGCCAAATAGGTAAATGGTTTTCAAACACAGGGGCAATAACTGACACTAAATATATAGGGTTCATCCTTGGGTAAAAACAAATACTCAAGCCAAGTTTTATCAAAAACCATTAAGAATTGTTCTTTCTAGAGTGTTTACAAGGTAAAATTGAACGCGTTTTCAAGAACAAGGGCAATAACTGATACTAAATATTTTTCGATTTAACTGAATTTCAATAGGGTTCATCCTTAAGTGATTAGAAATACTCATGACAAGTTACGTCAAAATCGCTCAAGAATTGTGACTTGTAAAGTGTTTACAAAGCAAAAATCCAACACATTTTATAGAACAAGGGCAATAATTCGTATTTTATATATTTCGATATCTGTTATATTTTCAAAAGGGTTCATTCAACAATTTCAGCAAGTTTCGTCAAAATCGGTCAATAACTGTGCTTTGTAGAGTGTTTACAAGCTAAAAATTGAACGCGTTTTAAAAAACAAGGGCAATAACTGATATCAATTTTTTTTCGATTTAACTGGTTTTTAATAGGCTTCATCCTTGGGTGATAACAAATACTCAGGCCAAGTTTCATTAAAATCCATTAAAAATTGTTCCCTCAAGAGTGTTTACAAGCTAAAATTGAACACGTTTTCAAGAACAAGGGCTAAATGTTTTTCGATTTCGCTGATTTTCAATAGGGTTTATCCTTGAGTTATAACATACTCTCACACCAAGTTTCATCAAAATCAGTCAAGAATTTCACATTGTAGAGTGTTTACGAGCCATTTAAGAACAAGGGCAAGAACTCATACTAAATTTTTTCCGATTTCGCTGTTTTTCAATAGGGTTCATCCTTGCGTGATCATATCAAGTTTCATCTAAATCCGTCAAGAATTACACCTTGTAGAGTGTTTACGAGCAATTGTGGACGGACAGACGGATAAACATAATAACATAATAAAATAATTTTATTTCAATGTATACTGTGAATAGAATAAATTCATACAGGTGTTTCCAAAAAGATAACTGACATACTCACTTTTTTAGATAGTTCTAACCAAAATAATTTGGCCAAGTTTGATATTCTTTCATCATGATCTACTATACACGTTCCTAATTCACTGATCTGACCTTTAACCTTGACCATATCATTTAATATTAGATGAGTTAAAACTTGTAATGTATTTTTTCTCACTTGAGCAGATTCATCTCTTAACCTAAAAGAATGACATCATCTTGATCGGTTATGATTTCTTTTACAATTATGTAGAGTCTATTCAAATTTGTTTCTTGATTGTTGTTTAGAAAAAGCATTTTGAAAACATATTAATTATCCTACCTGCCATAAAGATGAGGTGTCCAGGGTTCTATAAGATTAGGGAATCTAAAACTAAGATCTCCCAATGCTATAATAGTATTAGCTCTGATGGCAGGGTTAGGTGATTTCTCCAAGATTGTAAATAATAACTGTAGATGAGCATCACAAAATTCAGAACTGAAATTCGGGAGCAGATATTCAATCAATTTTGAAAGAAAAAATTTAAAATCAAAGATACCAGAGCAAATATAAGCACCTACTTCAGTAAGTATGGAATTTTGATGGACATACAGTGAAGTTCAAGGTACTCAAAACCTCAATGAAAATTGACTGATTTTGTTCATATATGTAAATTGAATTCAGTACCCATTCCTGTCTTATGTAGTTTAATATCTGAAAGTCTTACCTAACCATTGTAAATTTGGCCAAAGCCAAGGTAGCTGCAGTACGAAGATGTGTATCAGGGTATTTCGTAGAATCAGTACAAACAGCTACTATCAATGGATGTAACATACTTAATAAATTCTCTCCTGCAAAGATTTAAACTATATAAAAAGAGCAGTACATCATGAAAAATTAGATGCAAAGTCATAATTATTGGTTTCATCAAGTGCTAGGTTATAAAACAACTGATTATATGTAAAAGGTTTATAAATTCAAGTGGATACCTGTAACAATATCTGTTTCACAGATTCTACGAATGCATTCAGCTTCAGCATCTTCAGCTGCTGCTCCAGCTAGTCCTAGTTCATCTTCTATATTTTCTGTTTGATCATCCTATATACAATTTACATTAATATTACTCAGGGAAATATCTTTTTAACTTGTGTTACCTCAAGTACATTTCAAGTAGACATGGATCAAATACTGGGTTTAGTTTAAGATTAAAAAATATTGGTCAATTAATTTCATATTTTGATTCTTATGATTTATGGTGGAATTCAGATTGATCTTGCAAATGACATCTAAAATAACATAAGATGATTATAAAATAATGTTCTAATGGATACAACTATTTCTAGACTAACAACAATTGACTAGCAAGATACGCCCTCTTTAAAATATATTTTCTGTTCTAACACAGGCAGAAACTTCAACATTATTTAGGTCTAATCCAAGTTCTCATCAATATAAATGTTCACACCAAATTTGATTCAAATCAGATGAACCTAGTCTTTATTGTATTTACTAGCTAATTTTCATGAGTTTGGACTAAGTCAAGGGCAATAACTCAAATATAGTTCATCTAAAAATAGAAAATATTGAATCTTGTTCAAGATCTCACCAATAAAGATAGCTTGCCAAGCAAGGTAACATACGCCCACTTCAGCAAACAGAATATTACATGTTTTCATTTAATCAAGGGCAATAACTCATAAACTGACATCTAGAATCGCACCATTTTTTAACTTGTCTGAGATGTTATTACACATACCCAGTTTCATTCCAATCAGATAAAAACTACAGCTTCTAGTACGTACACAAGTAAATTTTAACGTCTATTCATTTAATCAAGGGCCATAACTCATAAACAGACATCTGGCGAGATATTATCAAGATGAATACACATACCAAGTTTCATTCATATCGGATGAAAACTATAGCTTCTATTGCATACACAAGTACATTTTAACGTTTTTTCATTTAATCAAGGGCCATAACTCATAAACCGACATCTGGAATCGTGCCATTTTCGAACTTGTCCGAGATATTATCAAGATGAATACACATACCCAGTTTCATTCATATCGGATGAAAACTATAGCTTCTATTGCATACACAAGTACATTTTAACGGTTTTTCATTTAATCAAGGGCCATAACTCATAAACCGACATCTGGAATCGAGCCATTTTCGAACTTGTCCGAGATATTATCAAGATGAATACACATACCAAGTTTCATTCAAATCGGATGAAAACTACAGCTTCTATTGCGTACACAAGTAAATTTGAACGTTTTTTCATTTAATCAAGGGCCATAACTCATAAACCGACATCTGGAATCGTGCCATTTTCAAACTTGTCCAAGATATTATCAAGATGAATACGCATATCAAGTTTCATTCAAATCGGATGAAAACTACAGCTTCTATTGCGTACACAAGTAAATTTTAACGTTTTTTCATCTAATCAAGGGCCATAACTCATAAACCGACATCTGGAATCGTGCCATTTTTTAACTTGTCCGAGATATTATCAAGATGAATACACATACCAAGTTTCATTCAAATTGGATAAAAACTACAGCTTCTATTGCGTACACAAGTAAATTTTAACGTTTTTTCATTAAATCAAGGGCCATAACTCATAAACCAACATCTGGAATTGTGCCATTTTCAAACTTGTCCGAGATATTATCAAGATGAATACACATACCAAGTTTCATTCAAATTGGATAAAAACTACAGCTTCTATTGCGTACACAAGTAAATTTGAACGTTTTTTCATTCGATCAAGTGCAATAACTCATAAACCGACATATGGAATAGTGCCATTTTTGAACTTGTCCGAGATATTATCAAGATGAATGCACATACCAAGTTTCATTCAAATCGGATAAGAACTCTGGCCTGTATCGCGTACACAAGTAATTGTTGACTGACGGACGGACCGACAGACGGACGGATGTGGGCGTATAAAAATGATCACATCAAAATTTCATTCAAGTCAGATGAAAACTGTATTGTCTTCGCAATCACAAGCCAATTTCGCAGGGTTTTGACAAAGTCAAGTGCAATAACTCAACAACAGTTTATCAAAAAATTGTCTATTTCGAACTTGACCAAGATCTCATCGGCTTCAATGATCACACCAAATAAAATTCAAATCAGATCAAAACTGTTGTGGTGTTCACAAGTCTGTTTTGACGCGTTTTGACTAAGTCAAGGGCAATAACTCAAAAACGTTCACCAAAAAATCGTCACTATCATACTTATTTAAGATTTCATCAAATCCAATGGAAATTGTGATCTCTATTGCGTGCACAAGCCAATTTTGACGGGTTCTAACTGAGTCAAGTGCAATAACTCAAAAACGGTTCATCGAAAAATTGCCTATTTAGAATTTGTACTAATATAATAATCACAGCAAGTTTCATTCAAATCCAATAAAAATTTAGTCTTTATAGAGTTAACAAGCCAATTTTAACGCGTTTCGACTAAGTGAAGTGCAATAACTCAAAAACCGTTCATTGAAAAATCGCAAAATTCCAACTTGTCCGAGATCTCATCAATATAAATGATCACAGCAAGTTTCATTAAAATCTGACAAAAACTGTAGTCTCTATCGTGTTCACAAGCAATTGTGGACGGACGGACAGGGGTGACGACAATATACGACCACATTATAATGTGGGCGTTTAAAAATGTTCAGTTTCGAAAGACAGAGGCTGACGCTTAACTTTAACCTTGATATACTGTAAATCATGAAATTTTTGCATTCAATTTATTAATGAGTTAAACGCGACCTAGCCGTGTCGCATTAATTAAAATATCGCAAAAATAACTTGATTTTTTTTAAGGAGAGTTACGTCCCTTTGGGCGGCCATTTTGTAAGTATGGTATCACGTTAATTGAATGAAACAGACCAATTAAGAATAACAATTGTTTTATAATCTCAGTTAATAATTAGTTTATCATTTACAAGACAATGAAAAACTAGAATCGTTAGACTGTACCAAGGCAGTGCGCGTCCCTTCTATTGCATGGGTGAAACGTTGCATTTATAAAATCCAATTCCATAATAATAACTAGACTTGTTTGTAACAGTTGTGCAGCTTCCGAGATATTTAGAATTTGTTATATCTCCTGGCTGTCATTTAAAATAGAACGTAACCACACCTACTCAGTATAATGACTTGTTTTGATTGGTTGCTATACTTAAACTGGAAATGTCAAAATTTGTGTCTTGACCAAACGATAAGAAATTAACACAATTTGACTTTATGACCTGTTACATTATCTTCTTAACTCTTCTTGTAATATTTATATCTGTTTAATTAGTGTGTAAAACAAAACGTTGAAAAAACAAATTTGTGGGACATAACACCTTATTTAAGATTACAAATTGATCTCGGATTTCATTAACTTTCCAGATCGTTGATACTTGTTAATTTGTTTATTTATTTATTTATCAATCTTAATTTAGGTGTAGTAGGAACATTAGATCCTGCAATTTGTGGCAAGTTGCCATGGTATAACATAGAGACACCAAATTAACAGCGGGGCTTTACATCTTTAAGAGAGTATTTTATAGAGTTCCGTCCCTTATACCACTAGTCCACTCAACTGTACATTATTTTTTGCTTAAGAGAATATCATTTAAAATTCTAAAGGTTGTAATTTCCTTCCAAATATTCCATATCATACATTGCACACAACGAGAAATGAACAATCATTCCTTTTATTTAAGATATATAATATCTTTGAATCATTTTAACTGGATTAATTTTTAATCGTAAAAAAATTAAAATCAAAATAACAATTCAAAAATCAGTTTCCATATATATTTCGGCTTTATTTATAGCTTTCGAGCTATTTAGAATTTGTTGGTCTCCTGGCTGTCATTTAAGGATAGAATGTAGATTGATTTTGCATTTATTTGGAGAAATGATTTATTCATGATTTAACACGTGACATTTGAGCTTGTTAATAGACTGGCAATCTTTAAAGTTTGTGATGTAAAAATATCTGGGCTTAACCACGCCCACAAAGTCCAATGACTTGTTTTGGAAACTTCAACTGGAAATGTCAAAAATATTGAATTGACGGTTTTATAGGTAAAATTCGCAATTTTTAAATGCCGATAAACCGAAAGTTTACATTTTGCTATAAAGCTTAATATGTCATTGGACAGAACGTATCACATTTGTACAGGTATAAAGATCGCCACAGGTCAACGTCACAATATACACCTTCGAAGTTTTTATAATCTTTAATCGTAAAAAAAATCAAAATCAAATTAAAAATTCAAAGATAGCTTGCCAGGCAAGGTAACATACACCCACTGGCAGCATTGAATTTGAAAAATAAATAGAGCAATGACTCAAAAACATTCACTAAATGGATATTGAAGTCAAGGGCAAAAACTCAAAAACACCAAGTTTCATCAAATCCTTCTATTGAACCCACAATAAAATTTTGACACAATCTTACTAAGTCAAGGCCAATAACTAAAAAACTGTTCATCGCAAAATCTTCAAATTCGAACTTGACCGTTGTCTTATCAATTCCAATGCTCACACCAAGTTTCATTTAAATCCATTGAAAATTGTAGCTTCTATTTTGTCTACAACAAATATAGAGGCAGGGGCAATAACTCCAAAACTGTTTTTTCGCAAAATCGTCCAAATCGAACTTGACCGGCCACTTATCAATTCCAATGCTCATACCAAGTTTCATTAAAATCCATAGATAATTGTAGCTTCTATAGTGTCTACAGAAAATGAATTTTTACGCAATTTTACTTAGTCAAGGGCAATTACTCATAAACTATTCATCAAAAAATCGTCAAATTTGAATATCTGATAAAAACTGTAGCCTATATCGTGGATATAACCCAAATTTGATGCGTTTTTACTAAGTCAAGGGCAATAACTCAAAATCTGTTCATTCGATAATTTCCATTTTGGAACTTGACCGAGATATCATCAATATATACATGTATACCAAGTTTCATTAAGATCGGATAAAAACTGTAGCCTCTATTGTGGATACAACCCAAATTTGACCCGTTTTTACTAAGTCAAGTGCAATAACTCAAAAACCGTTCATGTGATAATTTCCATTTTCGAACTTGACCGAGATATCATCAATATATACATGTATACCAAGTTTCATTAAGATCGGATAAAAACTGTAGCTTCTATCGTGAATACAACCCAAATTTGACGCGTTTTTACTAAGTCAAGGGCAATAACTCAAAATCCGTCCATTCGATAATTTCAATTTTCAAACTTGACCGAGATATCATCAATATATACATGTATACCAAGTTTCATTAAGATCGGATAAAAACTGTAGCCTCTATTGTGGATACAACCCAAATTTGACGCGTTTTTACTATGTCAAGGGCAATAACTCAAAAACCGTTCATGCGAAAATTTCAATTTTCGAACTTGACCGAGATATCATCAATATATACATGTATACCAAGTTTCATTAAGATCGGATAAAAACTGTAGCCTCTATTATGGATACAACCCAAATTTGACGCGTTTTTACTCAGTCAAGTGCAATAACTCAAAAACCGTTCATGCGATAATTTCCATTTTCGAACTTGACCGAGATATCATCAATATATACATGTATACCAAGTTTCATTAAGATCGGATAAAAACTGTAGCCTCTATCGTGGATACAACAAATGTGGACGGACCAACGGACGGACGGACAGGGGCGACGGCAATATACGTCCACATTTCCATGTGGGCATATAAAAATCAGTTTCCATATAAATTTCGGCAATCGGATATAGATTCTATATACATGTACATCAAAATAACACATATTGACTGATCCTCCGAGACCCTATTTCGATTGAAAGAAAAATACACACAGTGATGTAAAATATGTGGGCTTAACCACGCCCACAAAGTCTAATGACTTGTTTTGAATGGTTGGATTACTTTAACTGGAAATGTAAAAATTTGTGTCTTGACCAAAAGATAAGAAATTAATCAGACTTTATGACCTGTTGCATTTATATCTGTTTAATTAGAGTGTAATTTTATTCTTAAACCTTTCGCAATTTTTATTTATACATATTGATTTATATATTGTTTGAAAGCTGGGAATTTGCACATTATAAATCTCTTCGAATTTTGTTTTTAAGTTAAATACATGTAGAACTAAATATAAAAAAATATGAATGTTAAAATCTACTAGGCGTATTTTCAACAGTTTTCGGTCTATAGCTAAAATAAAGATATTGTTAGAAAGCTGATGAAAATCACATCACAATAATGTCAATTAGATTGTTGCCAAGAGTCTTGTGCATGAGATATAACCATCTGAAGATACGAGAAATATGCAAATTACCAATTTTTGGATCCCTATTAAACCAAATGTTCTTTACTAAAATTAGAAATCAAGGTATCATATGAACCTTTCGCCAATGAAGATGATTGTGCAGAAAAATAAAGGATGCATATTAGTAAGTAAGTCCTCTTTGTTCCTTGCGGAGCATAGGGCTGCTACAGACGTTCTCCATCTCACTCTGTTATGAGCTGTTCTTTTTGCTTCATTCCAGGTCTTGCCAATCCTTCCTAGCTCTTTCAGTCTTGTTCTTTTCAAGCTATGTAAAGGTCGTCCTTGTCTTCTATGCCCTTGGGGATTCCAGTCCAGTGCCTCTCTGGTGATGTTGTTTTGAGATCAAAAGGATGCATATGGTAGAGTTCAAAAGTTATGAACTTTCAAACGGAAGTCAGTTTTGAAAAACTTTGGCAGGACCTGGTCCAAAGACAAATTTGAAATTGAAAAATATGCCACTAGAGGACCTAGATAATTATCCAAATTATATTTTAAAACAAGTCTGAAAAAAAAAGGATTAAAAATGGCGGACGAGTAGTATTTTTCCAATAATTTGCATATTTCAAGATGGCGATCAAACGGTTAGGAATTTGCATATACGGCATACATACAATTGAAGATATTGATGGTACTAATTCTGTGGAATAATAAAATTGCAAGTTTGTGCAAAAATTTTCTACATTTTTTGGTCATTTTCGGACGTTTCCGGCTAATTTCGGAAAATGTTTTATCGGAATCTTTAATGATAATTTTTTGTCTACTCATCTACCAATTTTTGTGAAAAAATAAGACGTAAATTTAAAAAAAAAACACGTGCTTTTTCATAAATCACACACAATTAATATAGAACTAAGAACAAAATTTTCAAATATTAAAAAGCGCAATTTTGATCAAAATATAAAGTGTTATACACCATTGGAAAGAATAAATTACGCGTAATAAGGACATAAAAGAAATTTTGACGTATGTAAATTAGGTCACGTGACAGAGCTCTTCGAAGTTAAAAAATGCAATTTTCAAATGGCTGTAAAACCGGAAGTTGACATTGCACAACACAAATGAAGACATCAATGGATAGATCTCGACAAGGGCAACAACTTTTGTGCAGGTCACATGGTCACCAAATGTCAAGGTCACGATATATGAACGTTGGAAAATTAGGTACTGAGTGAAAAAAAAGAACCGGAAATGAAAGGTAAGCTAAATCGAAATTCAAAATTCGGCTGCCTAAGAATTGTTAGCAATCGATTAAAGATTACATAGACATCAAAATTACAATTGTCCGATTAACCCCTAAGGCCCAATTTTTCACTTTACAAAAGTAAGTGGTTTAATGATGGCGACTGATCTGTTACTTCCGGTTCAATTTTTGTTAATTATAAAATCATTATGGGTTAATAGTAACTAATTGCAAAAAAAAAAAATTCAAATATCTTTAGAATTCCGGAAGTGAAAATTCGAAGTTTAGCGAAGTATGACGCCGAAACCGGAAGTGATGTCGACATTTTGAAAACAGATTTTTTTTGACAAGAAAAATGTTTATCTAACTGCAAATTTTGATTTCGATCTAATCAAAATTGCAGAAGTTAGAAAAAGTGTTAAATTTTAAAATTCAAAAGTCTGCAACAAAAGTAAAATTTTCAAAATTTTTAAACTGCTATTCTGTAAATCTAAGTTATAAGGAGTAAATAAAAAAAGTCTGAACCAGATTGGATAAAAAAAAGAGCCGTGAGTTAGTAAACAAAAATAAAATTTGTGACGTTCTACGTCATTCCGGTAGAACAAAAATGCGTCATTTTACATTTAAACAACAACGAGCACTAGATTACGTTACAATATCGCGCCAGATTGTGTAAGACATTTGCAGTTATGGCTGGGGAGCGTGACCAGAAAGAGACAAAAAAAAAAATAGTCATTTCGAAAACAAAGCAGTGCGTTCTTGAACGCACTGCAAAAATAGCACAAGTTTAGCACCACACACGTCAACACGAGTTTAAAAAGTTCAATACTCAATATCATTACTGATCGTCTTACCAATAGCAATTACGGAATTTAATAAACCTGCCTTTCCCCATCCATTCAGTATGATTTCCTTGTTATGTTTTATATTATTAAATGCACTTAGAATCCATTTGCAGAGTAATGGTTCATAACTGAAAGTTTCATGTTAACATATTCATCAGGTTTTCTCGCTATTTCATTTGCGTACCATGACATGAATTCATTCTTCAATGCTAATTTAAAGTCATAGTTGAATGACAAGTCCATCAGTTGTAATGATAGGTATAAATAAAACCAAAGTATCAATGATTAGACTTCACATGAATAATACTAATCCGATGTTAAACATGCCGACTGGAAGCCAAAGGCTTGTATTGTGATTCACAAGCAGACAACCAGAAGTAACTCAAATGACGCCATTTTGTTTTTAACAAGGCTTGCTCGCATTAATTTCTTTACGCAATATTAAAATTAAGTGAAATTCGCAATAATAAGTTGAAGCAAAAATTTCATAATTTACAGTAATGAGAGTTAAATTAGTCATAGAATATGTTGATACCTTAGGTTTAGGTGTGGTCACACTAGATATTCTTGTAGATTTTTTATTAGCTTGTTCTTTTTCTTTATGTTCTTCTTGTATAACTCTTCGTCTCTTCATTTCACCAAATACATTACTATCTAGATGTACCAAGTGACGTAAAGCAACATGGCCACTCACTGACAATAAGCGAGTTAATACTATTGTTGCAACTGTCGAGGATTTTGCTTCTGTCTCTTTTATGAAAAAAATAATTCCCCAAGTGAAAATGAACTATATGCCTGGATAAATGACTAAATGAACATACTTATTTATTTGATGTGATTATACAACCCAATGCATAAATATATAAAGGTAAACTATGAGGGTAGAATAAATTATGCTTAAAGAAACCTACCATCAGATTGAGAAGATGTACAAGGTTGATCATTATCAATTGATTGATATGATTTAAACACCTCATTAGCAATATTCTTAATAATTTCACCAGCTATTATATCAGGCTTTTCACTAAGTTTATATATTACATTAATAGCTTGTTCAGCAAATGGTACCCAGACCTTTGTTTCTGTATTGCTTACAGCTGTAAATATAGAAAAGAAAAACAAATAAGATAACTTTGGCTTTTTTGGCTTGGCTTTTTCATTATTGACCAGTTTAGTTTATAAGGAATTGCTACCTTGAAACCCCTCAAATATGGCACATGCATTTCTTTGCAGATAGCTGTTAATCTTATTAATTTTGCAGTTGAGCTCTATTAAAAAAAAAAGGAGAATTTCAGAAATAGAAATGGCTTGCCAGGCAGGATAATATATGCCCACTGGCACCATCAAGTTTTAACAAAACCATGACAATACAGTAACAATCACCAGAATAAAAAATATTCAACCCTCAATCATATACTTATTTTCTGGGTGATAAATATACAATATTACTAAGTTTAGTAAAAAAATTTCAAGAATTGTTCCTTTCAACAATGTAATAACTCATTAAATATTATTGGGTACTTTTGATTTTTAACAGGCTTGGGTGATAATAAACAATTTCAGCAAGTTTTGTCAAAATCAGTAAAGAATTGTGCCTTGTGGACTGTTTACAAGCCAAAAATCAAAAGGGCAATAACTGATAGTGAATATATTTTGATTTTTCAGAAATTCAATAGGGTTCATCCTTGGGTGATAACAAATACTCATGCCAAGTTTCATCAAAATCCATCAAGAATTGTGCTTTCTAGGAGTTTATGATCTAAAATAAGCAATAACTCACACGAAATATTTTTTGATTCCGCTGATTTTCATTAGGGTTCATCCTTGGATGATTACTAACACTAACACAGAATTATGTTAAAATCCGTAAAGAATTGTGTCTTCTAGAGTGTTTACAGGCAATTGTGGACGGACAAACAAGGGTGACGACAATATATGCTCCACATTCCATGTGGACTTATGAAAAACATTACTAAACTTAGAACTTACAATGAACCAATAAAAATGAAAGTCTTTGGAACATTTCATGACCTTCTGAAAATCTGAATGGTTCTGCTGCAACCTCCCCTTTAGTCTGAAGGTAGAATTAAGAATAGAAATACATGTATTTTGTCAATTATATTTATGAAATCTTGTTCACACACCACTTTTTATTCATGTGGATCCTGTTAAATCATCTTCCTCAAGAGGTTATATGGATCAAAGTTAATGATATGTTACTTCTTAATATCACAGTAATCACATGTACAGTAGTACATTCATAAGTAAATGTTTGGACTTTCATTAGCAGTAACTATATAAAATAGAAATGTTCTGAAATAAAGCAATTTTACCTTTTTACCAGCAGCTAGTTTGAGTAAAGTTCTACAAGTAATTTGGGCTAATAACATATCAGTCTCAGATCTAACACCCAATCCTTCATTTACTAATACATCTATATTACTCTTAACTATCTCAGGTTTAGCTCTGAAAGTCACATATTTATACATAGAATAAGGCACAACGTATTCATTGTTTATTTCCCAAAACATCTTTCAACCAAGTACTAAATTTGCAAGAAAGTTTTATAATCTCTATAAATAAATATCAAACCAGAAATCTTCAGAAAAAGCGGGATTTGATGGATCAAATTTCTACAGTGAGTGGTGAATATCATCAGATTAGCATAGCCAGATTTAAGATTAAGGTACAAATGGTCAAAGAGATGGCAAACCTCTCTCCTTTATCAAGTCTAAGATATAAAATACAAACCCCGCTATCATAGACAGTAATAATAAAGCTGCTCGACTCTCCTCTATAGTAGTATTAGGTATTTTAGGTATAAATTTCTCCCACAAAACCTGTATAACAGTCTGTCCTATATCTTCACTCTTTACAAACTGTTGTATCTATCATAATAACAATAAAATTGCCAACATTTAGGTCACAGGGTTTTTTTGCCTTTAATTTCATGTAGCTTTTAAGTTTTGGCATATGCCAAAATAAAAGACAGCTCTACAAAAATTTTAATAACATCCCCATGATTGTATTGTATATTTATTTTGTGGTCATGTGCTTGATCACTGGAACATAGATCTGTCCATCTGATACACATGTGCTTGTGTATTTTTAGTATTTTAGACGAATTGTATATTGAGATATTATGTATTTTCAATTTTTTTCTTTTTGTCTTTTTTCTTTTTTTCCAATGTATTGCCCCATGGGCTGAATGTGAGACAGGACCATGTCCTTGTGTATTGGGCCTAATTCTGACCCATGTAAAATATGGAGTTTATTATTATTATGATAAAAATGAAGCAATTTTAAAAAAAAAGTATACTAGAACAAGATTACCTCATAGCTTATAGTCAGAATCCAATATAAGATAGCTTGCCAGGCAAGGTAATATACGCCCACTGGCAGCATTTATTTCAAATAAAAACTTTTCAGTAAGGTTACAATAAGTGGAATGAATTATTCAACCTACCAACCTATTTTTTTCTAGGGTCTCTAGTTTCATTAAAAACTGTCAAGAATTGTACCTAATAACAACTCATTAAATATTTTTCGGTATTTTTATGATTTGCAATAGGGTTCACCCTTAATAATATTTT
Organism: Nipponacmea schrenckii; assembly: GCA_030562195.1. NCBI lineage: Eukaryota > Metazoa > Mollusca > Gastropoda > Lottiidae > Nipponacmea > Nipponacmea schrenckii. The sequence continues at coordinate 28,326,093 of JAUJPP010000005.1, forward strand.
GATATTTTTAATTCTTAATAAGGCTCATCCTTGGTTGATATTAAACAATTTCAGCGAGTTTTGTCAAAAAGGAATGTTTAGAGTGTTCACAAGCCAAAAGTTGAAAGCGTTTTTGAAAACAGGCGCAATAACTGACACTAAATATTTTTCAATTTATCTGATTTTCAATAGGGTTTATCCTTGTGAGAAAACAAATACTAAAGCCAAGTTTCATCAAAATCCATTCAAAATTGTTCTTTCTAGAGTGTTTACGAGTTAAATTGAACGCGTTTTCAAAAACAAGGTCAATAACTTGTACTAAATATTTTTCGATTTTCAATAGGGTTCATCCTTGGGAGACAACAAATACTCCAGCCAAGTTACATCAAAATCCATTAAAAATTGTTCTTTCTAGAGTGTTTACAAGCTAAAATTGAACGCGTTTTCAAGAACAAGGGCTATAACTGACACTAAATATATTTCTATTTATTTGATTTATAATAGGGTTCATCCTTGGGTAAAAACAAATACTCAAGCCAAAGTTAATCAAAATCCATTAAGAATAGTTCTTTCTAGAGTGTTTACAAGCTAAAATTGAATGCGTTTTGAAGAACAAGTGCAGTAACTCATACTAAAATTTTTTTCGATTTTGCTGATATTCAATAGGGTTCATCCTTGATTTATAACACACTCTCACACCAAGTTTCATCGAAATCCATCAAGAATTGTGCCATGTAGAGTTTACGAGACAAAGATCGAACGCGTTTAAAAGAACAAGGGCAATAATTCATATTAGATATATTTTGATATTTTTAATTTTCAATTAGGCTCATCCCTTGCGATATCCAACAATTTCAGTGAGTTTTGTCAACATTGGTCATGAATTGTACCTTCTAGAGTGTTTATTAGCCAAAAAGTTAAACCCGTTTTCAAACACAAGGGCAATAACTGACTCTAAGTATATTTCGATTTATTTGATTTTCAATAAGGTTCATCCTTGGGTAAAAACAAATACTCAAGCCAAGTTTTATCAAAATCCATTAAGAATTGTTCTTTCTAGAGTGCTTAAAAGCTAAAATTGAACGTGTTTTCAAACACAAGGGCAATACCTGATACTAAATATTTTTCGATTTAACTGAATTTCAATAGGGTTCATCCTTAAATGATTAGAAATACTCATGCCAAGTTATGTCAAAATCGCTCAAGAATTGTGACTTGTAGAGTGTTTACAAGGCAAAAATCCAACACATTTTATAGAACAAGGGCAATAATTCCTATTAAATATATTTCGATATGTGCTATTTTCAAAAGGGTTCATCCTTGGGTGATATTAACCCTTTCCATGTGTAATATTACAACGTGACGTCAACGTTCTGTGCGGAATTAATAATCACTATTTCTAAAACATGACGTTAAATCAATATTACTTTGCTTATAAAGGTCCCAGGTGTATAGTTGGTATAAAAATAAAGATAAATGGATGGGGAACACTTGAGTGATAATTTTATCAATGGCAAACAATTTTTACTATACATACTGCGACGTCAACTTAAAAATAACGTTCAAATCACACCAAATTCCATCACGTCATTTAGCTATTACTCTCTTTGTATAGCTTCAATGGGTTTGAATTTGGTATCAAATTAAAAATAAATTTATAAAGAATCCATTGACATCCAGATATGGGGCATTTATTCGAAATGGGTGCACATAGATTGTGGTAAAGTGACCATAACGTCACATGATAGATTTCCCATTTATGACGTCAAGTCAATTTATTTTGCGTCTTCTATACCATAATGTCTAGCGATTCAACTGGCGGCCTATTTTCCTCATCGGATTCGTCATCGGAAGAACTTGAATTAGTTACATCATCCAATTTTTAATCAGGACACTTGCCTGCTCAGCAGAGTAGGTTAAACGTTTCCAATGGCTATCGCCCGACATGGGCACAGCCATTGTTGTTTTGACAGAAACACAACAAGCAGACGACCGTCCTTCAACTTTGCATTAATTATTAAATAATGTGTCAAAGGTCAAGCAATCAGTAGCTTAGAATAGGGAAACTCCTCTGATGTCATTAAACAATGTTCTATATTAAGCAACTTGTGCATCCCTAACAGTTAATAAGCGGTGAAAGTGAAAGACGCATTAACGCGTTTTCCAAAAGTTATAACGTTATTTGTTTGAAGCGTTAACGCGTTTTACGCATGGAAAGGGTTAAACAATTTCAGCAAGTTTCATCAAAATCGGTCAATAACTGTGCTTTGTAGAGTGTTTACAAGCTAAAAATTGAACGCGTTTTCAAAAACAAGGGCAATAACTGATATTAATTTTTTTTCGATTTGACTGGTTTTCAATAGGCTTCATCCTTGGGTGATAACAAATACTCAGGCCAAGTTTCATTAAAATCCATTAAAAATTGTTCTCTCAAGAGTGTTTACAAGCTAAAATTGAACGCGTTTTCAAGAACAAGGGCAATAACTCATACTAAATGTTTTTCGATTTCGCTGATTTTCGATAGGGTTTATCCTTGAGTTATAAACATACTCTCACACCAAGTTTCATCAAAATCGGTCAATAACTGTGCTTTGTAGAGTGTTTACAAGCTAAAAATTGAACGCGTTTTCAAAAACAAGGGCAATAACTGATATTAATTTTTTTTCGATTTGACTGGTTTTCAACAGGCTTCATCCTTGGGTGATAACAAATACTCAGGCCAAGTTTCATTAAAATCCATTAAAAATTGTTCTCTCAAGAGTGTTTACAAGCTAAAATTAAACGCGTTTTCAAGAACAAGGGCAATAACTCATACTAAATGTTTTTCGATTTCGCTGATTTTCGATAGGGTTTATCCTTGAGTTATAACATACTCTCACATTAAGTTTCATCAAAATCGGTCAAGAATTGCACTTTGTAGAGTGTTTACGAGCCATTCAAGAACAAGGGCACAAACTCATAGTAATTTTTTTCCGATTTTGCTGATTTTCAATAGGGTTCATCCTTGGGTGATCATAAACACTCATTAAGTTTCATCTAAATCCGTCAAGAATTACACCGTGTAGAGTGTTTACGAGCAATTGTGGACGGACGGACGGACGGACGGATGTGGGTGACGACAATATACGCCCCCCATTTCATGTGGGCGTATAAAAAGTAAATCTGTATTGACAAAGTAGCAAAAGTGATGTTCAAACAGTTAAGAACTGTCAGAAATCAAAAAACACTAAATCTACTTACCAAGGCATCAAAAGATGTGATATCACCTAAACTAGCACCTTGTAATAAAGCTGATAAATTTTTCACTATAGCCAGGGCTACTGTTCTAAAAACCAATATGAACATAGATGAAAATAAAATTGGCACTGCTAGCCATCTCATGATTAGAAGACCGGCTACCGGTATTTGTTGCCCAAGACATTTGCATATTACTTTAATGTAGTATTTAGGAATATTCATAACCTCACATATAAGCCTAAAATTTGTCAACATATGTTAACATTAAAACATTATCATTTCTTTAAAGGGACCCAGGCCTTATTTGTTTCGGACAATCATCCGACATCCTCAAACACATGAAATCTTTTGGTTAGCTAATCAGAAATAGTCTACAGAGCTTACCTTTGAAATTTGAGCCTTCAAATCCATGTGTATCCATAATTATCCGTGTTTGAAAAATCATAATGACTTAAGAAATTACGAAGTTCCGCCATATTGGAAAACGGTTCGTCTTGATAATCAAAGAGTTATCCTTCCCGTCGTGCAATAGCGGTCATCTATATAAAAAGACTACAACGCATTTTTCAATTGTAGACTTTGTCAACAGGACACAATTTTCAGACTGACTGGAGACCAGCCGTGTACAGCACGAAAAAAAAATGAAAAGTGAAATTTTTAGTCTGAGGCATATTTCAAGGTATTTTGCGATTTTCTCAGAGCTTGAATATTTCTGAGGACTGTTTAAATGTAACAAAGGCCCAAAACGACCCCTAAAAATCAAGCCTGGACCCCTTTAATAAGGCTATTTCTTTGATGAAGATTTAAACACAATCATAAATAAATCCAATTTTCATCAAAAATCTAACAAACCGTTGATTTCCACCAGCATTTGGAGTTAAATATAATCTTTTATAGGCATTTACTACTGATTCCTTGATTGTTTCTTCACTAGACCATATTAATACCAACATTCTTCTAATCCCTAGCATTGTAGCAGTTACACCAAACTCAAATCCTGTGACAAAAAACTCTATAGCTTCAAATACATCACTGATAGTTTTAGATCCCAGTAATTGGCAAATGATAGGGACAGCTTTTTGTATATGATCAGCAAATGTGGTGGAGTCCTATAATGAAAGGAACAAATGTATTGTGAAAAGTCAAAACCTTAGTATATCTTTTGAATAAATAGAAACCCTATAACACTTTAAAACAGTATGGTTAATCCTCACTCTTGTTATTTATTTACAATATATAAATTATTAGTCTTGTTATATTGTCATTTCTCTTGATAATGCTGCTAGAATTGTTTATCCTATAATGCCTTGTAATCAAAAATACAATGCAAAATCATTTCAACAAGTAATTTCATAAAATTTTGCACTTATAAAAAGTTGTATACCTAGATTTCCTTTTAATACAAATTTGAGAACAATATATGAATAAAGGGATATTTACCTTTAAATATTGAACTAGTACTTGCTGTTTAGTGATATCATTTAGAAGTGAAGTATCTGGTTGACTGGCAGGATCAGAGGATAAAAGTTGTGATTTCTTCTGTACAAAATATATATCTTTTAAACAACTTATCAATCCTTCAACCTTTTCTCTTTCACTCTCTTCTTCGGTCTCATCTTCACTATCTTCTTCTCTGAGAACGTCCAATGAAAAATGTTATATACAATTAGAATCTGGTGTCAACAAGCATGGAAATAGATTCTAAGAACAACTATAAAGTCAATATCTCTCTTACCTGTCTGGAATATGCTGTTTAAACTGAAACACCAATTTATCTGGCCATAGTGTATGAGCTGTTTTTAATGTTTGTATACAAGTAGAATATTTCTCATCTGTTAAATCTTTATAAATCTTTTCTAACATCCTGCAATCAATAGACAAAATATATGAACAAGTGGTTGCCTAGCAAGATAAGCCCACTTTAGATTATATTTTCTGTTTTAACACAGGCAAAAACTCTAAGATTATTTAGGTCTAATCCAAGTTATCGTCAATATAAATGTTCACACCAAATTTCATTAAAATCAGATGAAAACTGTATTGTCTATCGCAATCACAAGCCGCGTTTTGACTAAGTCAAGTGCAATAACTCAAAAACAGTATATCGAAATGTCAATTTCGAACTTGACCAAGGTGACATCAACTTCAATGATCACACCAAATTTCATTCCAATCAGATGAAAACTGTTGTCTCTATTGTGTTCACAAGTCTATTTCGACGCAAATTGACTTAGTCAAGGCCAATAACTCAAAAGACGTTCATCCGAAAATCGTCATGATCAAACTTGTCCAAGATTTCATCAATATTAATGATAACACCAAATTTCATTCAAATCAAATGGAAATTGTGACCTCTATTGCGTTCACAAGCCAGTTTTAAGGCGTTCTGACTAAGTCAAGTGCAATAACTCAAAAACCATTCATCGAAAAATCACCAATTTCGAACTTGTCCGAGATCTCATCAAAATAAATGATCACAGCAAGTTTTATTCAAATCCGACAAAAACTGTAGCCTTTATTGCGTTCACAAGCAATTGTGGACGGACGGACAGGGGTGATGACCATATACGACAACATTATAATGTGGGCGTATAAAAAGCAGAGTTAACTTACTTTTTGCTGTGAATCAATTAGAAATTACTCAACAAAGCATGACAAATTGTTGTTGGTAGCTTCTGTTCATTTTATGATTAGAAGTAATAAACTACACTGCAAAACATCTATTTAGAATATGTCAGAAAACCAAAAGATAATGTCCATGTTATGCAGAATTAGTCTTATAAACAAAACTTTTCACTTACTTCTCTGCATCATTTTCTGTTTTTTCAGAACTTGTAGATGGTTCTTCTTCTGCTGGCTCTGATTCATCTCCTTCACCAAGATTTAGAACATGTTCTCTTAATTTCCTTTCTACAGCCTTCCAACAATCTTCTAGACCTTTCATCACAGCTACAGAATAATAGGACAATAAAAATAACTTCTCAACTCTATTTGGATAAACAAGTTGACTTCAATGATACTCATAGATCAACATAATAATGATTATAGTTTCTATCAGTATGTGTTATATCAGGAAGATTTATATGGATAGTAGACATCTATTACAGCTGGATAGACTGGAATGAATGACTTTTTATTCAAGGCCTGTGTTCAAGTTACATGTCATTGACAATGTATTTAAGGGGGTTGACAACCTTATCGTTCGAAGTGTATTTCAATCAAGAAACGTATTAAGTTTATATCCATTCTATTTGGCATTAAAAGAAACTCATCTAGTAAAAATTTTAGCTCAATCGCTTCAGTAGTTAGTCTGATATCCGTCCGTGAAGATAATCTATTTATAGAACAAACCGGGGTATTCCTCTATGTAGACGTACAAATTACGTTGTCAGTTGACATTTGTGATTACAACGTCATCGGCTAAATAAACATTCTCTACGTTTGCCGGTCAGTTATTGTTAATATCGGCACGCGAAGTAAGAGTTTGTGTATCGGGGGAATCCAGAAGTCACGTGATGTCCCATAAATCATTACGTCACATGTAAACAAAGAAAATTTTATGATTTGTGGGTAGGGGTGTTTTGACATGTGCTAATCCATTGTTTTAGCACTCCAATTGTGTGGATATCGGTGCATATCAATGCCTAAAAGGTGCTTAAAGATTTCTACAGCATGAAAGACAATCTTTTAACAACATGATCGTTAATTACGTAAGGTTTACATGTGTTGAAAAAAAATGCCATTTTTCCAAAAGCATATCTCGCTTACAATTTATCCGATTTTTACAAACTTTGGCTTCAGCTAAAGCTTACGATGTCCTCTATAACTTTACGTTGGCTTTTTTTTATAAAATGAATAGTTTTTTAAAAATTCAATTTTTCGTAAATGCATTCGTAAAATTTTGATTTCTATCAATATCTTCAAAACAAAACAAAATTTCCCAAAAAGCCAACGTAATTTTGTAGAGATACATGTGGACTTGCGTTGTGCAAAATTTTAACCTTCTAAATTAAATAGCCTAGTAGATATGCTAATTTTAAGGGAATATTATTTTTGGATAGCTGAAAGTCCCTTCTTTCCATTGATATTTTAATATTTCAGATAGGTGGAAAAGAAGTGGTTAAAATCGTCTATTTTTTGTACATAGGTTTAGGGTTGTCAACCCCCTTAAGACAAATATTTACCACTAAGATCAGTTTCCTCTGGAGTCATTTCTTTAAGTTTTTCTTTTTCTTTCTCATAACTAGCTTGTAATTCCTCCACTGGCAACTAAATTAAGTAAACAAAATGATGAATTTGAAAGGTTTCTTTTATTGGATGTGTACCTCTTCTAGTAAAAACTGAAGCAAATAAAGATTCAGTTTGGTCAACTGTTCAAAAAAGAACTGACTTTTACATGTTATAATCAATCAGAATGTAAGTCAGATTTTTAATGGCTAAAAATATCCAAATCACTGATACAGGTCCATGACATAAGTCTTTTTATATTACTTAATGAAACAATGCATGAATAATAATTATCGTGATTTATCATGCAAATATAGGCATAACATCACTGACCTTTGAAGCAAATGGATTATTTTTCATCAAAGCAATCATCAACTGGATTGCATATTTTCTCACTTGTGATGATTTATCTTGTAATCTTCCCAATATTAGATTTACTAAATTTTCTTGTCTTGGGAGTGGTAAACACTGGAAAGAATACAATAACTGAATGAAACAAAGCAATTAGTTTATATTTGTACCTAACTACGACTTTACAGGATCTTTGACAGTCTGTAAAACTTGGGGTCTTCCTTAATGACCTTTATAAATTAACAAAGCAAAAATTCTGAGGATTCCAGAAAGTTTTTAAAAACTAGTTCAATGTATGTTATAAAGATAGCTTGCCAGGCAAGGTAATATACGCCCACTGGCAGCATTTATTTCAAATAAAAACTTTTCAGTAAGGTTACAATAAGTGGAATGAAATATTCAACCTTCCAACCTATTTTATTCTAGGGTCTCTAGTTTCATTAAAAACTGTCAAGAATTGTACCTAATAACAACTCATTAAATATTTTTCGGTATTTTTATGATTTGCAATAGGGTTCACCCTTAATAATATTTTGATATTTTCAATTCTTAATAAGGCTCATCCTTGGTTGATATTAAACAATTTCAGCGAGTTTTGTCAAAAAGGAATGTTTAGAGTGTTCACAAGCCAAAAGTTGAAAGCGTTTTTGAAAACAGGCGCAATAACTGACACTAAATATTTTTCGATTTATCTGATTTTCAATAGGGTTTATCCTTGTGAGAAAACAAATATTAAAGTCAAGTTTCATCAAAATCCATTCAAAATTGTTCTTTCTAGAGTGTTTACGAGTTAAATTGAATGCGTTTTCAAAAACAAGGTCAATAACTTGTACTAAATATATTTCGATTTTCAATAGGGTTTATCCTTGGGAGACAACAAATACTCCAGCAAAGTTACATCAAAATCCATTAAAAATTGTTCTTTCTAGAGTGTTTACAAGCTAAAATTGAACGCGTTTTCAAGAACAAGGGCTATAACTGACAATAAATAAATTTCGATTTATTTGATTTATAATAGGGTTCATCCTTGGGTAAAAACAAATACTCAAGCCAAGTTTCATCAACATCCATTAAAAACTGTTCTTTCTAGAGTGTTAACAAGCTAAAATTGAACGCGTTTTCAAGATCAAGGGCAATAACTGACAATAAATATATAACACACTCTCACACGAAGTTTCATCGAAATCGGTCAAGAATTGTGCCATGTAGAGTGTTTACGAGACAAAAATCGAACGCGTTTTCAAAAACAAGGGCATTACTGATACTAAATATATTTCGATTTAACTGAATTTCAATAGGGTTCTTCCTTAGGTGATTAAAAATACTCATGCCAAGTAACTTCGAAATCGCTCAACAATTGTGACTTGTAGAGTGTTTACAAGGCAAAAATCCAACACATTTTATAGAACAAGGGCAATAATTTGTATCAAATATATTTCAATATTTTCTATTTTCAAAAGGGTTCATCCTTGGGTGATATTAAACAATTTCAACAAGTTTTGTCAAAAATCGGTCTTTGTAGTGTTTTAAAACCAAAAATTGAACGTGTTTTAAAAAACAAGGGCAATAACTGATATTAAATTTTTTTTCGATTTTACTGGTTTTCAATAGGCTTCATCCTTGGGTGATAACAAATACTCAAGCCAAGTTTCATCAAAATCCATTAAGAATTGTTCTCTCAAGAGTGTTTACAAGCTAAAATTGAACGCGTTTTCAAGAACTCATACTAAATGTTTTTCGATTTCGCTGATTTTCAATGGGGTTTATCCTTGAGTTATAACATCAAAATCAGGCAAGAATTGCACATTGTAGAGTGTTTACGAGCCATTCAAGAACAAGGGCAAAAACTCATACTAATTTTTTTCCGATTTCGCTGATTTTAAATAGGGTTCATCCTTGAGTGATCATAAACACTCATATAAAGTTTCAATTAAATCCGTCAAGAATTGCACCTTGTAGAGTGTTTACGAGCAATTGTGGACGGATCGACGGACGGACGGATGTGGGTGACGACAATATACGCCCCCCATTTACTGTGGGCGTATAAAAATCACTTTTACCTTTTCATTTACTATATGTAGCCATATTTGTAATACACGGCTTCTAACAAATGCATTCACATCATGAATATGATCCTAGGTAAAGAAAACAAACTTTCCATAATTTCTGAATACACCACTGGTAATTTGTACACTATTAAATTTCAACAATAAATACCTTATTCATGTCCTATAAGGTTCTAAATATTCCTACTGGTATTTATAATATTGTTTATATGCAAGAATTTGGATGAAGTAGTAATCTGCACTATTTGCATCCTATTAAGTCAATGAGAACAAAAACTAGTAGTTGAACATTACCTCTAATTTATCAAGGAAACATTCTCGAGTTGATTTTAATTTGTCTTCTAAATTCTCTTGACTCAACACCTTTATTAACATTTCACCCATAACACCCAATACACCATTTCTTAATGTATAGGACTAGAATGGAATTACTTTTCAAATTTTATTTCATAACAAAAATTAATAATAATACGACATGACATTAAAATTGATAAGGCAGGGCCAGTTTTTGTTGTCTTATTCTACAATAAACACTCAAACTATACCTCGCCATCTAAATGACCTATTACAACACTAATAGTTGGTAACATGGCCATTGGTAGTTGCTGTGATAATTCCACGAGAAATTGAGCTAAAACTCTGGTACCAGATGTATCTTTAGCAATATCTCTTGAATCTAATCTACCTATTTCTCTGAAAAAATTATTTAAACATTGTAAATATAGTAAACAGGTTTAATTGAATGTCAAAAGTGATACTGAGTGGTACATGAATAATACTATCCTTGCCTAAAAGTTTAAATTCTCAAATTTACAAATAATTTAAGCCTTAGATTAGATATTTACCTCATTAGTTCACTGATAATACTCTTATCCTGATATTGGTTAACAAATATATCCAGTGTCTGTACTATTGGTACTACTAAATGTTCAAAATGTTGTAATAACTGCATAATCTTCAAACTGGCACCTTAAATATTCATTATCACAAAATATCAACCATCATAACAGTTTATACTGTGTGACAATATCACTAGCAATAAAAACCACACCAAATCTTATTTAAATCAGACAAAAACTGTAGTCTCTGTCGTGTCAATTCCAATACTCACACCAAGTTTCATCAAAATCCATTAAAAATTGTAGCTTCTATTGGACCCACAAAAAAATTGTCATATTCGAACTTGACTATCGTCTTATCAATTCCAATGGTCACAATAATAATAAATAAATAATATCTGGGAAGGAATCGGAGATTTTTTGTAGTAAACTCACCTAAACTATGGTTATATTTCTTGATTAAAACTCCCAGTATTTGTGATATAACATCTCTAATATCTTTAGTTTTAACAATACCTGGATTCTCTAATAGTCTATAACAACAGTTACTCACTAGACTGAAAATACATGTAAAATATGTATAATTTTCTAAATTGATAACATTTCCTAACACAATATTATGTAGTAATGGTTAAAATAACAAATTTTGAACAAGACTCAAAAATAACAAAGAGTGAAATTGTTTGATCCAAGTTAATAAAAACTCTAATACTGCTATGGGCTTCTGAGAGTAAACCTGGTGATGACTTTCTCCCCCAAATACAATTGAACTCAGAATGAATTAGTTCAACATATTTTTAAACATACTTCACAAATTCTTCTTCTGCTATTGGTGGATCCCATAATCTATTAAGATTAGGTTGTATAATATTGAGTAATGTTTGTACACCACGCTTTTTTTCCTTCTCCCAATCTCTACCAGATTTATTGATTGTTGTCTTTTTATTCTTACCTCGACCCTACATAACATTAAAACCAATTACACATTATCCTATTTATAACAGCAGCATAACAATCCAATATTAGACAAAAAATAAGCAAACAGTAAAGACTAATATGTAGGATAAGAACCTATCTTGTTTAAGTCTAGGCTTCTACTTTTTAGTCCAATATATATGCATTAACCTTTTAATATTGAATTGGCATCATTTAATTTCAAATGAAAATTTAAGTTTACCTTGCCCACATTAATTTGTATACCAGGTTTAGTATCTTCAACCTCAAACATGTCTATTAACTGACAGATGAGATAACAGGTCATTTTTAAAGTATTTAATAACTGTAATTTGAAGTCTGGTGTTAGTTCAGGATCTTCTAAACCACGAGCTATTTCGTTTGTAACACATTGTCCAACTACAAAATAATAATAACATTTTATATTTTTTTAAATCAACACTGAGTACTACTTGGGACACCTTTTGTAACAATTTTTGGTGTCTTCACCCTGACAAATAAAAGAATTTCTTGTAGTTTTTTTTTACAACATAACTGATAACAGTACATTAACTGGTGATTTGCTTATATTTACCTTGAATAAGAATATCCCACATCTCTTCCTTGATAGCCTCATCAACATCTTTTTGTAGTCTATAAAACAAATAGTACAGAATAAATACATCTATGCATTTTGCAGGGTATAATCTGCACAGCAGACATTAGAAAGATCAACCTGCTTTAATATCTAAAGACTAAAACTTTGGAGTTGAAAAAGTTGGATAAAAAATTAGCGTTGAAACAAACACTTACGATAGAAGGCTATAAGCTGTATCAAAGTGGTGTAAAATGGCAAAATTATCATTTCTCACCGCAAATTTAAAGTCTGAAACAATAATAAAGATAGCTTGCCAGGCAAGGTAATATACGCCCACTGGCAGCATTTATTTCAAATAAAAACTTTTCAGTAAGGTTACAATAAGTGGAATGAATTATTCAACCTACCAACCTATTTTATTCTAGGGTCTCTAGTTTCATTAAAAACTGTCAAGAATTGTACCTAATAACAACTCATTAAATATTTTTCGGTATTTTTATGATTTGCAATAGGGTTCACCCTTAATTATATTTTGATATTTTTAATTCTTAATAAGGCTCATCCTTGGTTGATATTAAACAATTTCAGCGAGTTTTGTCAAAAAGGAATGTTTAGAGTGTTCACAAGCCAAAAGTTGAAAGCGTTTTTGAAAACAGGCGCAATAACTGACACTAAATATTTTTCGATTTATCTGATATTCAATAGGGTTTATCCTTGTGAGAAAACAAATACTAAAGCCAAGTTTCATCAAAATCCATTCAAAATTGTTCTTTCTAGAGTGTTTGCGAGTTAAATTGAACGCGTTTTCAAACACAAGGGCAATAACTTGTACTAAATATATTTCGATTTTCAATAGGGTTCATCCTTGGGAGACAACAAATACTCCAGCAAAGTTACATCAAAATCCATTAAAAATTGTTCTTTCTAGAGTGTTTACAAGCTAAAATTGAACGCGTTTTCAAGAACAAGGGCTATAACTTACACTAAATATATTTCTATTTATTTGATTTATAATAGGGTTCATCCTTGGGTAAAAACAAATACTCAAGCCAAAGTTAATCAAAATCCATTAAGAATAGTTCTTTCTAGAGTGTTTACAAGCTAAAATTGAATGCGTTTTCAAGAACAAGGGCAGTAACTCATACTAAAAAAATTTTCAATTTAGCTGATTTTCAATAGGGTTCATCCTTGAGTTATAACACACTCTCACACCAAGTTTCATCGAAATCCATCAAGAATTGTGCCATGTAGAGTGTTTACGAGACAAAAATCGAACGCGTTTAAAAGAACAAGGGCAATAATTCATATTAGATATATTTTGATATTTTTAATTTTCAATTAGGCTCATCCCTTGCGATATCCAACAATTTCAGTGAGTTTTGTCAACATAGGTCATGAATTGTACCTTCTAGAGTGTTTATTAGCCAAAAAGTTAAACCCGTTTTCAAACACAAGGGCAATAACTGACACTAAATATATTTCGATTTATTTGATTTTCAATAAGGTTCATCCTTGGGTAAAAACAAATACTCAAGCCAAGTTTTATAAAAATCCATTAAGAATTGTTCTTTCTAGAGTGCTTACAAGCTAAAATTGAACGCGTTTTCAAACACAAGGGCAATAACTGATACTAAATATTTTTCGATTTAAATGAATTTCAATAGGGTTCATCCTTAGGTGATTACAAATACTCATGCCAAGTTATGTCAAAATTGCTCAAGAATTGTGACTTGTAGAGTGTTTACAAGGCAAAAATCCAACACATTTTATAGAACAAGGGCAATAATTCCTATTAAATATATTTTGATATGTGCTATTTTCAAAAGGGTTCATTCTTTGGTGATATTAAACAATTTCAGCAAGTTTCGTCAAAATCGGTCAATAACTGTGCTTTGTAGAGTGTTTACAAGCTAAAAATTGAATGTGTTTTCAAAAACAAGGGCAATAACTGATATTAATTTTTTTTCGATTTGACTGGTTTTCAATAGGCTTCATCCTTGGGTGAAAACAAATACTCAGGCCAAGTTTCATTAAAATCCATTAAAAAATGTTCTCTCAAGAGTGTTTACAAGCTAAAATTGAACGCGTTTTCAAGAACAAGGGCAATAACTCATACTAAATGTTTTTCGATTTCGCTGATTTTCGATAGGGTTTATCCTTGAGTTATAACATACTCTCACACCAAGTTTCATCAAAATCGGTCAAGAATTGCACGTTGTAGATTGTTTACGAGCCATTCAAGAACAAGGGCACAAACTCATACTAATTTTTTTCCGATTTCGCTGATTTTCAATAGGGTTCATCCTTGCGTGATCATAAACACTCATATTAAGTTTCATCTAAATCCGTCAAGAATTACACCGTGTAGATACGCCCCCATTTCATGTGGGCGTATAAAAAGTTATCAGCAAATGCAGTTCAAACAAATACATATCTTACTCATACTACCAACATAATATAAAACAAAAATTCATTTGACAATAATATTTGTTGGTCACATAATTCTCATACAAAACTTTAAAAAAACGTAAGAATAATAATTGTAAATTATGGCTTGTAAATTGTATAATATGTGTAAAGTAATGTACAATCGCTGTTAAAAATTGTGAACAAGCTTTGTAGATTTTGTATATATCACAGACTAGATATTAGATATGTATAATCAATTTCAAATAGGCAGGAGACATTTACTTCCTCAGTTTCAGACTTAAGACTGGATTTTGATGAAGGAGCAGAAACAGAGCAACTAGCTATTGACAATTTTCTCCTTGGTTTCTTAAAGTTGCCTTCCCTTATTTTCATATATATATATACCATAATTGGACCGGTAATACTTATATCAATAGAAGGAAGAGGTCTTTTAATCACTGGGAAATATACCAGATGGTCCCACATGTCATTAACTCGTAATTAGGCTAATTATGACAGGAATTCCCACGGTAGGGTACTAACATAGGTATGTACGTCAAGTCTCAAATGTCGTTCAAATGTTGTTGATCTTTTTTTGATCATCCAGTCTGTCAATTCGGTACATGAATCATGACGTAACCAGACCCTGTTGTTATTGTCCACATTCCTTAATATTTTCCACATCAACAATACAATTTTGGTATTCCATTTATTATCTCTAGCAAAAGGCAGTAAAACGTTTAAATATCCTTTTGTAAAAACATTATAAATTAATTTAACTCACTAATAATAAAATACAAAATAAATTTTTAGACGCCTTCATTCATATGACGTCATTTGGTCACGTGAACAAACATGGAGTCTAAATTTAGCGTTTCAAAGCAGATCAGAGTCAAATAGATTCCACAAGCATTTCTACGTCCACATAGGTCTTTTGAACTTGAATACATGGATTATTCATTAGACACCCCAATTAATCAATTAGTAAGCTTACTTTGGCTCTAATTAATGAGGCAACCCATCTTTAAGCCAATTGCTCACTGATTTCTTTATGAAGTCATTGAATTTGGAGGAATACAATTTTGAGCGATTAAAGGCAACCTGTAACAAGGCATTAAGAAAATATAATTTCTAAGATGACTTCTTAATCTATTCTTCACTAATTTAAGCCGACTAGCTCCTCTTTTAGGCCAAGCATTGCTTAAGAGAGAGGATAGCCTAGACAAATTGAAAAAAATCATTATACTCAGATTATCCTATAAAGAAAGTACACTTATTACCAAGTTGTTAGCGATGATAATGATTTGCCTCTGAAGAATTTCCAATTTTAAAGCTATACTTGAATATTTGAACCTTTGCCATTAACTGTCTCCAGTCTCCTGAGTATCATTTTGAAAATAATGATTAGCAATTGTTTTTATCTTGACATAAAATTTGTTAGTTTGATTTGTCTTTGTTATCTAATAGTGCCTGCGTCGCTTTTTTCTGGTTTACGCTCAGACATTCAGTAGATTTGTTTTGAATAAATTAAAACAATGATTCAATGGAGGCTGCCATTTTGAATTAGTCCAAATGTTATGAGATCATTGATTGGATACATTTAGTTGTAAAGTATGGTTTGCCAAGGGAGGTTGTTAGTCTCTAATGACGAGAATCTGGGATTGTGAAAGCAACGGTTGGTTCAAGTATATATCCTAAGTTTTATTCACTAAGTTTTATTCAAATCAATTGAAAATTGTAGCTTCTCTTGTGTCTACAACAAATATTGATGGACGGACCACCGGACAGGGGCAACGACAATATACATCCACATATTCACGTGGGCGTATAAAAATTGTTGTGGGCCTGATTTTTAATTTGAAAATCTTTGACGCCAGTAAAAAGTAAGTGGCAATATTGACTATAATAGCCAGTATTTTCGCCAGCTACCAGTCTAATGAGCCTTGACTTGAAATGTACTGATGATGTTACATGAATGCACTTCAGCTTAACAGGCACATGAAATGTGACAATTAAATTTTCAAATCAGTGCAATCCATTACAAAACAACTTCCTTGTGCTTCATTTACAAAACATCAAGCCAGTAACCTTATCATATAAGGTATTTTTGATAATATTTTCTGTATGGTGATGTGTAACGTTGAGTTAAGAATTACTTTATCAAATAATTAATGAATGGCTATATTTACCTTGTACAGCTCCCGGTACAAGTCTTAATGGTAAAACTTCTTCCACAACATACTGATTTACATTAGTTTTACTTAACAAACAATCTAAATTGACTGGTATAATAAACTCAAAACTCATCTTGCAATAATTTTTTTATTTAAGCTTTAAGCGTAACCCTAAAAAGGAAGACAAAAAGCTAGCTTGAGCAAAAACAATTTAAAAATAAAACATTTGAAACAGGAACAAAAATTTTTTAAATACCGGTACAGAAAGCTTAAGAGTACCGGGGGTTTTCCAAACTTGTATTAAATATTGAAAAGGGGAAAAATAGGGGCGGGTTTTAACCGCTGCCAACCTGCATACCAAAAGGCAAATAGAACATTTGAGTTTTTTTTCGGTCAACTGATATGATATGTATATAAAGTAAGGTTAGAAACTCTGAGTTTGTTTATCTTTCCTCACAGCTTACATAATCAGTTAAAATATCAGTAATAAACAATCTTGTGCATTATGTCTTTGACTCCATTGGAATGTAAAATTTTGATGTGATTCAACTTAAGGGCAAAAACTCAAAAAACGTTCATCTAAAAATCATAATATTTGATTCCAATAATCACATTAAGTTTCATCAAAATCCACTGAAAATTGTAGCTTCTATATTACCTAGTGATGGGGAATCGGAAAAATTTTCATAATCGATAATCGGAAATAATTGAAACACTAATCGATTATAATCAAAATTTCCTTTTTAAAGTTGCCTAGCAAGATACACCCACTTTAAAATATATTTTCTGTTTTAATGCAGCAGAAACTCTAACCTAACATTATTTAGGTCTATTCCAAGTTCTCATCAATATAAATGTTCACACCAAAGTTCGTTTTGACTAAGTCAAGTGCAATAACTCAAAAACCGTTCATCGAAAATCGTCAATTTCGAACTTGACCAAGATGACATAAACTTCAATGATCACACCAAATTTCATTCAAATCAGATGAAAACTGTTGTCTCTATAGTGTTCACAAGTCTATTTCTACGCGTCAAGGCCAATAACTCAAAAAACGTTCACCAAAATAACATCACTATCAAACTTGTCCAAGATTTCATCAATACAAATTATAACACCAAATTTCATTCAAATCCAATGGAAATTGTGATCTCTACATTGTTCACAAGCCAATTTTGCTGCGTTTTGACTAAGTCAAGTGCAATAACTCAAAAACCGTTCATCAAAAAATCGCCAATTTCGTAGCCTACTTGTCCGAGATCTCATCAATATAAATAATCACAGTAAGTTTCCTACAAACACTCACACCAAATTTCATTAAAATCCATCAAGAAACCAGCTCTCTACCGTGTCCACAAAGAATTCAAGAACAAAGGCAGACGCGTTTTTAAGAACAAGGGCAATAACTCATATTAAGTTTTTTCGATTAATCTGATTTTCAATAGGGTTCATCCTTGGGTTATAACAAACATTCACACCAAGTTTCGTCGAAATCCATCAAGAAACAAGCTCTCTATCATGTCCACAAACAATTCAAGGACACGGGCAATTACTCATAGTAAATATTTTTCGATTGGTCTGATTTTTAATAGGCTTATCATTGGGTGATTTCAAAGACTCACACCAAGTTTCGTTAAAATCCATTTAGGAATGTGCCTGCTCCCTATAGTGTTCACAAGAAATTTCAGGACAGGGGCAATAACTCATAGTAAATATTTTTCGATTGGTTTTATTTTCAATAGGCTTCATCCTTGGGTCATTACAAAGACTCATTTCAAGTTTCATTAAAATCCATCAAGGAATGTGGTCTCTATCGTGTTCACAACAATTGTGAGAGGCTGATAAAGTGAAAATGTTTTTAAGAACAAGGGCAATAACTCATTCAATATTTTTTGATTGGTCTGATTTTTAATAGGGTTTATCCTTGAGTTATAACAAACACTCACACCAAGTTTCATCAAATTCCATCAAGAACGCGGCTCCCTATCGTGTTCACAAGAAATTTCAGGACAAGGGCAATAACTCATAGTAAATATTTTTCAATTGGTTTTATTTTCAATAGGCTTTATCCTTGGGTCATTACATTACTCATTTGAAGTTTCATTAAAATCATTCAAGAAATGTGGTCTCTATCGTGTTCACAACAATTGTGGACAGGCAGACAGACAGACAGACGGACAAACGGACGGACAGACAGTCAGGGACTATATACGCCCATATTAATGTGTCTGCGTATAAAAAGCGTTCATTGAAAAATCATCAAAATCGAATTTGACTGCTGTCTTATCAACTTTCATGCTTACACCAAATTTTATTAAAATCCACTGAAAATTGTAGCCTAGCTTGTAGGCCTAATGTGTCTACAACAAATGTTGACTGACGGCGGAGGACCTACGGACAGGGGCAGGGGCGACGACAAGATACGTCCACATATTCATGTGAAAAATAGAAGAAGTTGAGAAATCCAAAACCATGAAAGAAACATTAAACAAGATAGGATCACATAAAATTTTGATGATGACGTCAACAGTGTGATATCCACATAGGCTATTCATGTGGGCGTATAAATATGAAAAACTGCTGACCTAAATTCTGATTCAGGAAATATGAAACTTTACCACTCTGGAAATCCCTAGACTAGGCCTATCTTACTCTAGGCTATAAGATAGTATCACTCCGGTATCAGTATCATTCATTAATTTTTAATATAATAATATGAAGAATTTTCCAGAGAAACTATGTCTAGAAACAACGATTGAATGAGCTATTCGCCTAATTTAAATGAGAATATACTATAGGCAAATGTTTCTCGACAGGCTATCAAACGATTATTACATTGTCATTAGGCCTATCCTATAGCCTATAGATCTATAAATAATAGTATGCTACCGGTAGTCTACTAGATGCTAATAATTATTTTAGTCATTTTAGTGAAATTTTCACCATTTTATTAAATTTCAATCGTCGATGAAGGTAACACTGACACTTAATAACACAGACTTGAGAATATAATATTTACCTAGAAAATCACCTCAAAAGTTTTTGTGAATGTAACAATATGCGGCCCAGATCTCAACAGTTTAAAAAATGGCGCTCATGTCCACCATTGATCTATCATAGCCAATGAAATTGTATGCTTGTGTTTTCCTCTGCAATGTATATCCTAATTCATCATCCAAAAAATAAAGGCCTAGGCTGTAAACTGATTTTAATGGTTCAAATCATATTTTTGTCACATGCCACATGTCTTTTAATAATTTTAATATTCAACTTTTTGATTTTTA
Organism: Nipponacmea schrenckii; assembly: GCA_030562195.1. NCBI lineage: Eukaryota > Metazoa > Mollusca > Gastropoda > Lottiidae > Nipponacmea > Nipponacmea schrenckii. The sequence goes on from JAUJPP010000005.1 coordinate 28,346,190, forward strand.
TCCAATAGCCATTTCTATATTTTGATGCATCTTCCTTGTGACGCCATTTTTGTTTTTTAACAGACGAATTATTTTAGAAATGTTGTGTTTTTATAAGAAATGTTGCTTAAAATATATATTTATTTCATAATTTTATTAGTTTTTATATTATGTTGGATATGCATCAGTTTTTACACTGCTGTACTTTTATCTTTGACATTCCTTTTAGTGTTGGAGGTCCATGATCGATTCGTTCCGCTCGACGGCGCTCATGCAGCGCATTATGGGAATGACTGTAGCGCTATATTCAATAACACACTGTGGAGACCGAGATTTATAAAATCGAAAATGTTCAAGAATTGGAATCCTTTTAGGAAAAAGTCTGAATTGAGTGTTAGAAAAGAAAATTCTCACTGTATAAAACAAGAATCAAAGCCTTCAAATAAAGAAAACAAACATCAGACCTTGTTCTGTGGTCATTCATCCAAAAAATCTTCAGAAAAACATCATCTTCATGGCACCGGTTCTAGTGCTACACCCCGACCGATTACTTTGGCTAGAAGAGGATCTTTGAAAATAACAAGACTTAAGCCAGCTGAAGACAGTTCAACCGAAGAAAGCTTTTTAAACAAATCAACTTTTAATAACTCCAGTTTTAAAAGTGAAAGAAGTTCAAATGATGTTTCTATTTTCAATGCTTCTGGGCCGCTGCTTGGATCACCTTTTATTCCTCAAGTGAAACAAGCATTGGGATTCAACGATACTTTAAGGTACCTGGTAGAAAATTGAGTTTTGTTTTGGAATTGATTTTTGACATTAGTACATAATTTTAACAATAGGCCTATTGGTAACATTATCTCTTTACAAATTGTTGTACAGTGTAGGCCTACACATGTAAGAACTGTTAGACTAATATATCATAAAAGCTTACCCACTTTACATGTTTTCTTTTTTTTTTACCTAAGCCAAATGTGTGTTAAATTTGTTTTCACTAATTTTAACATAGCATACCTACAAATTTTTTTAGTTATTTAATTTGCTGAACAAATGTGTTGTTTGTTTCAGTCCATTTGGAAGTCCGAGTGCAAGTCGATCCCGCATAAAACGTTCGAATACATTTCATTATGCTCCTACACATACAACATCATCAAACCTAGGATCATTACCAGTGGTACGTTTAGGACGAAAAGATAAACATGCTGTTGTTGATGGAAGTGCCTTGAACAGTCCCAATACTGTTAAAATTGCTCCACCAGATGTCCAACGATTTCCAACATGTAGACTCACGTCAATTAAAGAAAGATCATATTCCATTGGCTCTCATTCTCAAGCACCAGATACACAAGCTATAGTCAGTGCTTTAAGGGAAGGAAGGTAAGTTACATGATACCGGGTATTGGGCCTACATCATTGAAGATATTTTTGTAAAGGTAACTTAGTGCACTTGTCATGATATACCAAGTTAAAATTTTTAGTAAATAATGCTTTTACTTTACAGGAAAAGATCATTTGTACATCAAGAAGAATCTGTGTTTGATGATATTGATGTCAATCAAAAATCAAAGAGAAGGTTTGTCACTCATTAAATTGTTTTATTGATTTGTAGATAATAATATCAACTTTTACCAAATAGTTGTACCTCCTGGTTCTTTATATTTTCATTTAATTTTCATTGGAGTACATAAAAGTTTAGTCTAATATAAATTGCATGTGTTCTGAAAATGGCTTGATCTTGGTTTATTGTAGGAGACAAGAGAGTAATCAATCAACAGCATCTTCTGCCTCAATACCACCCATGCCAGACAATTTCCCAGACTTAGCTCAGTCTGGATATACTCTTACCCCTATAGATAGTGGTGGTGTCAAACGTCCCGCTGCACCTAGTCAAGAACCATTAGATGACCATGAAATATCTCTTGCTAAAAGACCAAAAAAAGACAATAAAAATGATCCAATCAAGAGCTCTCTACGGTCCAGTAAAATCTCAATGTTAAAAGAGGTATATTTTTGGCATTTTGTTTGTTATCACCTTTATTCATTTCAAAAAATGAAATGAATTTGGTCCTTTCTATACATTCTTCCGCAGTGGAACCATAGTTCAGATATAAACTTAGATTTGTGAAAACTTCACTGATATTGTATAAAGTGGATGTTGTATATTACTTTAGCTTTAAATCATTTTACTGCATTCAATGTTTTATTTAAGACAACAAGAAAAGTGCCAACTAGAAGACACAGTATATGTTATCCAACCAGACAATATGAAAGTAAGATGGAGGAAATGAATGAAATAACTGAAGAAGATGATAATAGAGGAAATACTAGTCCAACATCATCAGATGTCAGTATGACATCATTACGAAATCAACCCACTATTCTGCTTTCTAGGTATTTCTTAGAAATTACTTTATCCCTTATATGTTTTTCATGTTGGTTTTTCTGCATTCACATTTGATAATTCATGTCCATTGAATTGGGTATTGGAAGGCTTTATGGTGCAAATATATTTCATCTAAAAGGTCTGGATCTGTAAATATGTAGAGCTTGTGACAGCTCATTGACAATTTTGTTATTTTAGTTTAAAAACGAATGAAGAACTAAGAAAAAGTAATGATGAGTTGTTTAGTGGTAGTATTAATGATGGGAATGATACTGGTAGTGCTGAAAACAGCATTAATACAAGTGTAAGTAGTACACTAATACACTATACACAGTTGAAGGAGCTAAATATGTAATCATGTATTATATGAAGCTTGAACAATATTTATTTTTCAAAGATTTAAAACAAGAAAAATTTCATGATAGATGGAAAACATTGTCACATTTGATTAATTGAGAATAAAAATTTACATCTATGTGAATTTCCGAGAGGGAAACAGGGGTTGGATATGAAATCATCCAACTGTTTTATACCCAGTAGATAGTCTTTGAAAGATAAAATAATCATATATTAATTCAGTGTTAGTAGACTATTATTATTATGTAAACATCAACAATATAACATTCTATTATACCAGAAACATAAACAGTCTGTTTATTATTCTATTGAAAACAGTCTTATATTATAATTGTTCATTTTTATATCATTATTGTACAAGATTAAAATATATAAGATTTAATTATTTCACAAACATTAATAGTTTATTATTATTCTATCAAAGAACAGTTTTATATTATTATTGCTAAAATATGATATTTATATAACACCTGTTTATTCCAGAAGCATAAACAGTCTATCTATTATTATATTAAAAACAGTTTTATAGCAATATTGTATATCTGATGTACATTAATAGTGATAACTTATATAACACCTACACTATATTCTATGTTTACATTGTAGACTGTCATTGTAAAGTAATAAGCAAGAGCAACCCATCTCAAAAAAATATATATACATATATATTCTATACACTTGAATACGTAATGGAGAAGATAGGTTTCCCTGGTTTTGTTATTTCATTTTGAAATAAACCCCAAAAGCTCAGAGTTGAAGTATACAGATGCAATTTTATAGCATGTAATGTATAGGTTCTTTTCCCTTACCTTCAGTTGAATTCATCAACAAGTAAAAGGCTGGTATTTGATGGAATTAAAAAGTCGACAAAGAAAAGACTCTCACTTTATCCAAGTTTAAATACCAACTTTAAAAAGGTAGATATCAGAAGACTGCCAGTTTTATGATTTATTTTAACTTCAGAATGTAGAATCAGGGTATCGTTCCACAAAAAAATCGTAAGTGTGGTTTTAATCGTTAGTCATTCGTAAATGTAAAAATTAAGAGTTAGCTGTTCCACAAAAAATCGTAACTAATGTTTACGATTAAATCAGTCGTAACTTTACAAGAGGTCAAGGGCTAGAGTTAAGATTATGTTCACTGCGCAGGCGCTTATAGAATTACCTAATTATCGCGTGAGCATAACTTGGCAAAAATCTCGTCATAATGACGTTACATAGTTACATCTTGTTTGCAAACTAAGTTCTTCTATTTTTTGGTTGTTAGTTTTAAAAAACGAAACGAAACTAGACTAAGCTGATTAAGGTTATTCGTGTTGTTTAAGTTTTAAAATATTGGCCATCGCGCATTTCCAATATATGAGTTCGACAGTTCTGTCCTACTGACATACTTTTAACCATTGGGCTATTTACAACTTGACCTACCGCCTTTACAGTAACTACGATCGATTTCAGTCATAAGTGTAAAACATAAACTTTAGACAGCTTTGTGTAACGCACGTAATCTCAAACTTACAACAGTTGAAGTTCATGTCTTAATCGTGTACTTACGATTTTTTGTGGAACTATACCCTGGATTTTACCTTACATTAGTTCTTGAAAATAAAGCTCCTGTACCTGATGTACTTAAATAATTTACATTGTTTTTTAATCATAGGAATTCAATTTAATTTAGGTACCAGTGTCAAATGTGGTGGCTAGTGCTGAAGATTATGAGAAGGATCGTGAAGTAGAGCAGAAAAGAGTTACTGAAATGCTAAAAGAAATCACAGAAGAACATGAAAATAAGAACAAAAAGGGTACTGGCATTCCTATTTTGATCTCATTATTGCTCCTATTATATACATTTGTTTATATCAATATCTGTACCTACTTGCACTATTTCCACTATTCCAACATCAACCGATCGAACGCCTGATAAAACCTCACAGCTAGTTACCTACTATAATTCACTTCCACACAGTTTATTTTCACCATTGTTCCTCTCCCCTTCAGCCTTTACTGATTACTCTGAGAAATAAACTGATAGGCTGAATTGAATTATAGTAAGGGGAGGTAACTAGCAGTAAAGTTTTATCTGGTGTTTGATCGGTTAATCTGGGACTAGTGCAAATAATTAAAGATGCAGGTATGTACATCATAAACAGGGGTTTTACAAGAGAAAACGCTCACTACGTTGTGTTTCAAACCTAATTTCGATTAAATCAATTTTTTTTCTTCGCGCAGTTCTAAAGCTCAATTTGAAAATAGTATTTCTGTTTGGACTACAAATTTGAAATGAGCTGGAATGGAAAATGAATATTTAAAAGTAGATTTGTGCCAGATCGGAAGTAAGCTGTTGCATAATGTGCACTAATTTTGTATCTAGTCTGTATGGCTTTTTTATGGGTCGATTTTCTGATACAGTTATAAAACTTAAAGTGTTGAATTTTTGTCACAAAATAGAATTGAACAAAACTTTTCCGAAATGTCAAATTTTCTAACTCAGATGCTAATTATCCATTCAATCTGTAAATCACAGAATATAAAATGGTTGACTATACAAATAAAACTACGTCACCGTTTTTCTCTCTATCACTTCTGGTGTGAGAACATGCTGTTTTAAAAATCTTTCAGGATGACCACACTAACATTGTAAATTAGAAATGTGGACATATGGATATGTATGGACTATAATGCATAATAAGAATCCCTTTAGATGAAAAAATCCATACCGAGAGTGATGCTTGAGCTGTCATCTCTAGATTTTGCATTTAGTAAAAGTTAAATAAGTTTGCTGAATTAGATATTTTTGGATTTTATTTTTGAAATAGCTCTAGCTCACCGTCTATTTATTCCCAATCAATATGGATTTCATAATTGAAATGTACTTGATATTCAACAATATGTGACATGGATGTTTTTACACAAAATTTGTCTGCTAAAGTGAAAGTAAGAGATTTTAGGGTTAAGATGATTGACAGGTTATTCAACAATAATTAGCAAATTTAGTACAAAAAGGCCTTAAACATATGGGGGAAAAATGCTGAGGGCCAAACATAGTGCTGTAGGCAACTCTAGTCTGTTTTGCTTTCAGAAGAGAAGTTAAATGCTACCATGACACCAACAACTTCCCCTCCTACCACTAGTTCTGCAAGTACAGTATCTACCATAAGTTTTGGCAGTGCAAAGCTGCCAGAAGCTTCAAAACAACAAGCTGTACAAGCCTCTACTGCTGCTACAACTGCTTCAACATCTTTGTCAGCTAACGAAATCAGTAATACATCATCCTTTGGCAAAACTTCCGCAGCAAAAATGCCAAGTTCTTCTTTAGGTCTAGCTGGTTTGACTTCAGTACCTAGTCTAGTTACTACAACATCAAATACTACTCCAGCTGCTACTGCTACCCTTTCAAATTATACATTTAAACCTGTGTTCGGAGCTGCACCCACTGTCACTACTGCTACAACATGTGTAGTGTCATCAACCACCCCAACCTCAACACCCACAGGATTCTCAATAGCTTCAGGAGGACTAAGTGCAAGTTCTTTTAAGCTGGGCTCAGGATGCGAAGTACCGAAAACTTCAAATGTTTTGCCTGGAACTACAACCTCATTATTGACAAGTACATCATCACTTAGTGGAGGATTTACTACAACAAGTTCTACAACAGCATTTCCTAGCATGAAACCAACTTCAAATACCATCAACACAAGTAAAAATGGCAGTGGATTTACATTTGGACAGACTTGCTCTGTTACAGAACAAGCACCAGCTTGTGCTTTTGGTCAAACCACTCAAGCTGTTACTTCTTCCCAGCAATCCTCAGCTGCAAGTGCCATTAATTTTGGACAAAATACACAAGCAACTCAAGGAAATAGTAACACAGGGTCTTCTATTTCACAGTCAAACCTAGGTTTTGGCCAAAATCAAGCTTCCACAGGTGGTTTTGGTTTTGGTGGAGCTACAGCCTTGTCTGCTCTCTCTGCCCTTTCTGGACTTTCATCAGCCCCCCAAGCAACACCTTCAACTAATCCTCCACCATATTCCCTTAACACAGGAAGACCTCCTTCTGGTATAACAAGTGGCATGCCTAAGCCTGTTTTTAATTTTGGAAACCCTGCTTTAACACAAACAAGTTCAGCATCATCATCATTTGGATCATCAAGCACAACCAATGCATCTGGAAGTGCTTTTGCTGTTAATAAATCTACTGGAGGGGCTTTTCAGTTTGGAGCTCCTATGACTCCATCTACACCAGCAGCACCACCATCAAATGATAATGCCACTCATAGTTTTAGTACATCTGCTAATGGTTTTGCATTTGGTCAGAATAAACCACCAACTACCACTGTACAAAATACAACTGGTTTCTCATTCAGTGAAGGTCAGTTAACTACTGCTAATAATAGTACCACACCATTTGGAACAACTGCATCATCAAAGCCATTTACTTTTGGGTCTGCACAGCCAGCACCAGGTGGTTTCAGCACATCAAATCCACCCCCAGCTTTTGGTTCCACAAATGAAATTGCTTCATTTGGAAATAATCAAACTGTACAAGCTAGCCCGTTTGGAAACGGAAGCAATAATACAGCTACAGGGTTTGGAGGTACAGGTGGCAACACTTTTGGATCAACTCAACAGACAGCATTTGGCAATCCTCAACAAAACAATTCAACATCTGTGTTTGGACAAAGTTCATCTACTACTGCATTTGGAAATAATACACCTCAATCCACAACTTCTTTTGGTCAGAGTAGATCTATGTTTGGTTCATCAAATCAGAATACTTCAGCATTTGGACAGCCAAGTTCTATAGTGCAGTCTTGTAATACCACTGTAGTTCCAAGTGCATCTTTTCAATTTGGGCAAACAACTCCAGCTAAACCAAACAACCCTACACCAACATTTGGTCAAGCTAACACAAGTCAGAACAGTGGCTTCAACTTTGCTGCTCCTGGAAGTAATCCCTCTTTTAACTTTGGTAAGACTTTATTATCATGTTATTTGACAGCTTTAAGAAAGTAATGGTCAGTTGTACCTTAGCATCAATTATGGAAATGTTGAATATATCTCTTAAATGAAATGTTATTTATCTTTCATTACAGGTGGTTCATCAACTCCATGTACTGCCCCAGCTGGAACTTTTGGTACACCTACTACTCCAAATAATCTGTTTACCCCTGGATCTGTTCCTAGAGTTCCTACATCTAGATCTAGACGTGGGCGATCACGAAGATGAAAATAAAATATGGACAGTTTTGAAACTTTTCCAATTGCAGTGTCTCTGAATTGGTTTTGTACCTTTTGGGTTTATAAGTTGATTGTGGTGTAATCTGGATCTTGAATTATAGACTATACTTATCAAGGATCTTCCTTTGAAGGTTGCTATGAGATACATTCAGGCTGATTACTTAATGAGATTGGAGTATATACGTTACGTAACCCGCATTGAGTTTATTTTGAGTCAGTATAGTCTTACCTTTGGGATGGTGGGATAATCTTCTCTCATATGTTATGCTTGTTACGAGATAAATTCTGGGAAAAGGCCATGATATAATATAGAATGAAAGCCTAACAAGTCGCATTTTATTATATACTTAGTGCTAATTTGCTATTTATTGTTATAAAGAGCACTCTTAAAAATGAATCATGTATGTGAATATATCACGGTATTGAATTGTGATGTGTGCTATATTGAATTGACACATATCAGGAAATGTTTTGGTGTATGATATTTGAAATATCAAACTGAAATCAAATATATTGTAGGCTTGTTTTGAACTCTTGTCCTGTGCTGTAAAGGCTATTGTGTTTGATAATATGTCCTGTATATGCTATCATCATTATTCCACTGGAAAGAATGGCATGGACAGTATAGAATAGGTTAATGTAATCCTTTTTTGAATGTATTATATTTATAAAAAAAAATAAGTAGCCTATCAATATCTTCATGGGATAAATCGAATATTATTGTATGTTATTATCATATTATTGTATATTTGATAATTAATTACAAGATTTTACAATAAATAACTCACATGAATTGCATTCTTAATCCTTTTCAAATGCACACATGAAATATTTCTGTCCGTAATCAATCATCAACACTGTAGAAGAATTGTGACAAACTTGGCAAAATTGTTCATCACACATTGGTGTATCAAAAATGAGATAGAAAATATTAAAATAAGCAATGAATTATAGCTTGGCGCTTGACAATCAATTAAATCGATTGTGAAGCCTTGATTATGTAAGAATTTCTTTCTGGCACAGTTAAAAAATCTAAAATGTTGAAATTATTTTGTCAAAATAAATTTAATTTGTACTCTTATTTATTCCTGTAGGGAATTCTTCTTATATGAAAAAACATAACTCCTTTGAACCACAAATTTTCGGCCCCATGGCCTTTATCAAGTGGAAATAGAACTACTTGAAACAAAAACAGTCAGAATAAAAGAAAATGTTTCCACATTAAATTAAAGTCTCATCCGTTGCTGCAAAACAAATTTTGTAACGTCATACAGTCATTTAGTGTTGACGTCATATTAAAGTTTGATTTGGTTTAATTTTCATAGATTATCCTTGGTGTTAATTTATTTTCACATTGCATCCGTTTGGTGTTCGAGTTTCTTTATCCACTGTTCTTCTATTATTAGTCTATAAAATTTACTTTCGTTTGCTGTTCGAGATAAGACGGATACTGTTAAATCACTCTCTGTGTGGTGTTTAAAGTGGCGCACTATTGGTTTATCCCTCTGATGTTTGATATCACTTCTATGCTCACTTATCCTTTCCTTCAATGAACGTTCAGTTTCGCCTACATAAATAGTTTTATTGCACCTTCTACAGCTCAAACAATATATCAGGTTTCTGTCATTGCAACGTGCATTTTCCACAACATCAAAATTCCTATTTTCGCCTGTGTTTTCGACCCTTTTGCGATTTATAATTTTACAAATTTTACAAAAGAAATCGAGTGCCTATGGTTTTTACATTTTCGAAGATGCTGCCGGACGTCAGAGGAATAGTACTCAAACATCAAAACACGCTTTTTAATTCTAGTCGAATGCACGAGATTTTCCAGGAACTGCCAATAGTTGCATATCGCAGAGACAAGAACCTTTGTGATACACTTGTGCACAGGAAGACCGCGAATATCATTCAGAACGACGAAGAAGAGTGTGCATGTGAAATTTGTAAAATTATAAATCGCAAAAGGGTCGAAACCACACAGAGAGTGATTTAACAGTATCCGTCTTATCTCGAACAGCAAACGAAAGTAAATTTTATAGACTAATAATAGAAGAACAGTGGATAAAGAAACTCGAACACCAAACGGATGCAATGTGAAAATAAATTAACACCAAGGATAATCTATGAAAATTAAACCAAATCAAACTTTAATATGACGTCAACACTAAATGACTCTGTATGACGTTACAAAATTTGTTTTACAGCAACGGATGAGACTTTAATTTAATTTAATGTGGAAACATTTTCTTTTATTCTGACTGTTTTTGTTTCAAGTAGTTCTATTTCCACTTGATAAAGGCCATGGGGCCGAAAATTTGTGGTTAAAAGGAGTTATGTTTTTTCATAAAATAAATTTAAACAATTTTCAAATTTTTTTAAAATTTCATACTCAGTCGTAAATTATCTGATCGATTTGAAAATTTCAGTATGTAAACTTTTGTAAACAAATAGAACTACGTTATATTTTTTGTTTCTATCACTTCCGGTTGTCGTGTGAGAATTTCCGTTTTTTTCAAAATCCTGTCGTTCCGTTGTAAAATAAGAACTGTGGACAAAATACTATATGTATTGACTTTAATGCATAATAAGAATGCCCTTAGAACAAAACACCCGAACTGGAAGTGATGCTCGAGCCGTCATCTCAGTTTATCGGATTTAGCAAAATTTTATCCGATTTGTATGATTTTGGTATCTTTTTAAACCTTTATCTAAACCTTTTTGGACACAGAATTTTGATTGCCGAATTAAAACAAAATTTTATGCCCAAATTCAAAAGTCTTAATAGAGTGACCTTGACCTTCAATGACCTTTAAATTTTCAATGTCCTTGACATCAGCTATATAGATACTTTTTTATCAAATTTTGTTTATGCATATCATTTTATATATTAACTTATAGATGTAAATGTTCACATTATCTAAAATCATCTGTTTTCAATTATGCATATGTGGTAGTGTGTATTTATCTACTGTAATTTTTTAAGGTGCAGAAGAGTAGGACGTAAAACTCCATTCATTTCATTTCATTTCTACTGTAATTTTTATTAAGTTTCTTTCATACAGTTGCTTTAATGATCTTTTATTTCATATAGTCACTTTAATTTAAATTACAGGTGAAGTAATCATCAGGTGATTAGCAGTTCACGTGTATTATATAAATCTATTCACTTGTCTTTCTGTCTTCAGTTCTTTTCAAATCATTTGTTTAACAAGATTCGTTTGTTTTGGTTGTTTCTCCACTAATGTTTTATTGACTTGACAGTAATTTCTCAATTGGTAATTTTCATTTAAACTGCTTTATTTTATAACTATTCTACTTATTCTATAACTATTCTACTAAGTGTAAAAACATTCATCTTTACCTTTAACCTTTTTAAGTTTCTATTAAGGTAACCATCTTTGTTTTTTCTTATAGTTAAGCTGTAATTAGATATTTGCTTTTTCAACCTTATTATTGATGCTCTTATTTTATATGGTAAGATCTATACTATACTATATATTTTATTCTATATCTTTTACATAATTATATACTTTTCATATGTATTGTTCATTGAGATATCTTCATTATTATTGTATAACTATATAGTTTTAATATTATAAGTTTTCATTATTAGGTTTATTTTGTATATATATGTATATTATTGTAAATATTTGTGTATTTCAGAGTTTTATTTTTCTTTAATAATAAAGTTTTGTGGATTTTGTTTCAACATTGACTTTCAACCAGTTAGAGCAACCCGAACCCACGGTTTTATGGGAAGCCCTGCTACAATTGGCACCTCCGACGGGACGGATTTTGATGGTTAACTGGTGGAAGATACGATGGATTTGAAACTGTGACATTTTAGAAAGCTGTGAATCTTGGTACCAAGTATTAATTTTGATTCTTTCGTTTTTTTGTGATAACTGAATATTGGTTTCCCTTTGTATTTATTTTTGTGTTTCATGATTTTCTATGTTGAGTGTGTGAATGTGTGTGACCCGGGTTTTTCTTGTCTTGTCCTTTGTCTTGTCCTGTATCTTGTTTTGTTCTTTGTGTTTCATTTTTTTCCTTTATAATATTTGATATTTGTATAGACTTAATTTTTGTGATCCTTTGATTTTCTTTTGAGATATTTTGAAATCATTTTTTTTTGTTGACTTGATTTTCATACATATATATTATTTTTTGAATTATTAATTTGTTAGAATATGTGTATTACTTTAAGTGCAATTTAATGGATAAGGCGTTTGACGGACAAATCTTTTTCCATTATATTATTATTTTCTTTTCAGCACTAATACTGAATCATTACTTACATAGATCACTTGCATGCACACTGCCTTAATCTGTATTATTCTCTTGTTTCTCATACCCTCCTCTTACCTATCTTATCTAATGACATTATTCCTTTAATGTTTTCAGTACGTTGGCGAATTGATCTGATTTCCAAGAACATTATTTACTAGTTTGTAATTTTATTTGTATTTTTGATATTTGCGCTTATCATGGCTGAAGGTGGAAGTTATCGAGGTTACCAACTTCCATCGACGTCAGGGTTAGTGAAACGAGTAACGACATTTTTGAATTCTTTTGATAGGAAAACTCGAGAGGAAATAGCTAGAAGTGTTTTAGAAGAGCCTGATTCAAGAGCACCTGTATATAGTCAAGGTTATATATTTGTTCTAAGATCATCTGAAAATATATTCACTCCTTTATCTTATTCTACTCCTACAGGGACAACGTATGTAGTTCTAGTGCGACTACTCCGACTGTTTCAACTGCTTCTACATTGTCTGGTAATTATCAAACTACACTTTTAACTGTTCCATATTCTTCTCCTATATTTGGTCAGATTTTGTCTTCAGAATGTTTAATGAATAATTTATTTTCAGCAAGTCAAGGGGTTAATGAATGTATTTCATCATGGGGATGTAGATTACAAGATTTAGTTTTTCGTTGTAAAGCCTCGGGTATTTTTAATGATATTTCAGCTGATAATGTTTTGAGGAATCGTTTATGGAATGGATTTTTTCGGGAAGATGTGAAACAAGCAACCAGATCGCATTTGGAAAGTAAATGTAATTTTTCTCAGTTAATGTTGCGCGTTTGAAAAGTAGCTGAGGAGAACGTAGGTGGTAAAACTGATTTAAATTGTTCTGAATCACATTCTATGTTTTCCACTGTAACTAATAGTTCTTCTACATTTAATTTAGAACAACTTTCGCAGCAGATTTTAAGTCTAACTCGAGAAGTTTGAGGAGTGAAGTCTAGGGTTGTTGAGATGGAAAACAAAATGAATGAACACATGTGTAGATTTTCTCCTACATGTATTTCAGGTCCTTTCAATATGCCACCCCTCCACTTCCAAATGTACAACATCCATGGCTTCTTTCCCAAGCCAACAATATGTTAAAGTGTTTGGCTTGTCATCAACTAGGCCATAGACGCGGAGTTTTGGTTTGTCCTTTAAACCAGAACAGGACTACATAATGTGGCAGCCTGTGTGTCTGTATCAAGTATCTGTAACTTATAATGATAAAACTTATTCTCCCATACCCTTTTCAGGTTTGATTGTTAAGAAGAATGTGTCCACTATATTCATTATATTATTCTTTTAGATACAGGTTCTGTTATTTCGTGTGTTACTGAAGATTTATATCACCGTTGTTTTTCAGATTATATGCCCTTAATGATGTTATTAACATTCGTTCTGCAAGTGGTTGTCACCATATACCATATGTGGGTTACATTGAAGTGCCTATTAACGTTCCTCGTACCAATATTCAACTTGACGTTTTATTTATAGTGATTTCTAGTACAGAGGAGATTCCTGTGATTCTTGGTACGAATATTTTATCGCGATTTTTGCCTTTTGTATAAAAGTGATGTACATAATGTTGATTCTTGTTGGTTGAATACATTTGTCTCTATTTCAGATTTAGTTCGAGATTCTGAACGTGTATATAGTGTTAAATTAACTAAAAACATTTCTAAAAACATTTCGTTTCGACCACATTCATGTATTTCTGTTTCAGGTGTCTCTAGATTACCACAGCCAATCCATGGAAAAAGATATTTTGCTTCAGATGATCCTACATTGCCGTCACAGGTTAAAGTTATTCCTTGGTTAGTGAATTGTCGGAATTTCAATTTTCCTTCACTGCGCATTCGTATTAAATTACAGAATTAATCTTCTAACACAATTAATATCCCTGTTAATTTTATTGTTTGTCAATTGTCTCAGGTTACAGCTGTTTCTACTTCTGCTACTAAAATGATAACTCCTCATCTATTTTAGATTCTTTAGATTTAACTTATCTTCATAATAACTTTTCTTCTTGAGAATGTTAACAATTTTAACAGTTGATATACAAGTATAAGGATGTTTTTAGATTTTCAGATAGCCACATTGGGTACACCGACCTAGTTAAACATTCTATTGATCTTTCAGATAATACACCGTTTAAGCAACGGCATAGACGGATTCCACTTTCAATGTATTAAGAGGTAAAGGATCACATTTAGAGTATGCTGGATAATGTTATTCGTCCTTCCAAAAGTCCCTTTGCATCTCCAGTTGTTGTAGTACGTAAAAAGGATAATAGTCTTCGATTTTGAGTTGATTACAGAAAACTTAATTCACAGACTATTAAGACTCGTATGCTTTACCACACCATTGAAGAAACTTTGGATTCTTTAAATGGTTCTCGCTATTTTTCCTTTTTTTTCTTTTTTTTTAAATATTGTTTATTTATTCAAAAAAAGAAACATATAATACAGTTATATAGTGAATAGTAGACCTAATAATAATAATAATAATAATAATAAAAATAATAAATAGTATTAATAGAAATTCTAATATTGATATTAATGATATTAATAATAATTTAAAAAATCATTGCGTACTATTATAATTATCATTGTTTGTAGAAAGGAATTATTTAATATACATGCAGATTACTTGTTTTAGCCAAATAAGCGAAATTGTTTTACAAATACTCTTTTAAGGATCTCCCGAGAAGGATATATTGAATTGTTGATGGGGTTTTTGTGGCTGAAGTTTCTAATACTAGATTATGTTTTATTTTATTCAAAAATGATCTAAAAGATGGTATTTTCTGATATTTTGCACTATTATAAATAAATGATTTCGTAATTAAAATTGAATCCTGATATTTATGTTCTTTTACTCCAAAAAGTATAATTGGACTTGTAAAATCTATGTCAATATCAATATTTTTAAATAATTGAACAAGATTATCCCACAGAACTGATACATATTCTCAGCTATACCACAAATGAACATAATCTTCCACATGCGATTTGAAAAAGGAGCATAGGTCAGATTTGGATAGATTGATTTTCTTCAAATATTCGTTTGTTGGTAGAATTCTGTGGAGAAGTCTGAATTGAAACCATTGTAAATTAGAGTCTTTAGTGAGTTGAAATGTGTTATTAAAGGTATATTTCCAGTCGATATTGTCAGTGTTTATTTTTTATTGCGGTAGGAGATACATTTGATTTAATGAGTATTTTATACATATCATGACATCCTTTAGTTCTCATTAGAATGGGTTCTAAAAAATCCGGCCTGAATGGTCTTTTAAGGTAATTTTCAATATTTGAATTTCGGAAGTAGCATTTAATACAATTAATAAAACCGTAATATTTCAAAAAGGGTATTTCGTCCATAGAGAATCTGATTTCAAAATCGGTCTTTGTTAATAGTCCCCCGTTTCCATCAAGAACATCTCCTAATACACTAACACCCTTTTTATACCATGATTCGATGAAAATGCAAGATCCACCAATTTTAAATGAGTTATTATACCATATTGGAGTTTTTAATGTATCAGTGTCATTTTCCACTTTTTTTTGCATATGATTTAAAGACATCTTTCCAAAAAATGTTTTCGACATTATTATAAATTTTATCGATATAAGCTTCCACAAAATTTGCTAAATCATTTAGATGGAACTGCCATAATTTTTATATAAAATACTGATCCATGATTGTTCAGTATAAAAGGATCTTCTAATCCATATTAGTTTTAAGGAGTGTGTAAACTGTTCAATATTTGCCATATTTAATCCACCGTCTGGAAAAGATTCAATTAATATCGACCTCTTAACTTTATCAATCTTAGGCCCCCAAATAAATTCAAATAAATCTGTATTTAAATTGTTTGATTGTTTTTTGAAAGGGATTTGGTAAGCAAATGAATAGATATGTTAATTTTGGAATAATATAATAAATATCTTCTTTTCCATTGGGTTAGATGTTTTTTTTTTAATTTTTGAAAGCTGTTTATTGTAGTTTAACTTAGTCATGTCCGATAGATCTACTGAAAATTCCACTCCGAGAAGAGAAAAGCTATTAATGCCCCATTCAAATTTCCATCTTGAATGATGATATACCTGTTAACTATACTTTTTACTGCCAATCCATACTATTTTAGTTTTGGAAACATTGATTTTTAGATCAGAAAGAATTGAAAAAAAATCTAATGTACTAAATACCGGGTAATGAGATTGCTCAGAGCCATCTAGGAAAAATCTGGTGTTGTCTGCGAATTGTGAAATGGTATGCTTTTCATTGCCTACAACAATTCCTACAATACTTTTATTATTTTTGACTAAGATTGATAGAATTCCAGCAACGAGAATAAAAATATAAGGTGAGATAGGGTCCCCTTGCCTACATCCCCTAAGAAGATCAAAATATTGTGATACGAACCCATTTTGTAAAACACCAGCACTCATTTTTGCATTCAATATCTTAACCCAGTTTTGAATGATTGTACCAAAATTAAAAAAAAATCATGGATTTGTTTATAAAAGACCATGCCACGGAATCGAAAGCTTTTTCAAAATCGATTAGGACGAGTAGACCTGGGATATTTCCCCTTTCGGTAAAATTCATAATATCGTACACAAGCCGAATGTTTCCCCCTATGTATCTTCCACTGATGAAACCCGTTTGAGTCTTTGAAATTAATATTCTTAAAACAGATTTTAGGCGGTTTGCAATACATCCAGATATCAATTTGTAGAAGACGTTAAGCAAAGTTATCGGTCTCCAGTTTTGCAGAAATTGTCGTGGTTTATCTCCTTTTGGAATTATTGTAATTATACATAAACGTTGTTCAATTGGAAGGATTTTATTTTTGTATACTTCATGGATGGATCTTAAAAGAAACACTCTAATATTGTTCCAGAATTTTAAATAACTCAGAAGGGAATCCCGTGGAACCTGGTGATTTATTGGCCTTCATTTTTTTCAAAACATATTCTAGTTATTTTTCGGTAATAGGGCCTTCCTTCTTCCGATTGTATATCAGTTAATTTATTTACCTTATATTTTCTAAAAAGTCTTCAAGATTTGAGTTTAAGATTTCTTCTTCCCTACTGCAGTATAAATTAGAATAAAAAAGATCTTACTTCATTAAGAATATCTGTTTGATCTACAATTTCCTCCCCTGATTTCAGCTCTAATTGCTGCACAGTTGTAGTTGTATAATTTAGAGACTCCAGATTGCAAAAGAATTTTGAAGGCTTTTTACCCTCCTCGACCCAAATGGCTTTAGAGCGGATTTGTTGACCTATCATTTCATCTTTTCTAAGTTCTAAAAGTTCTTGTTTCTTATTTTCAAGAGTATAAACATCATTGTTACTAATTTCGTTTGTATCTTTATTTGCTTCTCATTTATCTATCTCGTGAATTAACTCGTTTACCCTTTGATTCATGTTTCTTTTTTTATAAATTGAATAGCTTATAGAGGTGCTTCGTAATTCCATTACGAGTGTTGAGAAAAACATGGTATCTGAAATTTGAAACTGTAGTGCTTCTTCGTCAATTTTATCAATGTTATTCTGGTCATAAATTATAAGGGGATATTGTTTTTTTTACTGATTCTATCTTTTTAATTATTAATTCACTATAATAAATTTTATCTTGTAAAAGACTAGTATTCAATTTCCAAAGACCTTTACCTCGTTTAAATTTATTGATAGTTAGATTCATCAGAACGTGTGAGTGATCAGATCTATACCCAGCAATTATTTTAATATTTTTAATATAATTGGGTCAAATTGTCCGATATTAAGAAAAAATCTAACATAGCTTGTTTTGGGGGTGATTTTTTACGCCATGTATATCTTTTAAGTCGTAGATTTTGAATTCGAAAATAATCTTTCAAATTAAATTCATTCATAATATTTTTAAGGCATTGTCTTGATTTAGGGTTGTTTACATGAAGGTAATTGTTGGTATAAATTTCAGGGTCGATTACAAGATTAAAATCACCACAGGCAACAAAAAATGTACTGTTATTGTCCAAAAGATATTCATGAATTTTTTCAAAAAACATAGGGTCAACTATATTTGGTGCATATAAGTTTATCAACAAGAGGTTTGAATTATTCAGAGTCAGTTCTATCAATAAAAGATTTTATATTCGAAACTATCATTGATCAAAATTGCCACACCCCTAGCATTGGATGTATTATGGGTTAGAGACGCATTTATACCCCCATTTTACCTCAATTGCTGACTGATCCTTGGCAGCAAAATGAGTATCTTGCAAACATAGAATGTTGTAGTTTTTTCGTTTATAGTATTGCAGAACATCATTTTGTTTCTCTGGAGAGCCTATACCTTGACAATTTATTGTAGCGATGTTGACTATATACTACTTATGGTAAATTATAATCAAACAAATAATCAACTTTATTAACTCCCTTTCTAATTGTGCTTTTGAAATTAAAACATTCACAAAATAAAATGATAATAATAATAATAAAATAATAAAGTAAAACATCTGTTGTATCCATATAGTGGAATAAAAAAGAAGTTAAGAGATATAAAGAATGAGTCCAAAGTACTAAGTACATATAGCATGCATACTAAATGTCATTATAAATCGAGCTCTTTTTCATCAACTCTTTCTGAGTTATTAAGCGAAAATGAAACAATAGTTTGTTAAAGTTCCTGTTCCAAATATAACATTATAAATTGCATGCTTAATCCATAGATAATCATTGAGTCAAAGAGTTAGTGAAATAGCTATAAATGTGGACCATCCAAACGAGTCCAGTTGACACACCCAAATTGGTAACTTATAAGATAATTTGGTGGAAAATATTTCTAAAATATCAGAAGAGTAGCAGAAGAAAAAGGAAACACTTAAAAATAATATAAGTAGTTCCTTAATCTAGTTACAATACATTGTTTGTATTTCAAGAGACATGACTAAAAGGTTAGTTCGATTTAGGATTCCTTTCTCTTTTATCTATAGAAGCACTTTTTAGTCTTTGTACTATTTAATTTGTTTCCTGAAAAATGTCAACTTTGGTTTTTACATGACCTTGAAATTTTGCAAATACCGCGCCATTAAAGAACCAGGATGATTCTACATCATTATTAAGATTCAGTCTATTTATCAGAGCTGAGTTCAAGGCTGTTACATCGTCAAACAATATAAGGCCTTTTAAAAAGAAAACTTTGATCGATGCTTCATAATCTACGAAAGACGGGTCGGGCCGACTACCGACCTCTAAGTACTTGTTCTTTAAATTCCGACTTCCTAGTTTTTTTGCTTCCGACTTCTAATTTACTTTAGCTTCCGACTTCCGACTTGTTTGCTTCCAAGTATTTTGTTCTTCCGAGTTGCCACTTCCAAGTTGTTTTTTTTTTTTTTTTTTTTTTTTGCTTTCGAGTTCCGAATTCCAAGTTGTTTGCTCTTTAATCCAGCAAGCTGGTAAGTAGGCTTACGCTAATATCAATTGTTTTGATTGTTTTTTATAACTTACAATTGTCTGGCAAGTGCATAAGTGAATAGCGTTTAAACAATTCCTTATTATCACAATTTTAAATTTGTGTTTATAATTGAGATATCGATATAATGGTGCCAGGAACTGCAGGAAGGAAAATCCACGACTAGCTTATAAAGGCAGTGACTATTTACCACGTACGTAATACCAGGTACAGCAAATAAT
The DNA here is from genome assembly GCA_030562195.1 of Nipponacmea schrenckii. NCBI lineage: Eukaryota > Metazoa > Mollusca > Gastropoda > Lottiidae > Nipponacmea > Nipponacmea schrenckii. Next base: position 28,366,122 of record JAUJPP010000005.1, read on the forward strand.
CCAACACTCAAACTTAGTCTCAAATTGTAAAAAGAACCGTAGAATGGCACATCCATCACATCCATCAACATACGTATATATACGCAGCTAGAAAAGTAACTTGTCGATTCTATTTCCATAAATTCGCCTCATATCTTTACAATCTTGGTTGAACATGCTAAGGAAAATATTGTTTAATGTCTTTGTATACCAGATAGTGCAAGACAGTCGCTAGACTTACTCATGGAGACTTTGCCAAGTAATAACCCTGTCCGACTAGAAAATCTCTCCAGAGAGGAGCTCATCGGTGTATACTTTTTAAAGAGCTATTCATATCAAGAAATTTCGACAACGCTTTTTCTTAACCACGGCATAAAATTAAGTGTGAGACATCTGAAGCGGATATTTAGGAGTTTGGGTCTACGTAGAAAACAAATTTGTGATGCAAGTCCTTTGAAAGATGTTATCCAAGCTGTGGAGAGCGAATTAAATGGGAGTGGTAGTACTCTCGGATAAAAAGCTATGTGGAAATTCAAGTTTTAAATTCAAAATTCTAGAATTATCACCTGGGTGAATATTGATTTTCACCCAGGTGAAATTCAAGTTTTTAATTGAATATTATTGAATTATCATCTTGGTGAACATTAATTTTCACCCGGGTGAAAATACAAGTTTTTACAAACTATATTCCAGTTTTTTAATTATATTCCAGTTTTTTAATCCAATATTAAAAAAAATAAATGATGTCGTATACGGACCACCGTAGGTTGCAAAACATCTTGATCCAATTCAAGATGGCCGACAGGTAAAACAAGTTTGACAGTTGCTCTTGAAAAATGCTGAAATATTCTATATACTAGAGATAAACTGGATTATAAATGGATGAAAATTAAAATGGTCATACAAAGGTATTAAAGGATTAATAGATAATATTGCTCTGTACTTTGTTATTGCATATATCTTGGAAAAACAAAAGTGAAGTGAAATGGGCTCAAGTATACTCAGCTATTGACAATTGACCTACAAACTCATTTGTAAACATGAATTTTTTCAAAAAACATAGGGTCAACTATATTTGGTGCATATAAGTTTATCAACAAGAGGTTTGAATTATTCAGAGTCAGTTCTATCAATAAAAGATTTTATATTCGAAACTATCATTGATCAAAATTGCCACACCCCTAGCATTGGATGTATATGGGTTAGAGACGCATTTATACCCCCATTTTACCTCAATTGCTGACTGATCCTTGGCAGCAAAATGAGTATCTTGCAAACATAGAATGTTGTAGTTTTTTCGTTTATAGTATTGCAGAACATCATTTTGTTTCTCTGGAGAGCCTATACCTTGACAATTTATTGTAGCGATGTTGACTATATACTACTTATGGTAAATTATAATCAAACAAATAATCAACTTTATTAACTCCCTTTCTAATTGTGCTTTTGAAATTAAAACATTCACAAAATAAAATGATAATAATAATAATGAAATAATAAAGTAAAACATCTGTTGTATCCATATAGTGGAATAAATATCAGAAGTTAAGAGATATAAAGAATGAGTCCAAAGTACATAAGTACATATAGCATGCATACTAAATGTCATTATAAATCGAGCTCTTTTTCATCAACTCTTTCTGAGTTATTAAGCGAAAATGAAACAATAGTTTGTTAAAGTTCCTGTTCCAAATATAACATTATAAATTGCATGCTTAATCCATAGATAATCATTGAGTCAAAGAGTTAGTGAAATAGCTATAAATGTGGACCATCCAAACGAGTCCAGTTGACACACCCAAATTGGTAACTTATAAGATAATTTGGTGGAAAATATTTCTAAAATATCAGAAGAGTAGCAGAAGAAAAAGGAAACACTTAAAAATAATATAAGTAGTTCCTTAATCTAGTTACAATAAATTGTTTGTATTTCAAGAGACATGACTAAAAGGTTAGTTCGATTTAGGATTCCTTTCTCTTTTATCTATAGAAGCACTTTTTAGTCTTTGTACTATTTAATTTTGTTTCCTGAAAAATGTCAACTTTGGTTTTTACATGACCTTGAAATTTTGCAAATACCGCGCCATTAAAGAACCAGGATGATTCTACATCATTATTAAGATTCAGTCTATTTATCAGAGCTGAGTTCAAGGCTGTTACATCGTCAAACAATATAAGGCCTTTTAAAAAGAAAACTTTGATCGATGCTTCATAATCTACGAAAGACGGGTCGGGCCGACTACCGACCTCTAAGTACTTGTTCTTTAAATTCCGACTTCCTAGTTTTTTTGCTTCCGACTTCCGACTTCTAATTTATTTTAGCTTCCGACTTCCGACTTGTTTGCTTCCAAGTATTTTGTTCTTCCGAGTTGCCACTTCCAAGTTGTTTTTTATTTTTTTATTTTTTTTTTTGCTTTCGAGTTCCGAATTCCAAGTTGTTTGCTCTTTAATCCAGCAAGCTGGTAAGTAGGCTTACGCTAATATCAATTGTTTTGATTGTTTTTTATAACTTACAATTGTCTGGCAAGTGCATAAGTGAATAGCGTTTAAACAATTCCTTATTATCACAATTTTAAATTTGTGTTTATAATTGAGATATCGATATAATGGTGCCAGGAACTGCAGGAAGGAAAATCCACGACTAGCTTATAAAGGCAGTGACTATTTACCACGTACGTAATACCAGGTACAGCAAATAATCCAACACTCAAACTTAGTCTCAAATTGTAAAAAGAACCGTAGAATGGCACATCCATCACATCCATCAACATACGTATATATACGCAGCTAGAAAAGTAACTTGTCGATTCTATTTCCATAAATTCGCCTCATATCTTTACAATCTTGGTTGAACATGCTAAGGAAAATATTGTTTAATGTCTTTGTATACCAGATAGTGCAAGACAGTCGCTAGACTTACTCATGGAGACTTTGCCAAGTAATAACCCTGTCCGACTAGAAAATCTCTCCAGAGAGGAGCTCATCGGTGTATACTTTTTAAAGAGCTATTCATATCAAGAAATTTCGACAACGCTTTTTCTTAACCACGGCATAAAATTAAGTGTGAGACATCTGAAGCGGATATTTAGGAGTTTGGGTCTACGTAGAAAACAAATTTGTGATGCAAGTCCTTTGAAAGATGTTATCCAAGCTGTGGAGAGCGAATTAAATGGGAGTGGTAGTACTCTCGGATAAAAAGCTATGTGGAAATTCAAGTTTTAAATTCAAAATTCTAGAATTATCACCTGGGTGAATATTGATTTTCACCCAGGTGAAATTCAAGTTTTTAATTGAATATTATTGAATTATCATCTTGGTGAACATTAATTTTCACCCGGGTGAAAATACAAGTTTTTACAAACTATATTCCAGTTTTTTAATTATATTCCAGTTTTTTAATCCAATATTAAAAAAAATAAATGATGTCGTATACGGACCACCGTAGGTTGCAAAACATCTTGATCCAATTCAAGATGGCCGACAGGTAAAACAAGTTTGACAGTTGCTCTTGAAAAATGCTGAAATATTCTATATACTAGAGATAAACTGGATTATAAATGGATGAAAATTAAAATGGTCATACAAAGGTTTTAAAAAGGATTAATAGATAATATTGCTCTGTACTTTGTTATTGCATATATCTTGGAAAAACAAAAGTGAAGTGAAATGTGCTCAAGTATACTCAGCTATTGACAATTGACCTACAAACTCATTTGTAAACAAACAATTTAAAGGGACTATACTCCAAGGAAAAATTATATAAACTTTTATAATGTCTGGCAAATCTAAAAAAACTCCCAGAAAAACGTCAGCCTGCTTCAAAGCGTACCAGAGATTTGGTCTCAAACTCATCAACATCTGACAACTCGATCTTGGAAGAAATGGAAAGTTCGGCCTCCTTTCTACGAGACAATATGGTTACGAAAGAAACTTTAAACAAATTTGCAATGGAGTTAAAAGAAGCAATCAAAAGTGACTTGCAAAATGAACTAAGACTTGGCACTTTAGACATGATGTCAAAACTCAACGAACTTACAGAAAAATTAGAAAAATCCCAAGAATACAACGAGACCCTAAGAAAAGAAAACGAAGAACTTAGAAACAATTTGATAGAAACTGATTCAAAACTAGTTGTTTTAGAAACAAGACTTATTGAATGTGAGAGGTGTGCGAATTACAACGAGCAATATTCCAGAAAGAATAATGTAAAAATTCTTGGATTAAGTGAAGAAATAGGTGAAAACTTAAGAGAAAAGTTATGTACGACAATTCTGAATACATGTAATGAAAAACTTGTTGAAACAGATATTACTGCTATACACCGACTCCCCTCAAGGTATAATGACAGGCCGAAACCAATCATATGCAAATTCGCCAATAGTGACGTAAAAACCAAGGTGATGAAAAAGAAAAAACTAATATTTCAAAATAATCTTAAAATTTTTGATGATATTACCAAAAAAAATTCAGAATTGTTAAATCGCCTTAGAAATAATAATTCCATTGAATCAGCTTGGTTTTTCAATGGGAGTGTCTATGGAAAGGCATTAAGACGTGTTAAATGTAAAATAGATATTTGAGAATGTCCAAAAGATATTGGATGCCAAATTGGAACCCACTCTATAACATTTTTCAATTATATCTACAATAAATTTAAAACAATATAAAATTTAAATCAAGAAATCAAATTGAAAAAAAACATGGTACAATTTTGGTTATTCATATCAATTTGTCACTTTTCATTTTTGATTTATTTTTTTATTTTATTTTTGTCCATTTTCCTTTTTCTTTAGGTATTATTAATTAAATTGTTTAATTTACTGATGCTATATGAGAAAAGGCATATTTTTGAAGATACAAAGGAAAATATTAACTAACATAGAATAAATTTAGTGATTTACAAATAATATTATATCTTGAAAAATTACTATAATTGTTAAAAGATAATCTTGGATATTTGAAATCTGTTTTTACAGATTATACCATAATATATGGACAATAAAAAAAAAAAAAATTTTACTCAAGAAATCAAATTGAAAAAAAAAAAAACATGGTACAATTTTGGTTATTCATATCAATTTGTCACTTTTCACTTTTCATTTTTGATTTATTTTTTTATTTTATTTTTGTCCATTTTCCTTTTTCTTTAGGTATTATTAATTAAATTGTTTAATTTACTGATACTATATGAGAAAAGGCATATTTTTGAAGATACAAAGGAAAATATTAACTAACATAGAATAAATTTAGTGATTTACAAATAATATTATATCTTGAAAAATTACTATAATTGTTAAAAGATAATCTTGGATTTTTGAAATCTGTTTTAATACAGATTAAATTAGACCATAAAATATGCTTTTTCAGGGAGATACATTATCGACTCCACCAGTAATTGTTATTCCATTCTTCCTGCTTCTTGTTTTCAAGAGCAACTATTAATGTGTAAATTATGTCAAGGATAGCTTTATATCTCTTTCTTTTCTTTATCTTATGTTCTTTCCCTATATTTTCTTTAAATTCAAATCTATTACCTTTGTATATGAGCCAAATTATTTTAAGCACCGACCATCTCACTCACACACATGATAACGAAACCACATATATAATATTATGTCCATAAAAATATGAAGCTTCAACGCTCGTGGACTCAGAAATAATCATAAAAGAGCAGAAATCTTTACATGGCTAAAACAGACCAAATCTGATATTACTTTTCTACAAGAAACACATTCAGTACCTAGTGATGAAGACAAATGGTCAAATGAATGGGGTAATACTGCCTATTTTTCTCACTTAACTAACAACAGTTCTGGGGTAGCAATTTTATTTCATAACGCCAAATTTCAAGAGATTGAACTATTACAAGAAATACCAGGTAGATATCTATCTTTAAAATTAACTAAAGATGATAGCCCACTTGTTATATCAAATGTATACGGGCCAAATATAGATCATCCAGATTTTTTTGAAAAAATCTTTTCAAAACTTTCAAACCATGAAACTTCCCCTTTAATTATAGGAGGTGATTTCAATTTTATAATGGACTTTGAATTAGATAAATTTGGGGGGCAACAAAAAACCAACGAAAAATCTAGGAAAACAATAATTCAATATATGGACTTACTGAATCTAAATGATGTTTACCGAACATTACATCCCTCTAAAAAGTGTTACACTTGGAAAAGAAATAAACCTATTATCTGTTCAAGATTGGACATGTTTTTTGCAACAAGTGATATTACCAATAAGATTACAGTATGTGATAGCCAACGTGGTTATCGATCAGACCACAGCCTAATTTACCTTAAATTTAATCTAGATAAACACAAAAATGGGCCAGGATTCTTTAAAATAAGTCAATCATTACTTTTAGACTCAGAGTATATCGAAAATATTCGAAAACTGATCAAAGATTGCAAAGAAAAGTACCTCAATTGTGACCCACAAACTTTATGGGAATTAATTCAGTTAGATATACGAGGAGAAACTATCCAATATTCAAGTCGAAAAAAGAAAAGCGACCTTAAAATTGAAAATGAACTGGAAGCAAAACAAAAACTCATTTTACAACGACAACCCATATCTTTCAAAGATTATAACGAAATCCAACATATCCAAATAAAACTAGAAGAATTAAATCAGCGCAAATTGGCAGGAGTTATGATGAGGGCGCGGGCAAAAAATCTTGTAGATCCTGAAAACTGCAGCAAATTTTACTTGAATCTTGAATTGCGAAATAGCGAAAAAAAGATAATTTCTACTCTTTATAATAAATCTGATAACATTATAACCAATCCAAATGAAATCTTGCAAGAAGTCAAAATATTTTACGAAAACCTTTACGACTCTAAAACAATAATTGATAATGACTATGAACAACAAATAGATTATTTCTTTAAACAGTGTGAAGAAAACATTCCTAAGCTAACTGATACTGATCGATTCATCTGTGAAGGTTTAATAACAGATATAGAATGCAGAGAAGTTATAAAATCATTTAAAAATGGTAAATGTCCAGGAAGTAGTGGTATTTGTATTGAATTCTATAAAATTTTCTGGAAAGAAATAGGTCCTTTGGTTCTGAATTCTTTTAATGATTCTTTCAATAAAAATCAATTAAGTATTTCACAAAGACATGGAATTATATCATTGTTACCAAAATCAGACAAAGACACAAAATATATTAAAAACTGGCGACCTATAAGTCTTTTAAATTGTTATTATAAAATATTAACTAAAGTAATAGCCAACAGAATTAAAAAAATTCTTAATACCATCATACATGAAGACCAGAAAACTTTTTGATATAATAGATTATTTAGAAGAAAATAATGAAGAAGCAATGTTATTCCAAATTGATTTTCAAAAAGCTTTCGATTCTTTGCAATGGAACTTTATCGATAAAACACTTGATTTCTTTGGCTTTGGAAAAATGCTTAAAAGATGGATAAATATATTTTACACTAACATAACAAGTAGCGTTCTAAACAATGGATGGGCATCAAACCCTTTTGCAATCCACAGGGGAGTCAGACAGGGTTGCCCTCTATCGCCGTATATATTCATACTATGCGCAGAAATACTAGCATCCGTTTTGAGAAATAATCCACTATATAAAGGCATACAAATTAATAACTCGACTAAAAAGATTTCACAATTTGCAGATGATACAACCCTGTTATTAGACACTAAATTAACAACTTTGAAAACGGTTTTGAAAATACTTGACAATTTTGGCAAAATAAGTGGTCTAAAACCAAACTTAGAAAAATGCGAATTAGCTAGAATTGGGAGTATCACAAATCAAAATTTTCCATATGAAATTCCCAACAACATACGGCTCATAACAGATGTAATAAAAATTTTAGGTATATATATTCCAGTGAACAATAGACTACAAGACATCATTAAACTGAACTACGACAAAAAATTGGTAAAAATAAAAAAACACATTAAATTTATTTAAAGGAAAAATTAAAACTCTCAAGGAAAAAAAAAGGTAAAATAAGCCAAAATTAAAAAATTAAAAATTCCACTTTCTTTCAATTTATATGGGAAAATAAACCCGCAAAAATAAAACGAGAAATCTTGTGTTCTCCAATAGATAGTGGAGGGCTGAATGCTCCAGATATTTTCAATTTTACAAATGCAATAAAAATCTCATGGTCACATAAGTACTTCTCTTCAGCGAAAACTCATGTTTGGAAACATAGTATAAACAAACTTTTAAAAATAGATGATAAAATCAATCCCTTTCAACTTAATCTCAATAGGAAAGACATAGAAAAATTAGGGATAAGAAACACATTCATCGAAGAAATACTTATTGCTTATTCTAAAATAAACTACTGCAATAACATATCTAAGGATAGCATTATTTGGTATAATTCTAATATTAAAGTGAATAAAAAAGTTATCTTCTATAAAAAATGGTTCGACAATAATATCTATAGAGTGTCAGACTTATTAGATGAATCGAATAATTTCCTCTTGTACGAGGATTTTTGCAAAAAATTTCATTATCTTAAAGTAGACTTCGTGACATATCTAGGTTTAATAACTGCTATTAAAAAACGGAAAATACCGTTAAAAGAATCGCCAAATAGTTGTAAAGAGGCATACACCAAATTACGAAAACCACTTAACGAGTCCGTTAAATTTGGAGAAAATAAATGGGTGAATCTCATCTGCGAACACGAGACTCAATTCTATTTTCGAAAAATTAAACAGATTACTAACAGCGTCAACCTACAAAACTTTCAATTCAAACTACTACACAAAATTTTGCCAAACAATTCTTTTCTGCATAAGATAAAATATATTACCTCCCCTCTGTGTACTCTATGTGATAAAGAAATAGACAGCTTGGAACATTACCTGTTTAACTGTAAAAATAGCCAGTCATTTCTAAAAGAATTAATTTCGCTTTTAAATCAAAATGTTGAACACAAAATCAAACTGGACCTATCTAGTGTGATATTTAATGCACTTGAAAAACAAAACTCCTCTATAGAGTATATTCTCCTATATGCGAAATACTATATACACTGTTGTAAATATAAATCTCGTCAGCCGAACCTAGGACAATTTTTAGAAAAATTAAACAATCAAGAACTTGTAGAAAACGAAGCTGCTCTAATCAACAATTGTATGGAAAAACACAATACGAAATGGTCAATAATAAAAACTGTTACACAAAATTAGGCTCAAACTTTCTACACCTTACATCTACTCATCTTATCTTCTTCTTTCTATTCTCAAACTATCTTATTCTTATCTTTCTTCTGTACAAAACAAATATGTCTTTCATTCTCTTTATATTCAGATCAAACCTATGTACTAAATTATGAAATGTCTGTGTAAAAACTTTGCAATGTACTTAAAATTGATTTGAATAAAATAATTGAAAAAAAAAAAAAAAAAAAAAAGGTTGCAAAACAATCATTGATATGTATAAGGAACTATGCTTCACGCAGTGTACCCTTTTCAAATACATAATTATTGACATTGAACAGTAAATAAAAGTTCTTTAGCTGTAAGTCTTTTTATGGGACTATATTCAAAACTGATGTAGCGAGATGTGTTACGGCAGTTGGTAGATGTTGATCAGTCATGTTCTTTTTAATGAATGCTATGAGATCAATATCAAGGCCCTCCAAGTCTTTTCTGTAAAGAGTTCCAACAAAGTGCACCCCAAAGACCACATATCCGATTGCTTGTCTCCTCCGGATCTGCCAAGAATGGCTTCAGGTGCCATGTATGTTGGCGTACCAGCTGCGCCAATAGTCGTAACAGACGTTTGTGTCATTCTAATCTTTTCGTTCAGGAAAGTCTGCGGATGTGGTAAATTCATAGTCTGCGTTACTGGATGTATATTTCATATTTGCTCTGTTAGAGGTAGACGGCGGATAATCAGTTGGGTGACGATGTGCCGATTAGTGAGGACACTGGGTATTCTGTTGGGTTGCTATGCTTGTACACTGAATTTAGGTTGAAGGATGTGGACATTCACTTAGGTCAACGGGTGCATAGTTAGATGCGTAGTTTGGGTCGGCACTGAATGGAGATTGTTCATTTAGGCCAATAGATACTATTTCAGGATTGAGACTGAATATTGTGGAAGCTGAGCAGTCCTTTGGATTTTCGATCACCATCATCTTTTGTGTTGTGTTATCTTCAAAAATCTTTTTTTTTTTTGATTGATGTACGCATACGCCACACTGGCGTTAGTATCATTTTGATGTGGGGTTTGGATACATTGGTATGTCTGGTCAGTTGCTTCATCTGTATTGTGAGATACACCCGTAGACACTAAGTGAACAGGAGAGGTCATTAATTTACATGCTGCACTTTGAGGGATATAAACTATGTGATTGCATGACGAGCACTGTTTATGTCTTTGAAGTCGGTAGTAGCGGTTCCTTTAAAGTTACCTATTTTACTTGTATACATATTCTGGTGTTCTTGGATAAAAATCTTTCCTAATAAAATATCTGGTGTTACTTCTCCCAAGTCAAGAAGTAAATCACCGCCGTCTTTGAGACGAACCTGTGTGTAGGTCATACCATCTTTTGAGTTGAGCCAACAGACCTGAATTTTCCTTTGATTTTGATCCTTTATGTCCCGGGTAGGTTTGTCCTAAATAACAAAAAGAAGCCTGTTAAACACAAAAAATAGAAATGCATAAAGTTAAAAAGGCCCAATGAAATGAAAATGCGATTCTTTTCTATTTAATTTGAATGTCTTTCATTTCTTTTTTTTAAATCAAAATCTGAAGTCAAAATCTAAAGGGTTTGCACATGCAAACGTTAAAGGTTCTGTCTAGAAAATGAATAGTATAGCTCATTACAAATTATAAATACACGACATGTTGACTCCAATAAAAACAAACAGAATTAACATCTGAAAAGGTGCATAATACCATCTCCCCAACAAACTTACCCCACTCCCTAAAAAAAATTAGGCCATACAATATCAATGAGCATCAAGATAAGACCCTGAGTACCCACCGACAGGCCTGTCTTCCATTCTGCCCCTTATAAACAACACAAGTAAAACATACACAAAACATGAAACAATTACATGTATATACAACAATCGAAAGTCATTAACAGATAAAAAGTTAACAGTGAGAATGATATTTAAACTCTATGTACACAACGATAGAGGGTTATATAAGAAATCAAGGAAAAAAAAAAAAAAAAAAAAAAAAAAAAATCATAATGACAAACATTCAATGCAAATTTTAAAGTGTAAATTTCAGATAGATTTTTAGAATGGACAGTTTTAACAATTACACAAGTACAATCCATAATATTGACAATGATATTGTAAAACAAGCAAATAGAGAAGATTTGGAAGCCGAAAGAGTCAGTTCATGTGCTGCGAGCGGGCTACCCAACCCCACTCCATTTCATATTTGTCTATGGAGGGGGAGGTAGGATTTATCCAGGCTCTAGACCAGCTGAAGGATGTTAACTCACCCCCTGACAGTATATTTTAGAATTGCCAATCGAGAAGGCATATAAATATATATTACACTTTATGAAAAAATGTGAAATTTCTAGTCGTCAAATCTGTGTATTACGTCTGTAAGAGAAAAATAAAACAGTATTAATCTATATTGGTGAATCTGTATATACGTCGTTTGGTCTGTATTGGTTAATCATTGTTAATCACTATTGAAATGGATGATTTAAACAAACATGGCAAGCATAATTATATGCAACTATAAGAAATTGATAATAATAATAATAGGTGAAGTAAAGCAGACTAAAGAAGCAGGAGTAAAATATACTTTATAGTTATGTTAAGCAATTTTAGAAATAATAACTCACCAAAAGTCTGTAATAAAGGACAATAAATTAACATGAAATAACAATTGTTAAGAATAAGGGAAATTATCTCTCATATGTAAGGCTATCATTTTTTTGAAACCGGATGCATTTGAGGCATTTTTTAGGTTGTCAGGAAGGGAATTCCATAGAACAGACCCAGAGTATCGAAGGCTTTTTTTTAACGATCTCTAGATAAGGGCTGTACACGTTTAGTCTTGTATTCAGAGACTCGTAATTGGTGCTGTTAAATAAGAATAAATCATTAAGATACTGTGGACACTGTTTATGTAAAATTTTGAAGATAAATAATGATTTGTTTCGAACAAATCTTTCTGAAATAGAAAAAAGATTTAACTGCTGCAATCCAGGGGCAATCTCCTCTCTGTACGCTGAACACCTAAGATAATTTTGAAAGCCATATTTTGCTGCCTTACAAGTCTAATAATAGATTGCTGATCACAAGAATCCCATATTGGCGAACAATAGTCGATTTAACATTGGAAATGGGCATTATAAAAAAGAACCAAGTATTTTGTTGATATAAGGTATTTGAGTTTTCGTAGTTGAAAAAGTTTTTGATTAAGAATTTTGGATACATGTAGTGCATGAGCTGTCCAGCTGAAGTTGTGATCAAAATAAATACCAAGAAGTTTAAAGGAGGAAACAGTTTCTATAACTACATTATTTACAATTAGTTTTAAGGAATTGTCCAGTAGTTGCCTCCTCTGAGGGGTTTTGATTAACATAGCTTTAGTTGCGTGGCAAATAAAATTTGTCACGCTTTGTTTTCGTTCGGATTATTGCGTGGCAAATAAAATTTGTCACGCTTTGTTTTCGTTCGGATTATATTTTTTTTTTTTTTTTTTTTTTTGGGGAAGCTCGCTAGCCCAAACGGAAAAAGATAGACTATTTCTGTTTTCACCAATGGTTTTTATATGGGCTGGAATCAAAAATGAAATTTTCGCTAAACCGAAAGTGGCTAATTGCATAATATGCAAATAAGATTTCAAGCTAGCTCGGGCCCTAATAGTCGCATCGGTCTGAAATTTACAGGATATAGATAGATAGGCAGCGCAATTAAAACTACATCATCAAAATTTTTTGATCACTTCCGGTTTGGGCGTGGGGACTTCCGGTTTTTTCGTCTCATGTCGGGCGACCCTGCTTCCGATGTAATTCAAGATTCTAAACAAAATCAGTATATTTTAGCTATACTAAATGATTTTAATCCCCTGATATGAAGAAAAATTAAATTGAATGTTGCGCATGCGCAGTTTTCAAAAATGGCAAATTTTCTTAAAATTTAATAAGTCCGCCAATTATTAACCGATTTTTATGATTTTGGTGTTTATCGAAATCTTGATACTTTATCTAAAAAATGTTGGGAACAGAATTTTGATTTTGGAATTTGAATTTTTTTTATGCCCGTTCGAATTTTTCGAAAATTTAAAACTCTATATCTCGTGACCTTGACCTTAAATGACCTTTACATTTGAGATGTAGAATGTCATTGACCTCAGCTGTCTATAGATGTGCTGATATTGCATGACAAATATTAACTTCCGGTTTTATAGCCCACCGAAATCTGACTATTTTGCAATTTTGGATGGTTATGTTACACTTTCGGGCTCTAATGTTCGGATCGATCTGAAATTTACAGGATATAGATAGATACGCAACACAATTAAAAATATATCATCAAAATGTTTTGATCACTTCCGGTTTGGGCGTGGGGACTTCCGTTTTTTTTTTATCTCATTTCAGGCGACCCTACATCCCGTGTAATTCAAGAATGTAAGCAAAAACAGTACATTAGCTATACAAAATAATTTGCATCCCTCGAGAAGAAAAAAATTCCAATTGCTAATAAAATTTATTTATTTTTTTGTAAAATTTTTGCATACAAATTCAAAAAATATCTCTTTATAAAGCTGTGAATTAGCAAATTATCACATAGCTTGAATTTTCTCTCTATGTTAATTACAACCAAAGTTACAAAATAATGCTTAAATTTGAATATAGAGAGTTTAAATTTCATGACAAACTGACATCTTACTACCTACTTAAATTTTAGTTTGGAATTTATGTTAATATCCTACCGAAATCTTCGACATGTACAAAAATCTAATAAGGAACTGATAGTAGAAACTTATAGTAGAAAAAATTGCCTATATAGCGGAAAGTTTACGCTTACAATTGTAGGCTGAAAAGTAGCGGAATTGAAAGCTAGCAGGTTAGAAGTTTCAAAATGTTCGAAATCCATGGGATAACGCACAGTTGCCACGCTCGGAGCTGTTCACAGTTCTAGTTTTATTTTTTTGGCAAAATATTTCCATTCAAATTCAAAACATACATCAAGTTAAAGAAGTCAATTCGCTTGTCATTGATCAGTTCGAATTTTGTTCGTATCTTAAATAGAAATGATTTTATAAAAAAATGTCAAATACAGTCATGTGAAGAGTAGCAGACATATAAGTCTTATATAAAACACAGATGAACTATTGACCACATTAGTCACGGTTCAACGCACACAGGTGGCCAAAGAGTAAATTAATCTAATGATATAATCTGATAACCCTAATAAAATTTTATTATTTTTTTGTAAAATTTTTGCATACAAACACAAAAAATATCTCTTTATAAAGCTGTGAATTAGCAAATTATCACATAGTTTGAATTTTCTCTCTATGTTAATTACAACCAAAATTACAAAATAATGTTTAAATTTGAATATAGAGAGTTTAAATTTCATGACAAATTGTCATCTTACTACCTACTTAAATTTTGGGTTGGAATTTATGTAAATATCCTACCGAAATCTTAGACATGTACAAAAATCTAATAAGGAACTGATAGTAGAAACTTATAGTAGAAAAAATTGCCTATATAGCGGAAAGTTTACGCTTACAATTGTAGGCTGAAAAGTACCGGAATTGAAAGCTAGCAGGTTAGAAGTTTCAAAATGTTCGAAATCCATGGGATAACGCATAGTTGCCACGCTCGGAGCTGTTCACAGTTCTAGTTTTATTTACATTTATAATCATTGAATTAGTTTCGCACCATTTAACAACAGAATCAGTTTCGGATTGAAGTTTTAACTCAAGCTCATTAATTGATTTAGCAGCCGTATAGACTGTTGTGTCATCAGCAAACAAGTCACAGTTGGAGGCTATATTAAGGGAGAGATCATTTATAAATAAATTAAACAAAAGTGGTCCTAATATAAACCCCTGTGGAACACCATGACTAATATCTAGTTGAGAAGACAATGTACCATTGGCAAATGTAGATTGTTTCCTGTTTGATAAGTATGATTTCAAGAATCTTATAGATATTACATTTTTTAATGAGTAAATCGTGCTTCACCAAATCGAAAGCTTTACGGAAATCAAAAAAGATCAAACCTGTTAGCATTCCGTCATTAAGAGACTTATAAATATTATCAGTGATATTTGTTAGAGCTGTCAAACAAGAACTATTGGATCTAAATCCTGATTGATTGATATACAAAAGATTATATCTATTTATGAAATTACTTAGATGACCGTGTATATGTCGTTCAAGAATTTTCGAAAGTGTCGGTAATATTGATATAGGTCGATAATTGTTTGGATCTATTTTGGATCCTGATTTGTGAAGTGGTAACACTTTAGCAAGTTTGAAATTGGATGGAAAAATACATTGATCAATACACAAATTGAATACATGAGTTAAACAATCAGACAAAATTGGGGAACCGATCTTGAGGAAAATGGGATTAATTAAATCAAGGCCTACTGCTTTAGTAGTATCTAAATTTCTTAAAGATTTGTTAACATCATAGACATTAATAGGAGGAATATGGAAATATTTCTCTGGAGGAACACGGTCATTAACAAAAGTACGGATAACAGTATCATTTACAATTGATGGTTGGGAAATATTGACTGTAGAGACAGAGAGTAACTGATCAGTTATTTCAGTAAAATATGAATTTAATTGGTGAGGATCGATTGGAATCTGGTCAAGTTCATTACTTTTGTTGTTCGAGGCGGTATTGATTGCGTTCCAGATTTGTTTAGAATTATTCTTATCAGATACGAGCTTTTGAATAAATTGAGCCTTCGATCTCCGAATCATGGATTTCACTTCCTTACGACATTCTCTATAATCATTGGTATTGTTATTTTTCTTATGGAGATCGCGTCTTTTCATCATTTTCAAAATATCATCAGTCAGCCAATCTGGTTTTACCGCATTTTTAACTCGTTTGGTTTTTAAAGGGGCATGGATGTTCAAAATCGGGTTCATTATTTCATACCACTTATTCAAGGCATCTTCAGGATTAGTTAATTTTAAAACAGGATCAAAATTGGTCATTTTTAAGTGGAGAAGAAAATCAAGTTCCTTAAAATTTTTGAAAGACCTATATGTGACAGAGATATTTTGTCTTGTCTTCGGAATTTTCACACCTTTTTTAAACCAGGTGAAGCATGTTGGATAATGATCAGTCAATGAATAAACAGGTACATTAATTTCTACAATATTGTTAACAGATGATACAATAACATGATCAATATTGCTACTGGTCTCAGTGACCCGTGTAGGAGTAGTAATAATTTGCGTAAGATGATATTGGTTAAGAGTATCGGTCCAGAAGGTGTTCTTATTATTTAAAGTATCTATATTTGTATCACCAAAAAGAATAATTTCAGAATTTTCAAGCCAAACGGAATCCATCATATCTTTAAAATGGGTGTGCCAAACAACTTTGGATTCAGGATGCCTATATAAGCAACAGACAAGCACGGGAGTGGATTGTTTTTTAAAACGGATTTCCAACCAAATACATTCTATACCATCATGTTCTAAATCATATCTTCTCTTAAAATTAAAATTATTTCGTACATATAACAGTATTCCAGAGGAACTATTATTACAACGGTCTCTTCGAAACGGAGGGTGAAATCCTTTTATCTTGAGTAAATGATCTGAGACAGAGTCATCTAAATGTGATTCAGTTAGGCAAAAAATATCAAAGTTGTCCAAAAGAAGTTTTATTTCATCAAGCTTTTCGTAACAGTACCGCGAATTTAGATGTCCGCAATGAATTCCCTTATGTGATAAAAAATTGTGCATAGTATAAAAGAAATATATACATACACATACAAAAGACAAAAAAAAGATAAAAAAAAACAAAATAAAAAAAAAACAAAACAATCTAATAATAAAACACACAAGTTAATTCAAAAGGAACAAAGATCACTAAATGTAGAATGAAAAAAAACAAAAAAAAACAATTAATATAAAAATAGAAAAGAAACCTCAAAAAATCCCGGAAATTGCCTGAAATAAGGAATCAGTTTATCAAAAAAACTGGCTCAATCAACAAAATGGATACGCTGTAAATAAATCAATAGTGTTAGTAATATGCCCTGGAAGAGAACCATGGAGACATGGGGAACGTCGGTGGTCTGCGAAAACCAATACTTGCATGTGAAGGCTGCCTGAAAGAGTTGAAAATATGAGATGAATTAAAGTTTCTAGGATTGTGAAGATATCTATTTGTTGGTGCACATGTCTGTAGTTTCGATTTAATGAGTCTAGCTAAAAGAGAAGAACCTTTAAGATTAATATGCACAGAATCACAATACAAGTATTCTTTGATGTAGGGGGTGTTATCTGGGCACTTTAAAATCAGCATGAATTATCATTATTAGCATGTATGTAACGCTGGTCTAGACCAATGGCTATAAGTATGGAGTCGCAATATACTTTGTGACCCTGTAAATTTTTGTTCAGATGACACCTCCAGATGTTGCATACCTGGTGTACTGCCAGACTCATTTGAGGATGGAGGTAGTTTTATAACTTCTCCGAGTTTGAAACCAACGAATGCAACTGCTGTAATTCTGATATCTGGGAAACAGACATAGAACAATAAATAGAACATCTTAATGATAAAATTATACTTTTTAAAGTGTAATATTTTATTCTAACTGTATGTTGTGATTGATACAATGTGGCAAGGCGGCAATAACCCAGATATGGGGGAAATTGCTAGTAACACCACATATTAAAGCTACATTGTTCAGTAGAAACACAATTCAAAGAGATTCTAGTCCTGTAGACCGAAAAAACTAGGTAGTTATCATGAAATAATTTTAGTATATGTGGTAAATAGCCACTGCTAACTGCTATTGTTTTCTAGTTGTCGGGCATTATTTTACTTCCAGCGATCACGGTGATTTTAAAAGTGTGGTAAAATGATAAAACACACCTTTGACTAAACCATGCTCAGTGTCGAATCACTCAAAATAGCGGGGTGGGGGCCCATGATATACTAATAGGCCTAATGTAACCTAGTTAATGCTGAACTGTTACAAAAATAAATTAAATAATTAATAAAAAAAAATCTTATCCGCCATACTTGTTTCAAACTTTAAACAAGTATGGCGTCTGCCACTCCCATCAAAACCTAAAATATGGTCACGCTTCGCTTCACTCTGACTCGGCATCGACAACTGTGAACTTCGCTGTCGTGACATTATTTATACATTGTACATGGCAGAAACTACTAATAATGTTTGCCTCCCTTTATGATATAGTGCATATGTCAACAACGATATGGTTGAATAATGTGTTTGAAGAGAGCGAAATACAAATTTTGGGACAATATTTTTTTTATGGTAGTGTAGCATAACATACGTCAAGTAGGTAGTGCTTTATACAATCACAGATTTATCAGTTATTTTGATTTGTGCCTAGATTTTGTTGTTATTATAGTGTTATATTATCGTCTTTAGATATGATGAAAATATCTCCATGTTGAATTTGGATATTTGCGTAAAATTTGGTTTTTCTGTTTAGAATTTCTATTATTTTTGCTATTTATATTTACATTCATTTCTGCTTCGTATATGATCATTTTAGGGGTAAAATATAATAGATACCTGTTGAGACATAATTCTGGTTGATTTTTTCGTCTGTTATAGAAATGTCCAAGTCGTTCCCCTTTAAATACTAGTAGTTTCTGCCACGTACAATTTATAAATAATGTCACGACAGCGAAATTCACAGTCGTCGATACCGAGTCAGAGTGAAGCGAAGCGTGACCATATTTTAGGTTTTGATAGGAGTGGCAGACGCCATACTTGTTTTAAGTTTGAAACAAGTATTGCGGATGAGATTTTTTTTCATTAATTTTTTAATTATATTTATAACAGGAGTTCAGCTTTAAGTGTCTATGTTAATATCCAAGGATAGTGTCTATTTACCACGGTCAGATAACGAATGAAAATGCTGTCAAATTTCATTTGAATCGACTGGATATCAATGTCACAAGGCGCACCATGTAGTTTGTTTGGGCAAGACAGGAAACTCATAATTTCATGACAGGAATTGTTCGAAATTGTATATAGCTGATAAGCACACGAAAATATGTTACAAAGAATTCGAACTTTTCAGTTGAATATATGCCACGCATTTTGAAGTATTTCACATACGTACGTTCTACAATTTTCGTTGTAGCCTGAGTTTCAGAGAATTCGAGTGATAATCTGCCACGCATTTTCACTAAATGTAGTTGGAATTATCTCCCTTGCCCAATGAAACAATAAAATAATATGGTACGCCTTGTGGTGTAACCATTCAGTTGATTGTAATGAAATTCGACATCTTGCCAGACATATTTATAATTTCCATAGCGTTATGTTTAGCACAATAAAGGAAATATTAATACGTCTAAAATAGTGTAGGCCTACGTTATGAGTTTCGAAATGCGTGTAAGATATTTCACTGGAAAGTTATCGGGTTTTTAGTTATTTTCCTTGCTCAAACAAACTGGGCGGCGTAACGGCGTAACTATCCGATCGATGGAATTTTACAACATCCTTAACATAAATATTCACAAATTGTTTAGGGCTAACATATTTAGAATAAAAATTTAATGAAAATTTGCGTATATTGTGTGGACGTCAAGGAATCAAATAAAACTAACCTTTAATAATTTGCAAAACATTTACGCCTTATGAATGGTTCAGGACCATAAGCCATGCAGTGGTAAATAGCCCCATCCGAAAACATTTGCAAATGCAGAATTAAAGCTGAACTCCTGTTATAAACATAAATTAAATAATTAATAAAAAAAATCTTATCCGCCATACTTGTTTCAAACTTAAAACAAGTATGGCGTCTGCCACTCCCATCAAAACCTAAAATATGGTTACGCTTTGCTTCACTCTGACTCGGTATCGACGACTGTGAACTTCGCTGTCGTGACATTATTTATATATTGTATAAAAAGGGCTGTTTGAATATATGTATGGAAACAAATTTAGTGTCACAACAGATAATAATCCACTTACATAATGTTTTATCTACAGCTAAATAAGATACGACTGGTCATCGTTGGCTTGCTGAACTTGCTACATATGATTTTTCTTTGAAATATATTCCAAGTAAAAATAATTCAGTAGCCAATGGATTGTCACGGTTACCTTATAAATATGTAAGTAATAATGTTGTTTCATCTTACCTTTCAGCACAATCTGCTGATGATGAAGGTAAAATTGATTCTTTTTGTTTTTCACAGGATATAGATATTAATGTTCCTGATGATTCTCCTGATATTGATAGTTCTGTTATACAGAAAGCACAGAATGAATGTCCTATCATTCGTTCAGTTTTTGATATTGTTCTTTCAGGTGTAGGTCCGTCTCCAGAACGTTTGAAAACGTTGGATAAACAGGCAACAGATATTTTTCGACATTTTGATAATTTATTCATCATGAACGATATTTTTTATCGTAGATTTAATTCATTGTCTCCAATTCTACAGCTAGTGGTTCCTTTATCTTTAAGAACGTTAATTTTAACATTTTTACATGATAAATTAGGTCATATGGGTAGAGATAGTTAAATCTAGATTCTTTTGGCCTGGTATGTCTATGGATGTTGAGCAATACGTGAAAGATTGTCCTAGATGTATTAGACGTAAAGCACCGAATATACCAGAGAGGGCACCACTTGTAAATATTGTCACTTCCGAGCCTTTAGAATTATTGTGTGTTGATTTTCTTTCTTTAGAATCTTCAAAAGGTGGATATGAAAACATTCTCGTAATTACTAAGTATTCCATTGCTGTTCCAACTAAGAATCAAACTGCTAAAACTACTGCAAAAGTTCTTCTTAATAATGTTATTCTTCATTACGGTAGAAAGGTAGAAATTTTAAAAGCACTGTTATTAATGAATTATGTATTTTATTAGGTATAAAGAAGTCACGAACAACACCATATCATGCTATGGGTAATGGTTTAACTGAACGTTTCAACAGAACTTTATTGAACATGCTAGGTACGTTAACAGATTCTGAGAAAGAAAATTGGAAAAATTATGTATCCTTTCTCTGTTATGCTTATAATTGTACTCGTCATGAATCAACTAATTTTAGTCCTTTCTATTTAATGTTTGGAGGTTCCTAGGCTGCCTGTTGATATTGTCATCGGTTCTAATTCTTTTTCAGGTTCTGATACATCTTTTTTAACATCTTTTTCACAATCTTTACAAACTCGCTTTCAGAAGCATATAAATTTGTACAACAGAGCTCAAGAGCTCAAAAAATTCATTATGATGTAAAATCACGTGGTTCTACTCTTCAAATTGGTGATTTAGTTTTGGTAAGAAATGTTCAAAATGGGGGAAAAATAAATTAGCTGATGAATGGGAATCTGATGCATATGTTGTTATTAATAAACCAGATGATTCTATTCTAGTTTATGAGGTAAAGAAAGATGGTGATCCAGTTACCAGAACTTTGCATCGTAATCTTCTCTTGCCGATTAGTTCTAAGAATGCTTCTAATTCTGTTTCTAATTCCTTTTCAGATTTGTCAGTACATATATCAGATTCTTTTAATTTAACATTGGATTCTTCTAATCTTCAGGATTCTATTCAGGTTTTAGCAACACCACCTGACTTCTTTTTTGAATATTATTCATGATTCTCAGTGCGACCAAAACGTAACCGTAGACCTCCCAATTCGCAAATGGATGATGAATGGGATTTAAAGTAGTATGTTTATTTCGGACTTATTATGTATATTATCATATTTTGTTTTTACTCTTGATTTATTTCTTTGATGTTTCATTGTCGAGACGCCACTTTTTCGCGGGAGGGGAAAGTGTTGTAGTGTTTATTTATCTACTGTAATCTAACTGTGTAGTAATCATCAGGTGATTAGCAGTTCACTTGTAATATATAAATCTATTCACTTGTCTTTCTATCTTCACTTCTTTTCAAATCATTTGTTTAACAAGATTCGTTTGTTTTGGTTGTTTCTCCACATATTTTGGTTAGTTGCGTGGCAAATGAAATTTGTCACGCTTTGTTTTCGTTCGGATTATTTTTTACGTATTTCGACTTTGGTCGAAAACGTATTGTAATCGTTCGGATTATTTTATTACGTATTTCGACTTTGGCGAAAACGTATTGTAATCGTTCGGATTATTTTATTTTTTTACGTATTTCGACTTTGGCGAAAACGTATTGTAATCGTTCGGATTATTTTATTTTATTTTTTTGTAATTCTTGGATGAGTTTGCAGACAAACTGGTAAAAGGTGCAGAAATTCTAAATCTACAGTTGATCTTAGAATGATTTCTATTATCAAATAAAACAAAACCGGAAGTTCTATCTCTAACAGGAAGTGAGAACCGGAAGTTCAGGTTTTTTTGCTTTAGCAAGTTTATTTTCAGTTCGATTTTGACCGGATTTTCAGATTTGAAAACTTCAATGTATTTGTCAACTAACAATTATAGGTTTTATGCAATTAGGTTAAATATTTTACCCCCGATTTGCAATTCAATATTCAAGGGTCATCGGCAAAAATTTCAGACCGTGATTTATCCTTTAATATAAATGGTAAAATTTTGAAACTTTACCAGTTGATAGGCGATATGTTTATAATTTTTGAAAAAATGTGAAAAAAAAATTCCAATTCCGGTTTAGCCTCAAATGACGTAATTACGTAACTTCCGGTCTATAACTGCTAGGTGAAAAGTGAAAACTGTTTTATAAATAACTTGTCAATAGTAATTGATTTGACCTAAATAATTAGGTCAAGCTGCCATATCGGCCGCCATTTTGAATTTTCGTTACAATTCTTAAATCCGAAATTCAGACACTACTGATAGACCGATTTTGATGAAATTTAGCACATAGATACAATGGAACATTATCTACCTTTTCTTGGAGACCGATTTTCAAATTTCGTATTTTCTTTCGAATTATTTAAATTTCGATTTTTTCAAAATTAGGTCACTTTAACGGGTACGGAAGGTGTGACCCACTTAATCTATGACCTTGAAAATTAGGTCAAATAATATTCAATATATTGTCTACGAGTAGATATTTTTTAATTTGGCTTACTTAAAAAATTCATAGAGATAAGTGTACTTAAATACAGCAAAAATTGATAATTTTCATATTTTCGCCATCATTAACCGTTACGGAAGGTGTGACCTAATTATTTTATGACTTTGAAAACTAGGTCAAATGATATTCAATATATTGTCTAGATGTAGGTAATTGCAACTTTAGCCTATATAATATTTTAAGGCTCTCGAAATACGTTCATAATTGTAAGCAATTCTAGTTTTTTTTTTGTTTTTTTTGTTTTTCTTGGATGAGTTTGCAGACAAACTGGTAAAAGGTACAGAAATTCTAAATCGACGGTTGATCTTAGAATGATTTCTATTATCAAATAAAGCAAAACCGGAAGTTCTATCTCTGACCGGAAGTGAGAACCGGAAGATGAGGTTTTTTGGCTTTAGCAATTTTATTTTCAGTTCGATTTCGACCGGATTTTCAGATTTGAAAACTTCAATGTATTTGTAAACTAACAATTATAGGTTTTATGCAATTCGGTTAAATCTTTACCCACGATTTGCAATTCAATATTCAAGGGTCATCGGCAAAAATTTCAGACCGTGATTTCTCGTTTAATATAAATGGTAAAATTTTGAAACTTTACCAAATGATAGGCGATATGATTATAATTTTTGTAAAATTTTGAAAAAAAAATTCGACTTCCGGTTTAGCCTCCAATGACGTAATTACGTAACTTCCGGTCTATAACAGCTAGGTGAAAAGTGAAAACTGTTTTATAAATAACTTGTCAATAGTAATCGATTTGACCTAAAAAATTAGGTCAAGCTGCCATATCGGCCGCCATTTTGAATTTTCGTTACAATTCTTAAAGCCGAAATTCAGACACTATTGATAGACCGATTTCGATGAAATTTAGCACATAGATACATTGTAATATTATCTACCTTTTCTTGGAGACCAATTTTTGAATTTCGTTTTTTTTTTCGAATTATTCGAATTTCGATTTTTTCAAAATTTAAGTCACTTTGACGGCTACGGAAGGTGTGATCCACTTAATCTATGACCTTGAAAATTAGGTCAAATAATATTCAATATATTGTCTAATAGTAGGTATTTTTAAATTTGGCCTACTTAAAAAATTCATAGAGATAAGTGTACTTAAACACAGCAAAAATTGGTAATTTTCATATTTTCGCCATCTTTAACCGTTACGGAAGGTGTGACCTAATTATTTTATGACTTTGAAAACTAGGTCAAATGATATTCAATATATTGTCTAATAGTAGGTATTTTTAAATTTGGCCTACTTAAAAAATTCATAGAGATAAGTGTACTTAAACACAGCAAAAATTGGTAATTTTCATATTTTCGCCATCTTTAACTGTTACGGAAGGTGTGACCTAATTATTTTATGACTTTGAAAACTAGGTCAAATGATATTCAATATATTGTCTAGATGTAGGTCATTGCAAATTTAACGTACATAATATTTTAAGGCTTCGAAATACGTTCATAATTTTTTTTTTTTTTTTTTTTTTTTTTTTGCGATTCTCGGATGAGTTTGCAGACGAACTGGTAAAAGGTACAGAAATTCCAAATCTACAGTTGATCTTAGAATGATTTCTATTATCAAATAAAACAAATCCGGAAGTTCTATCTCTGACCGGAAGTGAGTACCGGAAGATGAGGTTTTTCGGCTTTGGCAATTTTATTTTCAGTTCGATTTCGACCGGATTTTCAGATTTGAAAACTTCAATGTATTTGGCAACTAACAATTATAGGTTTTATGCAATTCGGTCAAATCTTTTACCCACGATTTGCAATTCAATATTCAAGGGTCATCGGCAAAAATTTCAGACCGCGATTTCTCGTTTAATATAAATGGTAAAATTTTGAAACTTTACCAAATGATAGGCGATATGATTATAATTTTTGTGAAATTTTGAAAAAAAAAATTCGACTTCCGGTTAAGCCTCAAATGACGTAATTACGTAACTTCCGGTCTATAACAGCTAGGTGAAAAGTGAAAACTGTTTTACAAATAACTTGTCAATAGTAATCAATTTGACCTAAAAAATTAGGTCAAGCTGCCATATCGGCCGCCATTTTGAATTTTCGTTACAATTCTTAAAGCCGAAATTCAGACACTATTGATGGACCGATTTCGATGAAATTTAGCACATAGATACATTGTAATATTATCTACCTTTTCTTGGAGACCGATTTTTGAATTTCGTATTTTTTTTCGAATTATTCGAATTTCGATTTTTTCAAATTTAGGTCACTTTTACGGCTACGGAAGGTGTGACCCACTTAATCTATGACCTTAAAAATTAGGTCAAATAATATTCAATATATTGTCTTCGAGTGGGTATTTTTAAATTTGGCTTACTTAAAAAATTCATAGAGATAAGTGTACTTAAATACAGCAAAAATTGATAATTTTCATATTTTCGCCATCTTTGACTGTTACGGAAGGTGTGACCTAATTATTTCACGACTTTGAAAACTAGGTCAAATGATATTCAATATATCGTCTAGATGTAGGTTATTGCAAATTTAGCCTACATAATATTTTAAGGCTGTCGAAATACGTTCATAATTGTAAGCAATTCTAGTTTTTTTTTTTTTTTTTTTTTTTTGGGAAGCTCGCTAGCCCAAACGGAAAAAGATAGACTATTTCTGTTTTCACCAATGGTTTTTATATGGGCTGGAATCAAAAATGAATATCTAACATGAAATTTTCGCTAACCCAAAAGTGGCTAATTGCATAATATGCAAATAAGATTTCAAGCTAGCTCGGGCCCTAATAGTCGCATCGGTCTGAAATTTACAGGATATAGATAGATAGGCAGCGCAATTAAAACTACATCATCAAAATTTTTTGATCACTTCTGGTTTGGGCGTGGGGACTTCCGGTTTTTTCGTCTCATGTCGGGCGACCCTGCTTCCCATGTAATTCAAGATTCTAAACAAAAACAGTATATTTTAGCTATACTAAATGATTTTAATCCCCTGAGATGAAGAAAAAATAAATTGAATGTTGCGCATGCGCAGTTTTCAAAAATGGCAAATTTTCTTAAAAATTTAATAAGTCCGCCAATTATTGACCGATTTTTATGATTTTGGTGTCTATCGAATCCTTGATACTTTATCTAAAAAATGTTGGGAACAGAATTTTGATTTTCGAATTTGAATTTTTTTTATGCCCGTTCGAATTTTTCAAAAATTTAAAACTCTATATCTCGTGACCTTGACCTTCAATGACCTTGACATTTGAGATGTAGAATGTCCTTGACCTCAGCTGTCTATAGATGTGCTGATATTGCATGACAAATATTAACTTCCGGTTTTATAGCCCACCGAAATCTGACTATTTTGCAATTTTGGACGGTTATATTACACTTTCGGGCTCTAATGTTCGGATCGATCTGAAATTTACAGGATATAGATAAATACGCAACACAATTAAAAATATATCATCAAAATTTTTTGATCACTTCCGGTTTGGGCGTGGGGACTTCCGTTTTTTTTTTTATCTCATTTCAGGCGACCCTACATCCCGTGTAATTCAAGAATGTAAGCAAAAACAGTACATTAGCTATACAAAATAATTTGCATCCCTCGAGAAGAAAAAAATTCCAATTGCTAATAAAAGTTATTTATTTTTTTGTAAAATTTTTGCATACAAATTCAATAGTAGAAACTTATAGTAGAAAAAATTGCCTATATAGCGGAAAGTTTATGCTTACAATTGTAGACTGAAAAGTACCGGAATTGAAAGCTAGCAGGTTAGAAGTTTCAAAATGTTCGAAATCCATGGGATAACGCACAGTTGCCACGCTCGGAGCTGTTCACAGTTCTAGTTTATTTTTTTTTTGTTTTATTGACTTGACAGTAATTTCTCAATTGGTAATTTTCATTTAAACTGCT
This sequence comes from Nipponacmea schrenckii, assembly GCA_030562195.1. NCBI lineage: Eukaryota > Metazoa > Mollusca > Gastropoda > Lottiidae > Nipponacmea > Nipponacmea schrenckii. The sequence continues at coordinate 28,393,243 of JAUJPP010000005.1, forward strand.
TTATTTTATAACTTTTCTACTTATTCTATAACTATTCTACTTAGTGTAAAAACATTCATCTTTACCTTTAACCTTTTTATACGCCCTCACATGAAATGTAGGGCGTATATTGTGATCAACTGTCTGTCTGTCTGTCTGTCTGCGTGATTTCGGAAAAATGAGAGTAACTGTCTTGTGCTCACTCTACAGACTACAGTTTTGAATGGATTTTAATAATTTTTGGTATGTGAGTTCATGGCATCATACAGAGGAACTGTATTGATTTTTGGTGATGATCGGATAATTTTTAGCGGAGATACAGTGTCCGACTTAGCGTGATTTCGGAAAAATGAGAGTAACTGTCTTGTGCTCACTCTACACTCTGCAGTTTTGATTGCATTTTAATAAGTACTCTACTAAAGTGCCAATTTTGATTCATATTTAGTCTGATTTCATGGTACACCTATGAATTTTGCCCATTATCTGATAAAACGGAACATGAAGTATAAGTTTTCATTATTAGATTTATTTTATATATATATGTATATTATTGTAAATATTTGTGTATTTCAGAGTTTTATTTTTCTTTAATAATAAAGTTTTGTGGATTTTGTTATAACATTGACTTTCAACCAGTTAGAGCAACCCGAACCCACGGTTTTATGGGAAGCCCTGCTACACATATCTCCGAAAGTAAAATGTGGACAACCTAAATAAAGTCAAAGTTAGAAGTTTAATTTCAAGCACATTACAATGGAATCAAACTAGATGCTGCGTAGAACATTCCGTCTTTTTATTGCAGCCATCGTCAGGAACACGTGTTTTTAATGCGCGGATATCAAGACTGAAAATAACTTTTAGATTTTAGCGAAACTGGTTGTGAAACTTATTGAAAATAAGAAAATATTGAATAGGTTATTGGCTTCGTTCTTGAAAAACGGATTCAAGTCCATCTATACTGTAGAACGCCTATGAAAGCAAATTCTGGAGGTTAGATTCCAAATTAAGTAATTTAACATGCTTTTTTAGTTAAATGGATACATCGATTTGTTTAGATATCCTATTATTTGGTCATGGTATTGGAAAGGTTTTATCTCCCAGACCCAAACAGAAATAAAAGTTGATTTGATGCCTCTAGCACAGTCATATTTTGGGCGAATGTCTCGAAAAATAAATAGATTTGTTCTTTGAATTCAATATTTCTTAATATGGACATCAATAATAATGTCTCGATTCTCCGATTACTTAATATGTTTTCAATGGAAATGGTTAGTCCGCGTGTCACTTCCTTAATATTCTTATTTTTTACTATTTGCTTATTATTGAATACAATGTATTATGGAAGTAAAGGGCGCAACTACCTGTATCTTCATCGATGATGTCTGTCAGATAGTTAATTTGTTCTACAGTTGTGGCCTTGTAGTAATAATATGGTTTGACCAATTGGTCCCATTTATAAGTTATGTTTGCTAGCATTCTTGCATGGGGGTAGGCTACAAGGGCGGCTTGTCCGTTTATTATGACAAACTGAATGTTGTGTGTAAAAGGTTCAATTCTCAATAAATTAAAGGAATATTGCCTCTTGGAATGAAGAGAAAATTAAAAAAACAAATTAAACCTATATTGTTCTCCAATAGTATCAGTGAGAATCGTAATGAAGACGCCAATAGTTAAATTAGCACTCCAATAGTTACTATAGAAGTCCAAAAGTAGAAGTAGGGCTCCAATAGTAAAATTAGAACTCCAATAGTAAAACGCAAAACATAACAAACAGCAATATTTATTGTATTCACAGAGTGAGTGTGATTTTCGCACCGCTGCGCTCCTCTGTCTGTTTCACAGGTTAATTTTTCTCCATTTGTTGTTTTTCTTCATCATGGTCTGTTAATGCGGAATTTTTAGTCTTTTCCCCCCGAAGAACATTCCAACTTTTAACAGCTCGGTAGTTGTTCTCTTGTACCTGAAATGAAATTTATTCTCAATTAATGATAACAATAATGTTCATAATAATCGCTTTTTCACAAGGCCAAATTTTGATTCTTGCACTTGACACATATTGTGTGACTTTTTCAAAAGCTTTCATACCAACAAGGACACACCTCGGGGCATTGATTTTTATGGATCGGTGTACAAATTCGACCTTTCATATTTTTTAAATTAACGTATGACGTTGGTCATAAAGTACACGAAGACGAAAAGTTATAGTTATTTACACAATACGAGATTATGGAATGATCCCAAACCAACACGTAAAAAAATATTTACCCCGGTATCGCAGTCGATCTATCCCAGAATCACACAGTCTAGTGGCAGTGATAGCTGTTAATGCATGGTTCGTATAAAAGCCATCACAACCTCTTCACAACACCAGAAAGCGTATGACGTCCTACCGGCATGACATCTTACCCAATGTCTCGTTTAGGATACGTCATGTACTTCAAGGGTCTAACGTAATAGGCATTGAGAGTTTTAGGTCTGAAATCATAAAAATAAATGGTTTACATATAAGATATAATTTAAGTTTGACTGGAATGTAGATCATCTACAGACAAACAAACCTATTTTTTTGACACACAGCTATTATACTCGAATCCGAAAAATATATCCCGTGCAACATCTCTTTATTTTTTTTTTAGACATTTTTACGATGTAGAATTCATTTTAATACTCAGCAAATTATTATCATATTAACTCACCTTAAAGACATACACCTTTCATACAAATCCTTTTAACAAAAGTTGATCACATTCAGATAAAACACAGTGTCTTCGCCCATAAGGCCCTCATCCCAAAGCATGATCTTGCTTACATCTCTATAGTTAAAAGTACTTTAGAAATCTTCAGAAAAGTACTCTGGGTGAGGAAAAGGTCGTCTGAAGCTAGACCGACATGTTGACTCTAAATAATACTACTGAAGGCAGTGAGAGACTAGATGATTTTTATATCACGCCAATAGTTAAGTATGTTCACGGTGCACGTGAGATAGCTATCTAGGACGCCAATAGTATGATACGTGAACGATCCACGTGCAGCTATATAGGGCGCCAATAGTCGAATTTAGGTTTAAAGCTGAACTCCTGTTATAAAAATAAATTAAGTAATTAATAAAAAAAATCTTATCCGCCATACTTGTTTCAAACTTCAAACAAGTATGGCGTCTGCCACTCCCATCAAAACCTAAAATATGGTCACGCTTCGCTTCACTCTGACTCGGTATCGACAACTGTGAACTTCGCTGTCATGACATTATTTATACATGGTACATGGCAGAAACTACTAATAATGGTTGCCTCCCTTTATGATATAGTACAAATATCAACAACGATCTGGTTGAATAATGTGTTTGAAGAGAGCGAAATAGATTTGGTTTTTCTATATATAATTTCTATTATTTTTGCTATTTATATTTACATTCATTTCTGCTTCGTATATGATACTTTAGGGGTAAAATATAATTGATACCTGTTGAGACATAATTCTGGTTGATTTTTTCGTCTGTTATAGAAATGTCCAAGTCGATCCGCTGTAAATACTAGTAGATTCTTTAATGTTCTAAATTCTCTAAATGTTTTAAGTTTGAAACAAGTATGGCGGATAAGATTTTTTTTTATTAATTATTTAATTTATTTTTATAACAGAAGTTCAGCTTTAAGTAGGATAAACTCCTCGAACTCGCCAATAGTTTTGACCTATATTGATATAGGTCAAAACTATTGGCTCGTTTTCGGAGTTTATCTTTTACTTAAACTTGGCCATTACATATATGTTTGATTTACCTTCTGTAATAAATAACATAACAGAATCCTTATATAATGCGTATATATAAATGCAATTTTAACTAATTACTTAGTTTCCACATTTTACATTGATTCTGTTCATTTATGACTCTAGACTTGGATGAATGGGTTGTGCCCTTTTGGTTAGACTATTGGCACGTCTAATGGGAGGACACTGATGAATGTATACTTTAGATAAAAAAGTTTTGGCGTGAATGATATCCGTTAAGTATAAAAGAAAGATAAGAACCATTGTTAAAATAGGCTACTATTATTATTTATTATGTTTTAAGTTATGTATTATATTAATAATAGAATAGAATAATATTTTAATGTGTTACAAAGATGTATATAATACTTAGGAATTAATGCATGAACATTCAAATGAGAAAAGAAAAAGTGATTATGTAATGTAATTCAAATCGCAAGAAAACACTCTTTAGAAGATGAAGTCTGCAGTCAATGTCGTTTCTAATTGTTTATAAAACATCACTGGTTGGTTTTCTTGTACCGTTGTGATTGACTCTACGTTGGTGCCCGCCAAATTTCAAAAAATCTTCAGATGAATTTTCTCTAAATGGTTTTCGTATTGGTTTTAGATTTTTCTTAATTTCTTCATACTCTTTCTTTCTATCACTATCCACAGGTGCTCGCTCTCTTGGTCTTCTAGTAGCATTGTTTTGCCTCTGAATTCTGTCAAAATCGAAAAAGTCGTCCGCTGTTTTTTCTTTGTACAGTTTTCTAGGTTCTTTAAGTTGTGTTGTATTCTCAGCCATATTTAATTTCTATCTTAGATTATATCTTAAAATAAAAATGTTGCATTTACTTTACAAATAGGACTCCCTTAGATAGCTAACGAGAATCTGACAAAAATTGCATTTTTGCTTCTACATTCTCGCTGTGCATGATAAAATCGATAGGCCTACACTTATCCAATGGGAGTATATACGAATTTGTTGAGGGGTCTGTATAATATAACTTATTGATGACAGCTCACGATTTCAATCAGATTATCAAAAGGAGATCTATTATTTATGATCACTGGATTAGGAAACACGAATTAATTAGAAGTTTGGATATGAAAAATATTGATTAAATCTTTCAATTTATTATCATTTTTACATATTAATTAGGATACACCGCTTCAAACAATATTGAACAACTTTCCTGGAACTGGTTCATATTATGCAAATAGATAAAGTATTTATTGTCAATATAATCGTTTGCTGCTGGACAATATAATTAAAAAAAGATGAAAAAAGTGCAAAAATTCTAAAATCTTGATTTCATGATTGGGTGCATGGAATTGGTCATATAATTTGACCAACACACTATGGTCTATTGATTTGTCATCATGGTATTATAAACAATTTGCCAGGTAACCATTTCTCCTTGTCTCAAAATTACTATGATCCTTTTAATTTGTCACCAAATTACTGTGACCAATATACATTGTGACCCATTTATGGCTTTATAATGGCCAATAACTGTGCCAAAAGTGATCATTGTATTATTGACCATAACCAATTTGACCGAGGCCCTTAAATGCACTAACCAAATTTCATTTTCGTATGGTTACATCATCATTAATATTCCGCATTATTTCTGTGCTCAATCTTTCCTATTTATAATTTTGTCAACATCACAAATATACTTAGTTTTATATAACTTATTTTTCGTGATTTTAACATCAACTTCAACATACCATTAAGTTATAATTGACGGGCCTATTCTATTTGAATGCCTCTCCTATTATTCATTGCATGTCAAGCCTCTGTTAAGAGTCCCTTTCATATTGTTACGGATGAGTTGCGTTCCTTCCTTGTTATTGTAATTCTAAACTAAATATTTAATGTTTGTAAACCAGTCATAGATGTCCATAGATGCTTACCCTTAGCAACGTCTTCAACAAACAAGACTTAAATTCATTTGAGTGCTTCAATTACAGTTCATGGAAACAGTTCCCACACTATGAACACTTAATGGTACCTTCTGACTGCATGTAGGTTTATCTACCATAGTCTGTTTGTATTGTTTCTTATATAGGAATTTCCGAACATCATTTACCGGTTTATGCCATTAATATATCAAACGTATTACGTTATTAAAAATAGTCAGTATACGAAAATTTATATGCGATATTTTATAGACTACTCTATAATGTCCAACAAAAACAGAAATGTAATTTTTTAATAAAAAAACATAGGAATAATGCAAAAAAAATATGATCTACAGCTATATACTGGTATACGCATTCGGAGAAGCTGTTCAAGCAGTACACGTAATATATCTGGGGGAATCGTAAAAGCTTTTCATTCTTTGATGTGTAAATACAGAACAATTTAACTATCAGTGAAATTCAAGATTATTTAAGTGGAAAAAAATAATACTTACATGACTAGGTATCAACTGTAATCGACAACAAATTTATATCTAAATGAGGAGATCAATGAAATAGAGAGTTATATACTCTGATATGATCAATACCTATGTATTATTTAAATATAATATTTCCATGGGAGGACCACATCTAAAAGGACAGTTTCGCCTTTCTTCTAATAAACAACAGAAACGGGATTTGTTAAAGGCAAGCTAATAAGTAATAATAGTCATAGCTTAACATCGAAATTTGAATCTTTAAATTTAACTCCCGATTCAAACTTACATGGTTTCAATTTAGATTATTACATAGGATTCTATCTACAAAATCATATTTAAAATAAATAAAAATCTCAGAATCAAACACTTGTACTTTCTGTAAAATAAATGTAGAGGACTATATGCATCTTAATTTCTTGTTCATTTGTGTCTACTGTTCTATAGTTAAGAGATGCTCTCCTATAGACGCACTGGCCTAGGTCACAAGTAGAGACTATGCTACGAATTTCAGTATAAATCGATTGATAAGAAATTATCTACATCTGGAGAAATTTACAAGATAAAGCCATTAAAAATAAAAAATGCAAAGCAATTACTTCAAGGAGATAATGAAAGGGGATCTAATCTACCGTGTACAAGAATATTATTCAGATCTTTGTAAGCAGTCACTAAACGTTTGTTATAGATATCAGGGAATTCATCCTGGAGTTCTTTATAAAAGCGTTTCACAATCACAGAGGTATTTTTAGCTGTAGAATTGAAGGTGGCGACAACAGGTATAATCTGGTTGTCATGCTGGATATTTAGACCGTGAGGTACGACTGTTTGTAATTGGTCTATCCAGAAACTCTCCCTTTGTAGTTGATTGTTGTATCTTTTCTATGGGCATAACAAGAAGATCTTCAATGGAATGATTGGTTGAATATTTATGGTTCGCGATTGGTCTATCTTTTTTATGGAGAATGTCAAAGCGATGACCGCTTAAACGAGTACGCAACTCGTTTAGTGTTTCGCCAATATATTGTACGTCACATTTTTTTACAGGAAATTAGGTAAATTATGTTTTTATCGATGCACGAAGGAACTTCCGTTAGTTCGAAAATTTTGCCGTTTTTATTATTTTCATAATAGTGACTAACATGTATATATTCGCAGGTACGACACCGAGAACCTCTACATGGTACAGAACCGAAACCGTTAGGTGGAGGAGGGGGCTTATTTTTGTTTTCAATAGCCGAAAGAGTGTCGTTTTTTAGTTTGCGCAAAAAACGTTTTGAGTAACCCCGCTCCCTCAGTTTATCAAATAAAAGTTCGCATGCCAAATCAAAATCTGCCTTTCTTGTGCAAATTCTGTTGAATCTCAGAATTTGCGATTTTATTATGCCAGAAAATGTATGCTTCGGATGAATCGAAGTTTTGAATAAAAGTTGGTGTGGTTCAGTTTCTTTAAAAAATACTTTAATATCAAGTTTTTTTAGTTTGATTAAAACCTGGTCCTTTGAATACAGTGGTGTCCAAGAAATTCATGCCATTTTCCGAGATGTTTGCGGTAAGTTTTATAGAAGGATGGTGATTTGTTAGAATTTCGAAATACTCCCAAAAGTTTGCCAAAGATTCTGTCCAAATAATAAAAATATCGTCTAAAAACCTTCCATAGAAGAGAGGTTGAAAAGGGGAAATTAGTGAGATTTCATGTTCCCATTCAGCCATAAAGATATTCGCACAACTCGGCGCGAAACGTTTTCCCATGGCAATACCAGAAGTTTGTAGGTAAATTTTTCCATTGAAAGTGAAGTCATTTCGCGTGAGGCATATTTCCAATAAATCTAAAATTTCTTTGTCTGGACGTTCAGGATTTGGTTTTCTGAGAAAGGCTTTTCAAACAGCGTCTAAACCGGATTTGTTATCAATATTCGTGTACATGCTTGTAACATCTAAAGAAATAAACATCGAATTGTCTGGTATATCTAATTTTCTTATTTTTTTCTATAAAATCGGTAGTGTCTTTTAAGTACGACGGATGTTTGCAAGCCAATGGTATTAAAAAATGGTCGATATATTCTACTTCAAAAACATAGTCCTCGCGATTTTGAATGACACAGCGATTGCCCTTGTCACTCTTGTGGATTATAATTGTCTGATCATTTTTCAAAGTGGTCAAAACAGAGCGTTCAAAATTCATTTAACAGTGGTAAACGGGAGACTTCTTCGTATAAACTGTCGCATTTACTCAAAATATTATGGTCAATCGCACTGTCTGGTGGATTCCAGCCAGACTTTTCAACAAATGGAGTTCGCTTTCCACGGCCTAATTTTTCACGGAAGAAATTTAGTTTCGAAATCTTAATGATGTGCTCAATCGACGATAAAATTGGTACGCGTGAAAGAGGTTTAGATGTAGGGATGAAAGTCAGCCCTCTATCTAAAACTCTTTCTTCAAGGGGAGAAAGTTTGCGCGAGCTCAGATTCACGATGGTCTGGCCTAGTTTGACGATGCTTCCCCCCGCGTTTAGTTTAAATGGGAGACCCATTGAGAATAAATAGCTTTGGCAGTGGGGGCCATCCAGTGGATGTGGTCCGCAAAAACGCCAATCATTCCATTGAAACGGGGAATGGTTTTTGCGTCAAAGAAAGGTTTAAGGTATAATAGGTCGTTGAATCTTCTGAGGTTAGTGGCTGACTGGGGATCTGAAAGTTGGAGATTTTTGGAGAATGGAATTAGGGTTGCAAACAGAGAGGCTGCAGGAAATTTTGAATTTTAATCAATTCCATCATCCGACGGTGGGAAGATTCACCCGACTATTCTCTGTTGTTTAATCCAATGTGGAAAAAAACCTTCTTTGGAATAGTGGATGGAGAAATCTTTGAAAGTAAATGGGTAATTTGTTGTACACGGGCACCAAGGTAGGATTCAGCTTGGGTATCAGTATCAATAGTTGGTATATTACTAATGTTGGAGGATCCTATGATAAGGGTTGGCTTTACAAAAGTAGGCAGGGCCCATTTGGTTTTGTCCTTTTGGTTTTCATGGCGTCTTGGTTTACATGGCGGTGGTGTGTTACCCAAACTCAAACGACGACGGGATGTGGTATTTGTGATGGACTGTGGAGTTTCTGGATTTGATTTGAGCTGGAATTCTGTGGTGTTGATGGCAGGAGAGAGAAACGGTTTGGAGATACATTGGTTGGTAAGGTAATGGGTCTCTTGTTTGGTGTCGGCAAATATGTTGAAGTGCTTGGTAACTGTGTCGGCGATGGTGTACGTTTTCGTTTTGGAGTGGCGACGATTCTATCTGGAAGCAAGTTGGTTGGCGGGCTTCGTGGAATATCCATGGCCTCCACCACATTTCTACATTTCAAATCAGCAATGATTAACAATGATTACCCGGTTTCCATTCACTAAGGTATACAGTCGGATAATAGGTGGTTGCTAGGCAAAGGAAATAAAACCTAAACATACTCATTAAAGATTCATACCGTTTCTTTTGACTGATTTTATTAACCAATACATTCTGACATTGCTTTTTATGGTCTGTTGGAGATTTGCGTTGTGTGATAACTCCATCAATAAGTAAATGCAGGGATGTTTTGCCCTTTTCTTTTTTTATTCATCGATTTTATTACCAGAATAGTGAGCAGACGTATAGTTACTTTTAGCTTGAGGCCAATGTTTTAAGGGAAAGTCTTGCCCTCCCGCAGAGGTATTGTGTATTGTTCTGTATATAACACTTTCAAATAACAAAATGACAAAAAGACAGAACTGAGTAGAGCCCTTTACTTGACCATCGACACTTTGCCCCATACCTTTAAGGCTCTTTTCTAATTTTATTTCTTTCGGTCGATTTGAGTAGAAAGTCATATTGTGGAATATTTCAATCTTTTTTTGTTTAAGTTTCACTATAATTAGCTTGAAAACAAATTTCTAATTATGCTTTTATTTAAGATGTCCATATTAAACTTTCCAGGATATACATAATTGAAAATATGTGATTTGAGATATTGATGAGGACTATTGTGCGACTTCTAATTAACTTGGAAGAAAAATTCAAACAGAATTATAATAAATTCATTTATATAAATAAATATAGGCTATAAAATAATATGCACAAACAAGATTTGTGATATAGGAAAGATAAATGCTATTAATTATACCGGATAAAAGGCCTAATGTAATGTAATTGTATCGTCTAGTAACATTTGTTACACCTATAGAAACACTAGCATAGTTCTAATTAACAAAACTTTCGAAATCTCCTATTTGAGCAGACAAATTATAATTTTTTTAAACTCTACCAAATTTAAAAATTTAAAATGTTGCATAAAAAATCCATGTCACATATCACTGAGTAGAGAAAATCAAGTACATTTTGATTATAAGAACTATATAGATTGGGAATAAATATATATTGAGTCAGATCTTCATTCAAAATGCAATACCAAAATTTTAAAAATATGATTATGAACCAAAGGGCATTGGTAATTTGTAAAACTCAACTCTTTGTGAATTTCAAGATGCCTATAAAACCGGAAGTTAAAATTTGTCAACCAATGTATGCATATATGGAAGCTCAAGTCATTGACATTCTAAATAGAAATTTTCAAGATAATTCAATAGTCGATTAATGATTTAATCTTCGGTAGTATAAAATCGATTTTAAAACGGCTAAAAGTCCGATAATTATAATCGCATTACATAAATGAAGATTTCACTTTAATTTTCTCATCCAGCAAAATAACCTTTATTCAGGTCACAAGATCAACAAAGTTCAAATAAATGAGATGTGGGCATTGAAAGTTATAAAAATAGCTGTTTTTTTAAAACCGGAAATATAGGTCAGACATCTAAGATCAAGTATGATGGACATTGGAGATTAACGACTTTTTATCAGTCAAATTCAAGATCATGATCTATGACAAGCTTCAAATATTTTGTTAATTGTCAAACCTTTTTCTAGACTTTTCTTTATGACAAATTTGTCAGTATAATAGCCTATATCCATGCAAAATACGGGTGGGTTTCAAAAGCCTACCGCCAACCGCTGCCAACCGGCCTACCGATAGCAAAAAAAGGCGCCAAAATTGGTATTGTTAAATGTAAGGATCGTAGATTTTCATACAATAAAACGAAACTATTTAATTTGACGGAATTTTTGTTGACGTCAAAATTATGGAATCAAAATTATCTTAAGAATGAAACGAAAAAAATAAATTTCTATTTTCGTGTTCAGCGATTTCTTTCTTCACATTAACTGATACAATCCATGCCAAAAAAGCAATAATCTAATTTGAATTCAAATGGCCATAAAATTAACCGTAAAAGTACCCTTAAATCTTTTTTAAATGATCACGACAGCAAGGTCGTTTGTTTCAGAGTTACTTCCCATAATTTTTTACCGCCTCGGCGTCATAGATGATCAACAAGGCCAAGGGATCTTTCTTCCACCTTTTAGAATTTTTTTGAAGTTAATCCTTGACGTAGACTATAATAATTCTGCTCATGCGCCTCCTGTTAATCCAACCAAATCAGCAGTATATTTAGTAGAAAAAACGCTTCACCAAGACTGGAAGCACACTTCCAGCACTTGGAAAAATCAGGTGTCTAAATACAGAACATTTAGATCTAGGCCTAGGCCTAAAGAAAGAGATGGAGCTGATGGTGATGATGACTGGTTGATTGAAAAAGTTGCGGCTAAAGATTTGACCAAACATTGCAAAGATATTGGTGATTGTCATGTCATGAGGCAAACTTATTACAAACATGGTAATCCTAAGTCCCATCGGCATTAGTTCCATCTTTTTCTTTAGGCCTAAATGTCAAGGATTAACTTTGAAAAAATTCTAAAAGGTGGAAGAAAGATCCCTTGGCCTTGTTGATCATCCATGATGCCGACGACGTTAAATAAATAAATTAAGGGAAGTAACTCTGAAACAAACGACCTTCCTGTCGTGATCATTTAAAAAAGATTTAAGGGTACTTTTACGGTTAATTGTGTGTCCAATTTGAATACAAATTAGATTATTGCTTTTTTGGCATGGATTGTATCAGTTAATAAGAAGAAAAACATCGCTGAACACGAAAAGAAAATATTTATTTTTTTCGTTTCATTTTTAAAATAATTTTGATTCCATAATTTTGACGTCAACAAAAGTTCCGTCAAATTGAATAGTTTCGTTTTATTGTATGAAAATCTACGATCCTTAAATTTAACAATATCTACTTTGGCGCATTTTTTCCTTCCGGTAGGCCGGTTGGCAGCGGTTGGCGGTAGGCTTTTGAAACCCACCCGCAAAATACCAAGGATTGGAGATACATACTTTGCGAGGTAATATAAATTGCGAATATATCAGGTAAATGTAAATCTAACCCGGATGTAACAGGCCATTCACATTAATTTTGTCATGTTTCTTATAACTTGTAAAATTTAAAATAATGTTAAAATTTTCAACTGTTTACAATCATTAGATAGTGCGATATTCATTGTTTCATGTTTTTTTTAAGACAACGGCGGTTGTCGTTGGATTACTATAGAAGTCGGTACCAAATTTATCCAATGTAAAAAAGAGTGTCATATATCATACAAAAGGAGAATCTATAACCGGAAGTTAACAACGCTTGGTAAAAGCTTATTTGTGGATAAATCTCGTCAGGAGCAATGACTTGTTCAGTCTGAAAAGTCACCAAAGCCCAAGGTCATGAGATATGAGCCTTCGAAATTTAAGCACTTACTAGAAACATAAAATCGGAAATGAAAGAGAGAGAAAGAATGGCGTATTCCTCTATGTTGACTAAAAATTACGTTGTCAGTTGACATTTTGAGTACTACGTCATCAGCAAAATCAGATTTGTATTGGTGGAATCCAAAAGTCACGTTATCTCCAATAAATCATTACGTCACATGTAAACAGAGAAATTTTAATATTGGTAGGTAGGGGTGTTTTAACATGTGCTAATGCATCGTTTTAGCACTCCAATTATGTGGTTATCGGTGCATATCGATGCCTAAAAGGTGCTAAAAAATTTCTACCGCATGAAAAACAATCTTCTAACAACATGATCGTTAATTATGTAAGGTTTACATGTGTTTGCAAGATGTATCTCGCTTCCAATTTATCCCATTTTTACAAACTGTGGCTTCAGCTAAAGCTTACGATGTCAACTATAACTCTGCGTTGGCTTTTTAAAAATAAAATGAATAGGTTTTTAAAAATTCAATTTTTCGTTAATGCACACGCAAAATTTTGATTTCTATCAATATCTTCAAAACAAAACAAAATTTTCCAAAAAGCCAACGTGACGTTGTAGAGATATATGTAGACTTTCAACCTTCTATATTGAATAGTCTAGTATATATGCTAATTTTGAGGGAATAATTGACGGTTTTTTTCGTTCATCTTTCATACCCTATTTCTCAAAGTTGAAATGTCATAAAGAAATAAATTTTATTTTTTTGGATAGCTGAAAGTCCCCACTTTCCATTTCAAAATCTTTGGAAAATCAAAGCTTCTTATTGAAAGCACAATAGAATCTTGACGCAATTTCACAAAGTCAAATGCAATAACTCAAAACAGTTCATTTAAAAACTGTCAAATTCAAAATTGACTGAGGTCTAATCAATTCCAATGCTCACACCAACTTTCATTTAAATCCATTGAAAATTGTAGCTTCTATTTTGTCTACAACAAATATAGAGGCAGGGGCAATAACTCCAAAACCGTTTATCGCAAAATCGTCCAAATCGAACTTGAATGTCGTCTTATCAATACCGATGCTCATACCAAGTTTCATTAAAATCCATAGAAAATTGTAGCTTCTATAGTGTCTACAACAAATGTTGACGGACCGACAGACCGGCTGACCGACGGACAGGGGCAAAGACAATATACGTACACATATTCATGTGGGCGTATAACAATCTGTTCATTCGATAATTTCCATACATGCATTAAGATTGGATAAAAACTTTAGCCTCTATCGTGGATACAACCCAAATTTGACGCGTTTATACTAAGTCAAGGGCAATAACTCAAAATCCGTTCATTCGATATTTCCATTTTCGAACTTGACTGAGATCTGATCAATAAATACATGTATACCAAGTTTCATTAAGATCGGATAAAAACTGTAGCCTCTATCGTGGATACAACCCAAATTTGACGCGTTTTTACTAAGTCAACAGCAATAACTCAAAATGCTTTAATTCGATAATTTCCATTTTTGAACTTGACCGAGATATCATCAATATATACATGTATACCAAGTTTCATTAAGATCGGATAAAAACTGTAGACTCTATCGTGGATACAGCCAAAATTTGACGCGTTTTTACTAAGTCAACAGCAATAACTCAAAATCCATTCATTCGATGATTTCCATTTTTGAACTTGACCAAGATATCATCAATATATACATGTATACCAAGTTTCATTAAGATCGGATAAAAACTGTAGCCTCTATCGTGGATACAACAAATGTGGACGGACGGACGGACGGACGGACAGGGGCGACGGCAATATACGTCCACATTTCCACGTGGGCGTATAAAAAACCTAAAGTCGTAAAACTAAAGGCACTGAAGCAGTGCGTTGCATTCCGGAAATGCAGCAATTGCCATGCAAATTTTGCAATAATGTGTGTGCATGGTTTTTCTTTGTAAATCAGGAGTTTCAGAAGAAACTTGTCTCTTTTTAAACTTTTCAAAGTTTGAGTTCTAGTCAAGCAAAATCTATATCTGGAAAGCTTGATCTGAGCACATTTAGGTATTATCTTGAAATTGCAAAGAGTTCCAATTCCTAATTATATCAATTTTTTCGAATTTATATTTGCATCTTCTTTTTCTATCATATTCTGACAAGGACTGGAGTGTGAAATTTCAAATAAGCAGGACCGGTAATCTGGTCAGTATCTACCGGTAGACACGGGTGGAGGGGTACTGTAACAACTAATTGAAACAAGGTTTAGGAAGGTCTTTTTATTTTAAGAATATGTTGATGGGCTTTGTGTATTTTAGATAAAATGAAAACAATGGTTATTAGTAATATCAGACTTGAAAAGGTAGATAAACCGATGATTATGCTGTACCTTTTCTCGCTACGATACAATCTATTATAAACTTCATCTAACAATGCTTTCCTCTCGTTTTTCTGCATCATCTCTGGTTCGTACGGATCTTTGGGGGCGGGTTCATTAACCACAGTGTCGTTCAATTTAAAATCCTTAGCTCCTATTTTCCCTGCCGTTTTCTTACCACCATATTTAACAGAAAGAGTGTCCGATACAGCAGGATTGACCATAATACGGGGTATAGACGAGATATTGACTCGATGTAACCTCCGAGTGGTCTCATCTTCAAGAGTTTCGTTCAGTCCTTAAAAAGAAATAAAAATTCATTCTATACATTTCGGTCGGTCGGTTAAATTTTAGTAACGATATTACCCATGTTGACTCTCATAAATAAGTAAATAAATAAATCTCATAGAGATAAGAAAAAATAGCGTTGGTCATCGTAATACGTCCACATTTATAATGGCAGCCAATTTGTCCAAGAGGTTGAAAAGAATTATAGGTAAATGAAATATTTTTCTTGATTTTTAGTTAAAGTTCGTCCTTGAGTGATAAGGAACACATACAATAAATTTCATAAAAATCCATCAAGAGAACCAGCTCTCTATCGTGTCCACAAAGAATTCAAGAACAAGGTCAATAACTTATTGAAAATAAATTTTGATTGGTCTGATTCTTAATAGGGTTTATCCTTGGATATTTACAGACTCACACCAGGTTTCGTCAAAATTCATCCAAAAAACCAAAAAAAAAAAAAACAGATCCTCTTTCGTGTCTACAAAGAATTCAAGAACAAGAGCAATAACTCATAGTAAATAATTTTCGACAAGTCCGATTTTTACAAGGGTTTATCCTTGAGTGATTACAAACACACCAAATTTCATCAAAATCCATCCGGAAACCGTCTTTCTATCTTGACCACAAAGAATTCAAGAACAAAGGCATTTTTAAGAAAAAGGGCCTCATTATAACAATAACTCATTAAATATTTTCGATTGGTCTGAATTTCAGTCGAGTTTATCCTTGGGTTGTAGCAAACACTCACAGACAATGGTCAAAATCCATCAAGTATCCAGCTCTTTATCATGTCCATAAATAATTCAAGAACAAGGGCAATAACTCATGAAAAATATTTTTCGATTGGTCTTATTTGTAATACGTTTCATCTTTGAGTGATTACAAAGACTCACACCAAGTTTTGTGAAAATCCATCAAGAAACCAGCTCTCTATCGTGTCCACAACAATTGAGGACAGACAGGGGCGACGACTATATACTGTATAAAAAATTCACTTAGTGGTATCGGGTGCTCCGGAGAATTGCTTTGTGGTGTAATATATGTACCAAATTGACAAAATTAACATGTTTAAAATGACTGTATTTGATAAACTTCAGTTGCTTAATAAATTTATTATGAAATTATTGTTATCACTCCTTTTTGCAATATCATAAATTACAAGCTAAGAATAAGGGTAGCTTAAAAGTATTAGATAATATTATCATTTTTTCTTCACCTAGTTTTTGGATTAACGACTATGCGTAACGACTACAGTGGTTAATAGACATTAGGTTATTATGCAGAACATGCTATGTTTAGAAAAAGAAAAAAAGAAAAGATTCTTTTTCGAATCACTATTCTTTTCAACATCAATTAGTAAAATCATACCTATTGAAATAGTCGACATTAATTGACCGTGTAAATAAACTTGCTCATTGGGCTTAACATCTCTCTTATATCTACTTACTCTAGCTGCTGGACAGGAATTCTGAAAACACCAAAATAGCATGGTTATATAGATTTCTGCTTCGAAATTTAAACAGTAGGCCTAGTCCTACCAATAAAAAACAACTTAAAGTGAAATTCAGCATCAAATTCAAACAAATATTTCCACTTCAAATCTTACACTCTGAGTGGCTGTTTATAATCATTTTTTAATTATAAACGTCCACCCACGACAGCAATTTTACTAATTTGCTTTTCATGCAATTTAAAAAGATAATAGATCTTAGAAGGAACATAAAATGTTAATTTATCTCAAACTTGGCCATTAACAGCAATTCCTATCTTACCTAGTGTCATAACTATGCATCAAAATCACTCCATAATCCGATAAATTAACAAAAAAAGTAGTTAATTATAAAATGCTTAATACATCAAGTTAAGCGATTTTCAAATTTCGAGTCTTCAAAATCCATTGGAAAATTGTGGCTTCTAATACACGCACAATAATTTTTTTACAGAGCTTTACTAAGTCAAGGGGAATAACTCGAGAACAGTTTTTCGAAAAAATCATCATATTCGAATTTGACTGCCGTCTTATAAATTCCAATGCTGCCACCGAGTTTCATAAAAATCCATTGAAAATTGTTGCTTCTATTGCACCCACAATAAAATTTTGACGCGATTTTACTCAGTCAAGAGCAATAACTCGCAACCTTTTTGAAAATATTGTCAAATTCGAACTTGACCGCCATCTTATCAATTCCAATGCTCACACCAAGTTTCATACAAATCCATTGAAAATTGCAGCTTCTCTAGCACCCACAATAAAATTCAGACGTGATTTTACCCAGTCAAGGGAAATAACTCTCAAACCGTTCAACAAAAAATCGTAAAATATTTGACCACAAATTGAACGGATTCATTCACATTTTAAAATTCTAAATATTATTTAATTGTCTCTTTTTCAAGTATAATAAGTGTGGGATGCATACATATTTAAGCAATAGTCAATATTAAACAAAAATATTAGCCGTAGGACGGGTGTATTCTAAGACCTATTATTCATTTAAATAGGATACTCAAATCAACCTTGAGATCTTAAATAAGGCACCGATTTAACCAATATCAGCAACATATTTAATGCAGTCTTTAAAGTCACAATAATTGAAATCAGAATTGTATTCACTCACTGTACGACAGAATACAAATATTAACCTTTGTTTTGGCTTATTATAATCTATAGCAATTGTTCGCTAAATTTTCTATTGGAGAAATCTAGTCTACTTACCATGTCGCATGGAACATCACAAACTACAAAATGGCAGCTGATCCTAATGCCCATTTTTCTATGTAGTTTAAAAAGTCGAAATTTGGGACTAATACCAACTAGACCATTCATTTCAAAGCCTTCTGTGATTTTCCATGGATAACCAGTACCGCAACTATAATGAGGATTAAACCGAAATGAAGATTAAAATAAGAAAGAACTAAAATGAATATTAAACCAAAATAATCTAAAAGCCAAAAAAACATCTAATATATCTTAAGATGGAAATGTGTTCCAATAATCTGTACAGAATTAGAATTAATAATACCTATAAGACACAAATTCCATATCTTACCCATCTGACAATATAACCAACTGTTGACCACCACTCTCCGCTTCAGCTACACACTGTATTGGAGAAAACCCTACTTCGGGCTCTTCTCCAGGCACCGTAGGAGCTAAAACAACATTTTTTTAATCTCGTTAGAAAAGGATTATGGGTATGAATTAAAAATTAGACTAGAGCTGAGCACAGCAAAGAGCATGTCAATATCCCTTGTTTCGTGGCTTCAAACTTGTTGGGACTTCTAGCCTTTCAATGAGTCACTCGAACAGGAAAACGTATCGAAAAATCACTGCTCTAATTGGGCGTATGTTTAAATATTGTAATAGAAAATTTTGCAAAATATAGAATAAAAATTATTATTTTTCAAAGAGTTAAATAGTTAGGTTATCAAATTAATCTGCTTCTGACCTACTTCATAGCACCTTGATGTGAAAATCAAATCAATAAATAGTTTTGTTGTATTCTTTTCACACCTTCTGTCAAACCCAACAGGACATTTTTCTTATTATTTCAGAACATTTTGACTCAAGACACTAATATATGTTCCCAATATTTGCTGCAAATTTAAATTAACTTCAATGCTTCCTACCAGCTTAAAACAGATTTTAAAGATATTCTACCTTGCTCTCACGAGTTTATATAGAAAACACTGTTATATATTATTTTCAGATAGAGTTCTATTTATGCCACAGTGAAAATTCGAACCGGAAAATGTATCCAAAATTCACTGATCTAAATGGGCGTATGTTTGAATATGAAATCCATATTGATATGGGATAAATACACTGTAATTTAGAATTTAAATCTCAAACAAATATTTTTTTATTTGAGAAATTAATTATTGATTGATCGTCAAATATCATTGAAAAGCGAATCAAAACGGCATTGATAATTAGTGAAAACCAATTCTCTGTATTAAATACAGAATGTGATACAGTCGTCCAAAGTTGCAACAAAATTTGCCGATGTTTATAAAACCGAAAGTTTATATTTTTCAACGAATATGAGCACAGTTATGGAAAAAAAATTATTTTCAATAGTCTCAACACTTCCTTCAAGCTTAAAACAGATTTTTATTATATTCTACCATGCTCCCTACGAGTTTATATAAAAAACACTGTTATATATTGCTTGCAGATAGTTCTATTTATACCACAGTAAAAATTCGAACAGGAAAATGTATCCAAAATTCACTGCTCCACATGGGCGTATGTTTGAATATTGTAAATTGAATAAATTTTTATTTTTTATTAAAGAGTTAAAATATTACATAATCAAATTAATCTGTTTCTGGCAGACAAGTCATAAACAATTATAAACAATTAAATCACCCTATAACCCTCTTTACACACCTCCTGTCAATCAATTTAAAATCCTTTCATTATTCTATTTTCACAGGGAATTTTAAAACAAATCACATTTTTTTATCAAATTTAAGTATTTGAATTTTGATATTTAACCATCCATGTCACATATCGTTGAAAAAAGAGACAAGAATGATGATGAAATGTATATTGATGTGGGATAAATACAATGTAACTAAGAACTTAAATGGAAAAAAAATATTTTTTTATTTGAAAAATTAATTAATGATTGAGCATCATATTATATCATTGAAAAGAGAATCAAAACGGCATTGATAACTAGTGAAAACCAACTCTCTGTATTATATACAAAATGTGATACAGTCGTCCAAAGTTGCAATGAAATTTTCGGATGTCTATAAAACCGGAAGTAAATATTTTTCAACGAATATGAGCACACTTATGGAAAGCTAAGGTCCAGGATATTCTACATTGAAAATTTTGAGGTCATTGAAGATCATATAATATTGACTTTTGAATTTTCAAAAAATTCAAACATCAATAAAAAGACACTGAATTAGAAATTGAAAAATCTGTGCCAACAAGTTTCAGCTAAAGTTACAAGGTTTTGATAGACACCAAAATCAATCGGAGGAAAAATGGCGAACTTATTAACTTTTTGCTAAAATAGGTCTGTCTGTGACGCCGGCGTATGTATCACTTCCGGTTTGGATTTTTTCTTATAATTTGATTCTAATTGTTCACAAGAGACAATATATATCATTTTTGTCGACATCTAATTTACACCGGAAGTGGGGTCACCAGGCGTAAGTTTCAAAAATCGGAATTTCCCACGCAAAAACCGGAAGTGGTGAAATTATTTTCATGACACAGTATTCTTTGTATGGACAAGCTTTCTATATGGTGTGAATTTCAGACCGATCAGATAATTAGCGACTGAGTTAGAAATTTTGAAATTTTTTTGAAAAATTTGGTTTTAATTTTTTGGGACAAAAATATTAAAATTCCATTTTTTTTTTAGCTCCAGATACATCTTCTTACAATAAACATATTAAAGAAAATTCTAGGTCAATCGGTCAAAAAATAAGCCTTTCAGCCTCGATGCAAAATTCTTGCACATTATGCAATAGGTCACTTCCGGTTTAGTAAAAATTTACCATTTTACCTGTAAGGAATTATTTCCCTCGAGTGAAACTAGTGGATGAAAACAGAAATTCTATAGTTTAAGTTTTCCCTACAGACGCTGACCAGAACTCGAAAAAAAAAAAGAAAAAAAAAAATTTTTAACGAAAAACCGTGTCAAATTATATTTCACAATGTAGCTAACTATATTTTTATAGAGGAAACATAATACTTACGAGTCATATCCGCACGCAATTTTACAACCCTTTTCTCTAGTAATGGTCCAGTTAACGGCCCACCGATGATATTCACCATTTTAACAGTAAAGGTGGACTTGGCCCTTTCAGCAACATTGGTGAAAGACATTATTGGTGGCCTAAATCTATAAAAAAAAAAACAACGTAATTTAACAATTAACTTTGAGAATGAATTTTTGTGTCAAGAATAAAATATATCCACAAATAGTAGAAATTCGGCATCCCACTGTGCAAAGAACTGTTGATGTTTTCACCATAGCTGGAACATTACTTTACCTGCTTATAATTCCAAATGACTGCTCCACTTGTGACCAGGGCATGAAATTACAGATTATTTGGTATCTTTCATCCTCTAATACTTCTATCATCGGGTGTTGTTTTCTCGTTTCAAGATTAACAATGTATATAGCCCTCTCTGGTGTACTTTGCTGGCAGAAACAAATACCAGAATAGATGATTATAACAGTATATTATGCAATGTAATAAAAAAATCACAATTACTTAATTTGTTCTGATAGTATTTTTTATGTGGGAAACATTGGTTGTAATCTCTTGTTAAGTCAGTCTTCAAATAAGAGAGACTGGTAATAGCAAACAAATATTAAGCTTCTATCTTGAACACACCAAGGACATTCTTATACCAAGGGTTTTTAACCTGTTGGTTTTCCATTACCCCTTTCAGATTCCTTGGTCGATTGCATTGTCCCTTTATTTCATGATTTTTTAAAGTTTTCTCTGCAATCTATTATGGATATAGTCTGACTGAATACACATCTTAAAGGGATACTGCGTCTTCGCATGAATATAAATTTTTTTTTCTCAAAAATGGTCAATATAAGTGTATTTTCATCAGTGAACTGACGGTCGCATAAAGTGACAGAAAAATATTGAAAACCCACAAAACTAAGTCATTTTTAAAAAAAATCTTAATTTATTGAGCGTTTTTCAATAATCAAATGCATGTTTAAATTTTCAAATTCAATGTTTATTCCAAGACTTATTATACCTTTAAAGGACAAGACATTCGTACCTTGGTACCTACGATATTTTCTTTAGCTTACAATCTGTAATAGTGCTCACAGCTGATCGTCGAAACTTTGTATTTTTTGTATATGTTTTGTACTTCCGAAACTATATATATTCAGACCCGAATACGACGAATTTGTCCATTTAAATTTACAGTTACCCCCTTGGAAATAACTACCCTTGTTAAAAAACCCTGCGTTGTATAATATTATAATTTTACACCTTAAATTTGCAATTTCCTGAATTTCCAAAATGAACAGTCACATCAAATTCTCCAAGACCTTTTCTTTCAACAAAATCACACTGCATCTCTCCAGCACCAAAGGCATATACTGTCCGGACATCTCCAGAAAACAAAATTTCAGATGGTTTGTTTAGACCATCACCACAATCAACCGTCACTAAAATACAAAACAAATGTGTTTTATTAACATCAGCATGCAAGTCTAAATGAGTAATGTATTGAAAAACGTCGTTTCTTTCTATATACAAGGCCTATTCTTGATTGTCATTTATATTTTTTCCAGATAGGTTTATCGATGAGAACGTGATCATGCTTTGAAATATATTGAAGTCTTTCAACAATACAATAGGACATGAGAATAATAAAGTTTTCATTTTGTCTGACCTAGGACATTGTAAAACTAATATCTTTCGCGTAACTTGTATCATGTTCCGAAAATAAAATGTAAAATTTCAATGAAAATAAGCTCACCATCAAAATTTCAATGTAATGTTGAAGAGGATAAGTTTTTGATTATTATTTCATATAATGTGGTGAAAATAAAGTTAAATTTGTTCTGGATGTTGATTGTTTCTTATGTGACTTAACGTTGATAAAGAATAAACATAAGCACACAATGTTAATTACAAATTTATTTTTACAACTTTCAATATATTAGGTTGAAATGTCTTGTAATAAGTACTTCTATTCACTTATTTAATCCACATTCACATTTAGTTCAGTCTATTTAAAATATAGACCTAACTTACGTCGAATCCGGCCACAAATGCCTACATCCACTTTTGCCTACAGTCTAAAATAAACAAATTCATGTCTTTTTTTATCATTAGTTCATAGCACTTTATAACATTATTATATAGATTTTAAGAGGAGCTTCAGCAAGTGTCCTGCAGCATCTAGCAACGTTGCTGTGATGGTTCCAAATATCAGCCCGGGACAAGGCATTGTCATCAACCAGGTACTGGTAATTTAATCCTTGAATGATGTTACCTGTGGCGTATTAGGGATATCCTCCATTGCGTCAAGCCAGGACTGTTGCACCATGTTGATCGGTAGAATTGGTAGTACAGCAGCACGTCTCACAAGGTTGCGGATTTCAGGGTTGTCTCTGTATTGGGTAACCATTTCCAAATTTTGAACCTTTTTCCAGACTGCTTGCGTATAGTGGAAGAAGCACCCTCTGATATCTGTACCCGGTAACGCGTCCTCAACAGCTCGCATCACAGCAACTTCAAAGTCCGTCTGTATTATCTGAGGCTGTAAAGGACCACCTGTGATCTGCATAACTGTTTTCTGAAATAGTCTGACATAAGTGGATCCCTGGCGATTGGGCAGCAAACAAAAGATCAGCTGTGTCATCTTGGATCCAACAAAACCATGCACTATATACAGTTGGTTCCACAGGCCTGGAGCGAAAGTTCCATCCATATATAAGGTGTCCATCTCTTGTACAAGGTGAAGGCGGTCTTCGGTGGCAAAGCAAATAATCTTGTCATCATCACCATCGTTGACACACATAAAGGGTCTGCCGTTTAAGTCTCCTGCCAGGTACCTAGGAGCTGAACTTGTGCCAATGACTGTGGGAGGGCTGGAGTAATCTTCCGACGCTGCTTGTAGAGACCACTTCTCTTTGAATAGAAGGATGGAAATACTGCATCCGGTTGTTACGCATTTCCAGTGTTCACAGGTCTGTCTTGTTATTAAAACGGTACCGATATCCATCAAAGATGACTTGTTGGCCAACTCTCTGGGATGTTACGAACTTAACTATCTGTGGATTAGCAATGTCTTATGAATGCTTTTTTTTGGGAATACCATTTTCATTTCACTGACCATTTTATACATATCTAGGAATTTGCTTTAGAGATTAACTAGGAAGATTATTCAACAATAACTTGACACTATCCAGTTACTTAATTAGATTTGGCTTCATTCAATTAATGATATTTTTGTGAGAAATGATATATTCAAATATGAAGTACATGCATATCCAGCTAATTAACTGAAGGAAATTCAACAGATTAACTGAATTATACTTGGCTCGAGTTAATTGATAATAATTTTGTTGAGAAATGAAATATTGGAAGTGTTTATTCCTAGCATGGGTATGTTGTAACTGTAGGTATTATTCTACACTGCTTTATTTTATTGTAGGCAATAGTCACTGTAGGCAAAAGTGCATGTAGGCATTAGTGGACGACGCCCTTTCGTTCGTTTTTTATTAGTTTCGTTTCGAATGGTTTTATTAGCTATTGGAGTGATTATGTACAAAGCCAATAGCTAATAAAAACATTCGAAACAAAACCAACAAAGAACGAACGAAAGTTAGATCTATATTTTAATTAGACTAACATTTAGTTCAAATATACATATATCTAAACATCCTTTAAGCTTGTTAGCTTTTTCGTTAATAAATATGAATTCAAACTTACTTAGAGATAATCCATAAAATTCGACTGTGTGAAGTCTATAGGCAGAAATGTGAACGGACATATTCAGAATTACCTTTGTGGTATTGATAAGAAAACAAAATTACCTTGAGATGTAGAATCGACTGAATTGACTGCTAATACCTTAGAAATAAAATGGATTGTATAACAAAAAGAAAGTATATAATTTTTTGTTACTTCCTCCACTCCACAGGCAAAAACTCGTGCAAACCACTGCGAAACATCATTTTCACTGCGTGGACATAGTTATTTTTAGCAGGTTACAAAACAAAATGGGAATAAAATTTTAAGACTTACCATGCAGTAGAAACAGGTCCAAAACATTTTCGCTACAATGTTCTAAATCTACAATATTTGAAAAAGTTCTAATTATATATTCTTTGACAAGTAAGTCAATGATCAGCCCTTTGACAACAAACGCTTAATAAATAAGTCCTAAACATTCAACAACACATTGAATATAAGGAGTTTCTGTTTGTTAGAAAAACAAATCAATTGTACTGCGTAAAAACACCAATTGTCAAAGCGATAATTTGCGGGAGCAAACATCAATAGGAATGATCAATTTCAAAATAGGGTCGGTGTAAAATGTTTGAATTAGAAGTGACTTAGTACCTTTATGTTGATAGTTTTAACCCAATCTTTCGGTTTAGCTGCAAAGGGTTGTAACAAATATCTTTCATTAATCAGTCCATGTTAACCCCTTAAACTAAAAGGACGAACTATTCAAACACATGCATTTTACTTTTTGACAATTTTGAGTTGTCCGAAAAGCAAATTGTCACCAAGGAATTGACACTCTCTTCAGAAAGATAAAAATATGTTATCTGAATACTCTTTTACGAAGGGGGTCAATTGACAAATTACAGGCTGGATTAACTTCAAAGTTCCTTCATTCACCTGTAATCCGTTTTGCATCTGTTTATCCTTTATCCCCTGCCATCACAACATTGGCTATTGTGTTTTGTCATTGCTTTATTAATTGTATCATTTGTTATTTAGATTCTTACTATATTTATTACTAATTTTTTACAATTTCCAGTAACGTGTCATACACTTACCTACCCTCTACTTTATTTAACTGATGGCGACACATAAAAATTGCGTTGAAACGTTATATACTTTCCTGAAGCTTCATGTCTTCAGAAAAATATGTATTCAAAATTTGTGTCCATGACATTGCAATTAATAACTTAATTCAAAATATTTTTGGAATGAAATAAAAATTTGAGTGTAAAACCTTAGCTACAGAAATTAATTATTATTCTCCCACACTTTGCTCAGAAATTAATTATTTAATCTCATTTCACATACTTTTAAAATAACCGCATGCTATTTGTAATAGAAAATATTCGGGTCCATTTAAAAATTTGGTGAAAATATGTAAAAATAGTAGACAGACAGTAATATTTTTTATATCATCACATAGAATTAAAATATACCGGTCATATTAATGATTTTTAGACATAATACCATTCGATTTATAACATTAAGGTGTGAATAGATCGTAAAAATACCAACTCTTTTCTCTGCAATTGCTTTGGTGTTGATACAAGAGTTTAATCTGTCACGTGAATTTTGGCTCATGCATCTAAACAAGTCTTACAATCGAACGTTGTGAATATTTGAGAGTAGAAAGTTAACTTGAAACACTTGATTATTGATTGGAAATAACTTCAGTCGCCTCGTTGCGAGTTTCTTTTTGTTCTCGATGTCGAGAACATTTTCGTAAAAAATTGGCAAGTTTCATCCCCTGTATTATATACCTGTTTGATTCAGGCAAACCGTATACAAGAATTTTTGATACTATGTAAAATCGATGATTACATTCGCTCCACCTCGAAAAAAATATGGTGAAAAAATATATGATCTTATTAAATGTTATTCGGTCCGATTTGAAATGGTAATAAGATACGAATTCCAACACAGTTAATGTTAACTAAGATGTGAATTATTCCCATCAAACACATCACTTACACGCACGTGAAATACTCGCCAAGTGAACTGAAATCATATGCTCAGAGTACTTAAGAGCATATGTGACAGTCTGAAGATAAATTTGTTCATGTAAAACAACAAAATTTTCTTTCCAGATTCCGAGGAGGTATCTATACATCTTTTTTTTTTGGTAAACGGTATTTTATTCATATGAAAATATGAAAGATATTTGGAGGGAGGTAGTTTTCGCTTATTATTGCGCTTTCCCGGTGAAATAAATTACATATATAGGAAATATGCAAAATGCTGATATATATGAATAATAAAAATTTTATAAATTAATATCTGCACCCCATTGCTGGTGATATTTATTGAATGTCTAGTTGATATAAAATCGCTTACTTCATTGAATAAAATCCTGAACTTTCTCAAAAATAAATAAATATTGATGATTTTTGACCTCTTTTTCCAAACAAGAGTATTGATAAATCAGTAGGTTGTAACAGAGGGAGTAGTTTCTCAAACATAGCGGAGTAAGTAGTGATCGGTGACAATAAAGGCAGGAATAATTGCCAGGAAAGTCCTAGAAAGTTGTAACCATTTAGATGGCTACAAGAAAGACTAAGGCGACAATGTTAAATTAGATATTTTGCGAGAGCCAAGGAATAAAGAAGTGGGTACAAGAATATCATTGATTTTGAGGGATGTTTTTATTGCAGGCAATTTTTAGCAGACCATTGGTTTCCAAATTGAATTTAGGTTAGTCATACCAAAATATTGTGGTAATACAGAAAAGCTTTTGAAGTAAATGTTATGTTTTTTTTTTTTTTGTATTTTTAGATTTCAAAATGAACGTCATAACATCATTGGTTTCATTTTATGCTTTGGTATCCTTGGCATCGACCTCTTCTACACGTAAGTTTCTACATATTTGACGAATTTGTGAGAGGAGAGGAGAGGTGTGTTTCTTAACCTATGATTTCCTTTTTTTGCTTGCAGTTGATGTGGCATGTGGCGATCCAAACACGCCTACGTCGGCTATTCTAACGTACTCTGGTGCAGCTGTTTCTGTAGTTGCTTATGGCACCAATGACCCATGTGAATTTATTGACAATATGAAAACCGGAACTCGCATGATAGAGATCAGTTATAATCCTTCCGATCCATGTTCATTTATAGTAAGTCATTTTATATTTTATGTTTGCGCCTGTACGATTGGTTTAGAATTTCAATTTATTAGAAACTTTTTTTTTTCCAGTTTTTAAATTCATGAAGCGTATGAACAACATGTTCTCTCTTGATTTGGTAATGTTTTATATATCTGAATTTCAGCAAGAGGTTCCTGGTACGCAATCGTTTACCTTAAAGATTGAATCAAGAATGTTACATGAGTTGTTTGAATCTGGTAATGATGAAAAGTTTCTTGTTGAATGTAATTTTCAAGCATTCAAATCTAATATTTCGGTTGATGTTGACATTCAAGCTAAGTAAGTAAACATTTTCTGTTGCATACTGCTCTTCCGAAATGGACATATGTTATGCCTAAGGAATTTTAAATTGGCTCTATATGGATCATGGCAGTATACATGGCCTATCAAAGCCCCTTCCTTGGTCAGACTTAATTCTCTATATTATATACATATATTTTAATTTTACATTTTTCCTTAGAATAAAGGCACCGGAATACAAGCTCATCTCTTCTGGAAATGAGGCATTATCAGATTTTGAGATATATGTTGCAAGGGCATCTGATAATACCAGACTTAATGGTCCTATCGCTCAATCTGCTATTGTTAATATACATACTGAAATGACTGGTAAGGTTTTTTTAAAAGGGAAATCTATTAATTTCCTATGTAAATCTACATCGAAGGACCAACTGTTGGCCAATTAAGATTTTTCGGTCTATAAAGAATGTATCATAATCCACTACAAAGTTATTATTCCTTTCAGCTGCCGGTGGTGAGGCAGCATATATGCCCATTGAATGTACAGTGGAGTCGAAAGATGGAACAGTAAAGGTTCAAGTCCTTGCTTCTGGGTCAGTATTAAACTGTTGCATAGACCTTTCACTTGGAAATAAACTTTGAAAAGTTGAACTGCAAAACTGAGATTTGCATATATTATATTTATACTCGATTACAGATTACAAATTTCTTATTATGTTTATTGAATCATTTTCTTTAACTATGTTTGTATAGGTGTGGTACTGGTTTTCCATGGGAAACTGATGAGGGGTTCACGATGTCTGGTCTTTATGGACAGAGTCCAAATTTTAGAATGTTCCGCATATCAAAGATGCCTGATTTGGTCTTCAATTGTGGTTTTATAATTTGTGAACAGAACTGTGACGGGGTAATTTTTTTTATTCTTTTAGAATAAGAAAACTTGTTTGAATCTAATTAGACGCCGCCGTAAACAGGTTGATTTTGGGGGGGGGGGGGGGGTAACGCGTTTACACAATAGTCGAATGTTTGCATTTAATTTGTGAATCTCATTTGGGAAGTATATTTAGTACATAACAAATTTCGTTATGCAGGTATAAAAATATTGAGTCCAAAATCATTTGACTTGCATCGGTAGATTTTATCAAACTTTTCCTGAATTAATTTTGTTTCTGAAGTCCTCCTGTGTTCGAGATCTAGTACCAGGACGAAGACGAAGAAGTATAACGGAAGGGTTAACGTACAACTCCTTGGGTTTGATCAGCAGTAGTTCCACTAAGGTCAGAAGAGCTAGAGTTGCTGTGTCATTAGATCATGAAAGAAGTGATCCATCTAATACCGGTAAAAGAACTTTCATAAATATTTTTATTTAGTCTTTTTATTTAATCGAATACATCGTATAATTTCGCCAGAATTGATAGGTTCATAAAAATGGCTTGTAATATCCTAGAAATTTTTGAATATTTGTATTACAGGTATTGAAACGATGAATAAGACTTCTTTTTCCTCGGCATATACACTAATTCTGTCATCATCGGCTGTATTATTACTTGTTTTAGCTGTTGGTATTTTGTGTGTATCACTCAGAAAAAGAAAAATCATTTATACAATTGACGAGGAACTTACATCTATGTGAATAAACAGTTAATACGATTTCTGTGATATTTAATTTGTGTAGATAATATACAATATACCCCCCCCCCCCCTTCTACTCACAACTGCGTTATTCGGTTTACTATTTTTACAATATATCTAAATCTGAACCCCCTTAACTAGGGCAATCTATTTTGAATTCCTGATTCACAAACATAGAATACTGCCGTGCATGCCCATTTAAATACAATCACCATTCAAACTATACCCGTTCATACTTATTTTCTCGTCCCAACATCATGTTAATGGTTCGCCAGAGATCCTTTCTACCAGCTGGTCCATTGGCTAACCTCTTGACATTGATCTTTCTCGGATTATCCGTACACAATTACAGCTGGGTGGTCTGGAATTATGAGGGAACCTTATTCAATTTCAGACTCCTGTCATGATTAGAACTGTCCGACATTTTCAACGTGGTCTATGTGACGTTTACAACCAACGCTCATTCCACTGTGCTAAAGAATCCCAAAGGCCAGGGACACGAACTTGCAAAAAAAAAAAAATCTAGGACCGGACGTTTGCCAGGGCATAATAGAAATTTGAACAAGAGCTCTTCGAATACCTACATGATTTTTTCTAGGAATTAATTAAGGTTTTAAAAAAAATATCTGATAACAAAATGCTGGACGAGTAGGCCCGTTATATTCCGATTATTGGCTTTTTCAAAATTTCAATTTTTTGGCTTGTGAGCCTAAGTTGATTAGAAGTGCACATTTCTCAAGAATAATAGAAAATAAAACACAAAGCAAAAATGCATGCTTACATAAGGGCTATTACGCACCAGTTGGTCTAAACCTCTCAAGACAAATTACTTTTTTCACAAAATGCTTCTAGAGAAAATCTGTGAAACGAACCTAATGTAAGCCCTTGTGCTTATTGTAAATATAAGATATTTTGTTGATTTATTTCAAAATCAATCTCAGAACTGTATAACTTGATTTCAGTCCGTAAAAGAACCCACAATACGACGAGTACGGGATGCACAAAAGCTGCTAAGCAAGAACAACCCATAAACATAAAAAAAACTACCGTGGCCCAATGGTTTGAGAGAGGAACTGCAAAAAACAGGAAATGAAATTGTGAAAATTCGAGAAACCTTCAAAAAAAACAGAATGGAGGGAAATAGAAACTTTAATAAGAAAGATGACACAAAATACATAAAAATTACAAAAATTCATAAAAACAATAAATAATCAAAATCGTAAAAATAGTTAAAACATGAAAAATTAACTTTTTCCAAAATATTATGAAAAACACAAAAAATTCAAAATTAACTAGAACTGTGAACAGTACTTAGAGTGGCAAACAACCCCTATGGGGCCACTTGATACAAGGTCACATGATATAGCCTTTTGAATTATTTTAAAACCTAAAACGGGTACAAAAAAATTGTTGTCGACCATTATAGGCCTATGTGTGGATAGCAAAGGTCAATAAAATTCTACTTGTAAAAATTCAGGGTCATTGAAGGTCAAGGTCATTTGATATAATTGTTGTCTATCATAATAGCATATGTGTGGATAGCTTAGGTCAAGAACATTCTACTTGAAAAAATTCAGGGTTATTGAAGGTCAAGGTCATTTGATTTGGCCTTTTAAATTTTCAAAAAAATTCAATCGGGCATTAAAAAATTTTTAATTTGAAAATCAAAATTCTGTTCCCAACAAGTTTTAGATAAAGTAACGAGGTTTCGAAAAATACCAAAATCGGACAAATCGGATAAAAATTAGCGGACTTATTAAAATTTTGCTGAATGTCACCGGTCTGTGATGACACATAAAGTATCACTTCCGGTTTGGTTTTTTATTCTAAAAGGGTTCTAATTATACCTGATAGTATATATGTATAGCTTTTGTACTGATTTCGTACATACACCGGAAGCTTGGTGACCCGATGCGGTTCTAAAAAACCGGAAGTTCTCACGCAAGAACCGGAAGTGGTAGAATTTTTTTTATGATGCGGTTTTATTTCTATAGGCGACTTCTCTATATTCTGTAATTTTCAAAGCGATCGGATAATTAGCAACAAAGTTATGCAAATATCCATACTATTATTATGCAATTACTAACTACTGATGCATAAAAATTTTAGTTTTATATATTCATTTTCTATTCCAGTACGTATCTTATCGTATTTTTCAAACCAAATTTCTATACCATTTTCGAGTTGGGCTTAAAAAAAAAAAAAGTCTAATGGAAACAAAAATTTCTATACCATTTTCGAGTTGGGCTATGGAGCTTCCCGAAAAAAAAAAAAGTCTAATGGAAACAAAGAGTAGCAAATTTCTAATTTGCCACTCAAAAAGCAAAAATTAATTACCACCGCGGTTGAAATTATTTTTATTAATTTTTGCGATTTCACTGTGAATTTTTTGTGTTTATCATATTTTTGAAAAAATTAATTTTTCATGTTTTTACTATTAAAACTATTTTGATTAATTATTATTTTTGTTATGAATTATTGTGATTTATGAATATGTATACGCCCACATAATATATGTATATTGTCGTCGCCCCTTCCCGTCGGTCTACAACATTTATTGTAGACGCTTTAGAAGCTACAATTGTATATGGATTTAATGGTATGAGCATTATAATTGATAAGACGGTCGTCAAGTTGGATTTTGACAATTTTTCGATGAACCGTTTTTTAGTTATTGCCCCTGCCTCTATATTTGATGTAGACACAATAGAAGGTACAATTTTCAATGGATTTTGATGAAACTTGGTATGAGCATTGAAATTGATAAGACGACAGTTCGAAATTGACGATAAAGCAAAAAAAAAAAAAAAACAAAGCAATGGCATTGAAAAAAGTTTTTTGAGTTATTGCCCAATTTATTATTTAATTCTTTTTAAATTTTGGTAAGTATTTAAATGTCAACATAGAGTGGATCCCTATTGATTTTGGTGATGATTGTAAAAGTTTTGCGACTGTTAAATTCTTTATAATGGTAAGGTAATATACGCCCACTGGTAGCATTGAATTTGAGTAATAAATTGGGCAATAACTAAAAAAATCATTCATTGAATATTTTTTCAATGCCAAATTTCAGCAAAATCCTTTGAAACCTGCAGCTTCTATGCACCAACAATACCATTTTGATGCAATTTTAACTAAGTCAAAGGCAATAAATCAAAAACCGTTCATCAAAAAAATCGTCAAAGTCGAACCTAACTATTGTCTTATCAATTCCAAACCTTACACCAAGTTTCATCAAAATCCTTTAAAAATTAAAGCTTCTTATTGCAACCACAATAAAATTTTGACGCAATTTACTAAGTCAAGGGCAATAATTCGAAACCGTTCATTGAACAATTGTCTTATTCAACCTTGGCTGTATGTTTTATTGCATCAACATAAATTTTGACAAGTCAGGGAAATAACTCAAAAAGTGCCAATTCGCTATTTCATCAATTCCAATGCTCATACCAAGTTTCATCAAAATCCATTGAAAATTGTAGCCTCTATTTCGCCCACAATAAAATTTTTACACAATTTTACTTAGTCAAGGCAATAACAAATAAAATGTTCATCAAAAAATCGTCAAATTCGACCTTGACCACCGCATTATCAATTCCAATTATCATTAAAATCCATATAAAATTGTAGCTTCTATAGTGTCTACAACAAATGTTGACGGACCGACAAACCAACAGACCGACGAACAGGGGGACGGCAATATACGGCAACTTATTCATGTAGGCGTATAAAATTCAGTTCATACCAAGTTTCATTAAAATCCATTGAAAATTGTAGCTTCCATTTCATCAACAATAAATTTTATATGTGATGTAACTAAGTCAAGGGCAATAACTCAAAAAAAGTTCAACGAAAAAAAATGTAATATTCAAACTTGACCGCTGTCTTATCAATTCCAATGCTCACGCCAAGTTTCATTAAAATCCATTGAAAATTGTAGCTTGTGTCTACAACAAATATAGAGGTAGGCGCAGTAACTTAAATCCATTCATCGAAAAATTGTCAAAATGGAACTTACCCGCCGTCTTATCAATGCTCATACCAAGTTTCATTAAAAATCCATATAAAATTGTAGCTTCTATAGTGTCAACAACAAATGTTGACGGACCGACGGACAGGGCGACGGCAATATACGTCCACATATGCATTTGGGCGTATAAAAATCACAATAATCCATAAAAAAAATAATTAATCAAAATATTTTCTGTTTTAACACTGGCAGAAACTAAGGTGGTCCGTATACGACATTATTGAGTGGCAAATTAGAAATTTGCCACTCTTTGTTTTCATTAGACTAGACTTTTTTTTTCGGGAAGCCCCTAGCCCAACTCGAAAATGGTATAGAAATTTGGCTTGAAAAATACGATAAAATACGTACTGCAATAGAAAATGAATATATACTAGAACTGTGAACAGTTCCGAGAGTGGCAAACCACCTCTATGGGTTCAAAAAATATACGCGAAGTTTTATTATGTAATATTGTTACACCACAGTTTAAAGTTAATTGCATATTAATGAGAAAGTTTTTAAGGTTCCATCATAAAAATATTTAAGGTCAGAATTGTCAATAATATTTATTTTTGTGAATAAAACAAGAGGTTGAAATTTATCTACTATATCAAACATGGATAGATGTTGTAGCTTGCAATTTCACTAAATCTAACGTATTTTATGACGTCACCGATTGGGGCTCAACAGGAAGCTACTATTGATATCTGTGCAGATCCCAGCAGGGTTCTAAAAAACCGGAAGCTCTCACGCAAAAACCGGAAGTGGTAGAAAAAATTTTATGATGCGGTTTTAAAATTTATGGTCATTGAAGGTCAAGGTCATTTGGTATAGCCTTGTGAATTTTTAAAAAACTAAAACGGGTACCAAAAAAATTGTTGTCGATCATAATAGGCATATAATTGTGTGGACAGCTTAGGTCACGAACATTCTACTTGAAAAAGTTCAGGGTCATTGAAGGTCAAGGTCATTTGATTTCAAAATTCTGTTCCCAACAAGTTTTAGATAAAGTAACAAGGTTTCGAAAAACACCAAAATCGGACAAATCGGATTAATTTTCACCCAGGTGATAATTGTAGAAAGTTTGATTTGAATTTTTTAGGTCTAATGTAATTTTAATTGTTACATTTTTATATTTTTATACTTGGTTTACGAGAATATTGCATTGCTTTCAATATTCTCTGTGAATTAATCATAGAAATTTATTCTTATTCTGCTTGTATTTCTCTAATTGTGACTAATTTATCCTTTCCCAATCTACTATGGCAAGGAATAACTACTATGATGGTCATCGTAAATTCTTTTTATCACCTTGCCCACCCCTATAACCCTGCACCTAATGATTATAATCGGCATGCTCATAGAAACTCTCGTCATCACTATATCTCCGCTCCTAATGGTTATGATCAGCATGTTCATCGAAATCCTCGTCGTTTTCCACAACAAATAAGAAATGGCTATTATCAACAGAATAGCTGGAATCATAATATTGATCAACGTCAGCGCCCTAATCAGGATAGGCACCGTCCTAACCAGGAAAGGCAACGTCCTAATCAGGATAGGACAAGTCAGAAAGATAAAGCACCATTTATCAAGCTATTCTTCCAGGTTCTCCAGTCGTTGCATCATAACTCTATAGTTTAACAACAGGTCGAAGGTCGACCATCACGCAACTGTTCTCAAAAGATTCGTGATCTTAACGACTTCATTAAGCCTGGCATGAGGAATAATGCAATTTCTGACATTATTAATACAATTCATCAAAATTGGTCAAAGGACATAGCTACTGCATGAAAGAATCATTATGATTCTATGTTTCATGCTAAGCTTGAGTTAATAAAAGCACGTACCTTCACTAAATCAGAAATAAAGAATTTCTCTTCCAAAGCAATCAACTGGGCGAAAACCACGTATAGGAGAAAAATTTCGGAATGTACTCTCAAGAAGTTTACGAAATTAGTCACTTCCCTTGGAGAAACTATTCCTCAAGAAGCTATTGAGATTGACATAGTGTCCTTTTCTCTGGTTCAAAATGAGACACAATTAGTTTGTGGTAATAATACCCCATCGAAGACACCAGGAAAAAGCCTACCAACTTCATCATCTGAATGTACTCCTAGACCCAAAAAATCTAACAGACCTTCTAAAAATAGACCCTCATACACCACTACTGATTCTACGCGCAGAATTTTTAAACCTCCATCACTATTTCTACCAATTTTTACCAATCCTCATCTTCCACTGCCAATCAACAGTCTGTTTCAACTATCCATCCATTTCCAAGTCTTCTATCGTTTCTAGCCAATCATCTACTAGCAATTCCAATCAAGCTTCTACTTCTGCTAATTCACCCCCTCAACCTCTGATGTCAGTAAGAACAACAAAACCAAAGTCTTCTTTAACTACTAGTTCTGCTCCAACCAGCCCTCCATCCTCTTCTTTTACCATCTTCTGTCGATAAAAATTCACATCCACCACAATCCCCTATCAGATCATCACCAAGATTATCTTCATCTCCTCAGACAAGCAGTTCTCCATCTTCTTCTTCAAAGTCTAAACCTTTACCATCTTCTGTCGGTAAAAATTCACAGCCACCACAATCCCCAATCAGATCATCACCAAGAATGTTCTTATCTCAGCCAATACCATCACCTCCATCATCATCTCTCCCCCCCCCCCCTCAATCCTCACAACCAGCAGCACAGAAATCCTCATGTCGACGCTTAGACCTGAACCTGGAAGCCCCATTATCACCACGCCGGCACGATAACCGCAACAAAGCACAATGGATCCACCTGTTACTAAACCAGTTTTAATCATCGGTTCGTCTAATTTGAGTAGAATTACCCGGGGTAGACCAAATACTCAAATAGAGTCATATCCTGGTGGTAAAATTAGCCATCCGAAAACTATCATGTCTGAATACCAATCTTCCTCTGGCATCCCAGAACATATTGTCTTTCATATTCGGTTAAACCGTAGTGAACCTGCTTCTTCTTCACACAGACAGATGATTGAATTGTTATCTTCAGCATCAACCAACTTCCCTGATTCCAAACTTCACTTGACCCATATCCCAACCAGCTTCGCATTCCAACAGAAATTTAAAGAAGACAACAAAAATATTCAATATTCTATAATATTACAGTCTACTAGCAATTCCAATCAACCTTCTACTTCTTCTTATTCACCTCCTCAACCTCTAAAACAGAATGGTTTGAGCCACTTAAATTTCCCAAGGGTCGTCCAATTATCTCGGACTGTGCAAGTGAGTCCTACAGAGTATCTGATTATATCGATCACTTCCTCTTGCCTCTTGCTTCTAAACATCCTGCCTATTTGAAAGACACAAATGACTTCGTACTTAATATTCCGACAAATGCGCTCTTGGTTTCTCTAGACGTTCAAAGAATGTACACTCGAATTGATAATGATTCTGAACTCCTGGCTGTCAGAGAGGCTTTTGATAGAAAGCCAGACTCTGATAGACCTGATGACGAAATTATTGAACTTTTAGATATATGTCTTAGACGAAATGATTTTATATTCAATGAGAAAGTTTACCTTCAGACATCTGGAACTGCCATGGGAAAACGATTTGCACCTTCCTTTGCTAAATATTCATGACAGAATGGGAGATAGAGGTCGCCTCTCTTTGCTCTAAAAATCCCTTTTTAATGTGTGCTTTTTAGATGATACATTTCTCATTTGGACCCACTCTACTGAAGAATTTTGGGAATATTTCAACATTCTTGACTCCTATCATCCTTCTGTAAAATTAACTGCAAAAATTAGTGAAAACAGCATTGACTTTCTAGATACAATCGTCTTTAAAGATACCAATTTTTCCGAAACCAACAAATTTTGTTCAAATCTTCTTTTCACCCAAAGCATACTTTTTCTGGCATAATAAAATCTCAAATTTTACGTTTTTACCGAATTTGCACGCGATATGCTCTCTGGTTTTCAAAAAGTTACGCGAAAGAGGATACTCTAGGCGATATCTTAGAAGTATTAAGAGCTCTACTGTTGCTGAAATACGAGCAATAGAAAACATTTTCCACAACCCTAACAATGTCGCTACCCCATGTAATGGTTCTCGCTGTGGTACTTGCCCTTATTTTCTTCCTTGTGACAGATTTTCAAATAAAGCTAACAATCTTAGTTTCTTCATCAATGAAAAATTAACCTGCACGAGTGAAAATATTATTTATCTTATTTCATGTTTAAAATGTAACGAACAATATATTGGTGAGACTAAAAACAATCTAAGAACACGTTTTTCTCAACATAAATGTGATATAAATCTAAATAAACCAAATAAAACAGTAGCACGACATTTCAACCAACCAGATCATGATATAAGCCATCTACAAATCACACCGATTGAACAAATTTTTAACCAACCAAATATTCAACCAAAAAAAGTGCGCCTTATTCGAGAAAACTTCTGGATCAATTAACTGCAAACTAATGCACCCATCCGGACTTAATATTCAATTCGATTTTCAAATTATACCCTTCGTTATTCAGGATCTACAACAAAAATTTCCCACTGTCTTTAATAATGATTTAGTCATTGCCTACAAAAGAAATAAAAATCTAAATGACATACTTGTCCATGGTAGATTGCCGAAATTAACACAGCCTTAATCTCGCATAATAATATTTTCTGTTTGTAAATTTTGATACCAATTTTATGATATCCATTTTATTATTGTCAAATATCCACATCATTTTCATTAAATTTTATTTACTTTGAAAAAAAATATTAATTTTACTTATTAGTTCAATAATCCCAAACCAGGAGTTCCTCTCTCTTTAAATTTCAGATAACCTACAGTAAAATAATTTGCACCGATGATGCAGATTGATGTAACAGATTCATAAAAAAATGTATTAATTTTTATATAACATTATGAAACAATATAGCTTTTTTTCTTCTTTATTTTCCAGAAAATTTTATAACAGACAACTGTTTCAACCTACATGTTTTAGTAATCTATTTGTGAAAAAAGGTTAAAATTTACATGTGTATGCAATAGAAGCTGTAGTTTTTATCCGATTTGAATGAAACTTGGTATGTGTATTCATCTTGATAATAACTCGCCAGATGTCTGTTTATGAGTTATTATTAATGAAAAAAACGTTAAAGTTTACTTGTATACGAAATAGAAGCTATAGTTTTCATCTGATTTTAATGAAACTTGGTATGACTATTCATCTTGATAATATCTCGGACAATTTAGAAAATGGCACGATTCCAAATGTCGGTTTATGAATTATCGATTTTGATGAAACTTGGTGTGAGCATTGGAATTGATTAGACCTCAGTCAATTTTGAATTTGACAGTTTTTCAATGAACAGTTTTGAGTTATTGCCCTTGTCTTAGTGAAACTGCGTCAAAATTCTATTGTGGTTGCAATACAAAGCTTTAATTTCCAAAGGATTTTTATGGAACTTCTTGTTTCTCATACCCTCCTCTTACCTCTCTTATCCAATGACATTATTCCTTTAATGTTTTCAGTACGTTGGCGAATTGATCTGATTTCAAAGAACATTATTTACTAGTTTGTAATTTTATTTGTATTTTTGATACTTGCGCTTATCATGGCTGAAGGTGGAAGTTATCGAGGTTACCAACTTCCATCGACGTCAGGGTTAGTGAAACGAGTAACGACATTTTTTAATTCTTTTAATGGGAAAACTCGAAAGTTATTACTCAATTTATTATTCAAATTCAATGCTGCCAATGGGCAATAACTCAAATATAGTTCATCGAAAAATAGTAAATATTGAACTTGTTCAAGATCTCAACAATAGTATCACATCAAATTTCATTCAAATCAGAAGAAAACTGTATTGTCTATCGCAATCACAAGCCAATTTCGCAGTGTTTTGACTAAGTCAAGTGCAATAACTCAAGAACAGATGAAAACGGTTGTATCTGTGGTGTTCACAAGTCTGTTTCGACGCGTTTTGACTAAGTCAAGGGTCATAATTCAAAAAACGTTCAACAAGAAATCGTCACTATCAAACATGTCCAAGATCTTATCAATATGAAACAAAATTTCATTCAAATCCAATGGAAATTGTGATCTCTATCGCGTTCTCAAGTCAATTTTGACGGGTTTTAAATAAAGGGGCCCAATCTTGATTTTTAGGGGTCGTTTTGGGCCTTTGTTACATTTGAACAGTCCTCAGAAATACTCAAGCTCTAAGAAAGTCGCAAAATACCTTGAAATATACCTCAAACAAAAAATTTCACTTTTCATTTTTTTCCCGTTCTGTACACGGCTGGTCTCCAGTCAGTCTAAAAATTGTGTGTCCTGTTGACAAAGTCTACAATTGAAAATTCGGTTTAGTCTATTTACATAGATGACCGCTGTTGCATGACGGGAAGGATAACTCTTTGATTATCAAGACGAACCGTTTTCCAATATGGCGGGACGTTCGTAATATCTTAAGGCATTATGATTTTTCAAACACGGATTATTATAGATACACATGGATTTGAAGGCTCAAATTTCAAAGGTAAGCTCTTTAGACTATTTCTGATAAGCTAAGCAAAAGATTTCATGTGTTTGAGGCTGTCGGATGATTGTCCGAAACAAATCAAGCCTGGGCCCCTTTACGTCAAGTGCAATACCTCAAAAACCGTTCATCGAAAATTTGCTTTTTTTAAGTTGTCCAAGATCTCATCAATATAAATGAGCACATCAAGTTTCATTCAAATCCAATGAAAACTGTAGTCTCTATAGCGTTTATAAGCCAATCTCA
Source organism: Nipponacmea schrenckii (assembly GCA_030562195.1). Lineage (NCBI taxonomy): Eukaryota > Metazoa > Mollusca > Gastropoda > Lottiidae > Nipponacmea > Nipponacmea schrenckii. The sequence goes on from JAUJPP010000005.1 coordinate 28,434,004, forward strand.
ACGCGCTTTGACTAAGTCAAGGCCAATAACTCAAAAACCGTTATCGAAAAATCCCCAATTTCAAACTTGTCCGAGATATCTTCAATATAAATAATCCCAGCAAGTTTCATTCAAATCAATTGAAAATTGTGGTCTCTTTCGTGTTCTCAAACCAATTTTGACGCGTTTTGACTAAGTCAAGTGCAATTACCCAAAAACATTTCATCGAAAAATCGCCAATTTCAAACTTGTCCGATATCTCATCAATATGAATGATCACAGCAAGTTTCATTCAAATCCGATAAAAACTGTAGTCTCTATCGCGTTCACAAGCCAATTTTGACGCGTTTTGACTAAGTCAAGTGCAATTACTCAAAAAGCGTTCATCGAAAAATCGCCATATTCAAACTTGTCCGAGATCTCATCAACATAAATAATTACAGCAAGTTTCATTCAAATCTGACAAAAACTGTTGTGGACGGACGGACGGACGACAATATACGACCACATTATAATATGGGCGTATAAAAATAGTTAAAACATGAAAAATTTACTATTGTAAGACTTAGATCAAGTCTCATTTGGATCTCAAGGTTTCAAGGTCAAGTGCAGTAACTTGACATTTGATTATAAATATGGAACGTGAGCCACTATTATATATCATTGTTGAGTCATCGTGATTCGTGGTCCTCTTTGCAAGTTCTGGGAATCAGGGACTTATGACAATTTAATTCATGTGTGTGCTTCTACTAAATTCTCAGCAACAGGGGATTCACCCATTTCAATGACTTTGCTCTCGGACTTTGGTCATGATTGACATCATAGTCTAAATGTTCGAATTCAATCCGATTCTCTAACCAGTAAACTACGCATTATATATCGAAAATACAAGCTAAGCCCTTCTTAATAATTCTGTCATACTGTATGACGTAAGCTTCGAGGTCATGTGAGATGCGCATGCTGCTTTGATAGATCATCATTAGCGTGTCTGCTTTGGTAGGGAACAGACGTGTTGTCTATTCGATTAGAAATCTTTGGTAGAAATAGAAAAGTTTCAATACACATCACTTAGTGATTAGCTTGATAGCTTGTGTAATAACAAGTCTTATCTCCACAATAATGGCTGAAGCTGTGTTAAAAGCAAACAAGCTGAATGTGACGAGTCTCTGTCATCAGCTTCTAGTTCTAAGAAGAACGAAAACACAGTGCCTCAAGTACCGGTATCATCGAATGATAAAAGGAAGTCCACTGGCAAAATTACAAATGGATCTAAAAGTAAAGTAAAAAATTCCGGTAATAATAATGGAAGTGAAACTCGTAAGTCAGCCGAGACTGACGAGAGACCAGGCATTTCTAGAAGCATGCCATTGGGGGAAGTCCCGAATGTATGAAAAGAGGAAATAGACTCTTTGTGTGAAGAAATGACTCAAATGAGCAAAAATCATTAACAATCATTCGCTCAGTTACACAAATTAATAACAGACTCCATAGAAAAAGCTGTTAATATTAGGCCTTATGGCCAGAATAGATCAACAAGAAAAGGGTCTTATCACGAGATGAGTTCGAACAGTGACACGGATTCTGATTCGTGGTCACGGACCCAAGAAAGTTCAAACAAGTGTCACTGGAAGATGATTGATCAAATAAATGAGTTACTTAAAGAAACTCAAGACGAAGTACCTCTACTCAGTAAATCTGGAGATTCAGATACTGGTGATCATTTTGAAGATAACTTGGTAGCAGAATACGTATTCACAGATAAGATCGGTAAAGATATAAATCCCAAATTGGTTAAAATCATACATCAGTTCTTTTCTGGCAAAATGCCAGATGATACAGTAGCTGAGATTCTGGGAAAATATACCAGACATGGTAACATGGAAGTGCACCACCAGAAAATCAATACAGAGATTTGGTCTAATCTAAAATCAGCTACTAGAACCAGAGATTTTAAATATCAAAGTACTGGAGAAAGAATTTTGAAAAGTACTTATTGTCTAACAACGCTCGGATATTTTCAAGAAAACCTTTCAAATTTGGGAAATACTTAAAATAGATCTGTTTGCTACTAGAATAAATTCCAAGCTTGAAAAATTTTACTCATTAAGACCTGATCCTAATGCATTGGCCATTGATGCCTTTTCACAAAACTGGGATGAAGAATTCTATGGGTTTCCACCATTTTTTCTGTTGGGAAGAACTCTCCAAAAATTTGAGCTTGAGCAAAGCAATGGAGTATTGATAATACCATATTGGTTTACCCAATATTGGTTTACTAAAGTTGTTCGATTACTAATAGATTTTCCATTTCTTTTGCCTAGCACAGATATATTAACACATCCAGTGAGGAAAGTGACAGAATTGCCCAAAATAAGGCTTTTGGCAGTAAGAATATCTGGTCTATCGACAAAACAGGAACTTTTTCAGAAAAAGGTCAACAAATTATCAAATGCTCATGGAGAAAATCTATAAGATCCCAATATAACAGCTACATTAAAGGAATGATTGTTATTCTGTCATACTGTTGACGGCTGAATAACAAGACTAGATTATCACTCAGTATCACTGCTGGTGATTACTTCGGTGAATTTTTTGAAGTTTTATCACCTTACAGGTAAGCCTCGTTTAATTAATAAATTAATAGCCATAAGCCCCCTTTAAACCAAATGCACCCTGTCTCGCAAAAACTATAAGTTTAAAAATTTGTATATAATTGTAGAAAAATAACCTTGTAAGTCCATTTTTCCCAAAAGGGGGCATATTTATTTGTTTGATTCGATAGTTTATTCTTTTATGTTTGTATAAAGTGCACTTGGATCACTAAAAGAGTGGTTTTGAAGGAAACGATCGAAAATGACTTAGAGGTCGTTCCAGGAGACCAACGATATATTGTATAAAATACAAAGACATTAGTTTGCCAACGTACCACTTGTTTATTAATAAAAGAGACCACGATTTACATTTTATTTTGATTCCGTCTATAAAATCAAATACTGAGTTCACATTTTAAACAACTTCAAATAGAGCCTCGGCATCACCGTAAGCCATGAAATTACAAACGGCCATTATTTCTTCATCATCTATACTTTCAATTAGTGGGTGAAGCATGCGAGTTTCTACATATATGACGAATACATCTCGAATTTCACAGGTTTTCTGGAAAAAATATAAACAATTATAAGAAAAACCAGAGTGCTGAGTACAGCACTAGGCTTGGTAACCGACATTTGCCCCTATAGATCTGAGGCCCTTATGTACTTTAATACCTTTCGCCTGATGTTTTTAGTGAAAGGCAAACTAAATCTTTTTTTTCTTTTTTGCTTGAATTTTAAGTATTATATCACATACAACATCTATTTTGATTTCACTGTAATGTGGTCGCAGTCAAATTTTTAACCATGCCTTTATTTAAGTTGTCCACATTTAACTTTCCGAGATATGCATAATTGAAAATAGGTGAATGTAGATATTAGTACTGACTATTGTGGGACTTCAAATTAACTAAGAGAAAAATTAAAAAATAATAATAATACATGTATGTACATTCACATATATAAATAAGTATATAAAAAGATCAATATTTGTACAAAAAAAAGAAAGGAAAGTTAGCCTTGCGAAGCAAAGTGACATACGCCCACCAGCAGCTTTGATTGCAAGTACAGATCATTGTTTGTTGTCCATTCACATTTGGCTAATTTCTATTCTATAGAGAATTTTAAGCATGCAACCAAAAATCACAAGAATCTGTAAACAATTGTCTGTAGAATGAGTACTAGTACACTATGAAAACGCCAACATATAAGTCAAGACACCATAAATCGGAGAAAAATCATAGGCTCATCATGAAAATCGATAGGGATCATCTTCATAAATGACACTGACCCACAAAATAAGAACCAAAAGAATCCATAAAGAATTGTAGCCTGTAGAGTGAGCACGAGTTGCACCCTATGGGTAAAGTCAGAGACACTATTTTGGTGAAACATTATCGACCATCAATAAAATCGATAAGGATTATCTTCATAATGCCATTGACCCACAAAATAAAATAAAAAGGATGCAGAAAGAATTGTAGCCTGTAAAGTGAGAACGAGTTGCACTCGATAGCTATAGGAGAGATAAACGCTAAAAAAGTCAGACACAATATTTCGGTGAAAAATTATAGGATCTTCACGATAATGATATGGATCATTTTCATAATGATACCGAGCAAACAAATGTGAGCAGACCAACGGACCACCGGGGCGATTTCAATATACCCCACCAAACAAATTTGCGGGCGTATAAAAATGCTATTAATTAGACCGTATAAAATTTGCTAAATGTAACTAAATTTGTATCGCCTGCTAAAAGTAGAAAGAAAAATGTGTTTAGATTTACTCCTTTAGAAACACTAGAATAGTCCTAATTATGAATTAGATAAAAATTCAAACGCTTTTTGAACTTGCGAATTCGGGGTATGTTGAAATTTATATGTTACAATATTGAAAAAAAAAATAGATAAAGTTTTTGAGGGTAGAGCGGACTTGTGTTATCCTTGTAAAATATAGTTGTTTCTTTTCTTTCTTTGAACTATGCTATTGTTTCTAATTAATTGCATTTTTTCTACTTTTTTGCACAAATCTTGTTTATGCATATTATTTTATATATATATATTAATTGATAGATGTGAATTTTTTTCTCTAAATTAGAACTCGGACAGAAGTCTGCCTCAATATCAAAAACATCTATTTTCAATTATGTTTATTTCGGAAAGTTAAATTTGGACGATTTAAATTGAGGCATAGTTAGAAATTTGATTTCAATCCCTTTTCAATATCTTTTTACAAAAGCAGCTAAAAAAAACCCGGGGACAATGTATTAATATACGAACGGGCTATATCGATTGCCAAGCAAAGTGCTGTACTCAGCTTAGTCTTGATTTTCTTTTATCTTTCGTTCATTCTTTTTCACTAAGTTTCATGCAATACGTCAAAACTTGTGCTTCCTGAAACATAAGTAAGTAATCGACCACAGATTGAAAACAAAAGTGTAATAACTCAAACTATTTTTTTTTTTTTTTTTTTTTTTTTCAATGGGGTTCGTAGTAAAATGGATTTTTGTTTAACTTACTATAAATCCACAGGGATCGGTAAGATTAAATGGAATTTCTCTCGAGAAGACTCCATGCGATACAGGCTGAAACATACAGTTCGTAATTTCATCAAGTCTGTAGGCAAACACTGCAGCTACATCTCCATAATAATTAATAGTAGCAGAATTATTTGGGGCACTACCACACACCACTTCGACTGAAATTGTCAATAGTAATACAATACAATCACGATGCCAGCAAGGTAACGCACATCTACTGTCTGAAATGTCTTTAATTAACTTTAAAAAAGTTCCATACTATTCTACTATACAACAAGTAAGTATCGGATAATTTTGACGAAATAATTTATAAAGAACGAAAGGTACAATAACTTACATCCTCCCGCCATAATTCGACCAACACAAAATGCCTGCAAAAAAGGTCATAACATAAAAGAGACTGCCATACTGTAAATATTCTGAATATTTTTTTTTATACTGAATATTCCATTCACATATAAATATATAAAGAAACAAATAATATTGTATACTACTGTTGGGTTTTATGCATACAAACTGTTATGGTCATCATGAAATAATGAAGGCAATGTCAATTGTTGAAGGTTGTATTAGGTGTTATAGAAGATAACTCCTATGGAAACACTTGCCTAAGTCTTAAGTAGAATCAATCGCGAAAAATTCTGTATGAATATAATCAACATAAATGGAATACTATTCATTGAAAATATTCATAAAATTATATCTCAAGAGATACCAAAATAAACGATTGAACAAGTGAATGACAGGGCGCCTAATTTACCATGGACAAGAGCATTACTAAAATTCATTGATTTCTTTTACAAGCAGTGGTCAATCTTTTGATATAGATCAAGTCTTTTCAAGATAATATCCTGAAGCACCACTTTGGTCGAAATAGTGAGCGTAGGATGTAAGGGGAAGGGGTAAGCAGTGGCGTTTCTAGGAATTATTAGGCGGGGTTGGGGATCTCTTGCAATGCGAGGCACCAGAAAAAGACGTTGTGTACAAGCAGAAATTGCATGAATAAAATATAATATATTGTAATAAAAGGACCCTTAACTTTTCAGTCGAGTAGGCAAAATTTAGGATACACGGTGAATGTCTTTAACAGGCCTTCTCAAGATAATTTACTGAAGCAACACGTTGGTCGAAATAGTGAAAGAAGCGCCACGTTTCTAGGAATTATTAGGTTGGGGGAGGGGGCTTCTATAGACACTTCTGAAATTTCTTCGCGATAAGTAAACAAAATACTAACCAATTGAAAGGCGATAATAAATAAATCAAATTTCATACTCTTCCCATAGAATCCTACAAAATATAAATACAGTCAAATACATTCAAACTGCGAAAGTAAGGACAATATTTCAATTCATACAAAAATAATTGGCATTATATAGTCAAACAGAAGAAACTTACGTGGAAATTTAACAAACAATTTACTTCAATTGCAACCAAACAATGGTTAATCCGAAGACTATAAAGGAAAAATGTCCAAAAAATAGAAAAATTGTTACTTTTTTTAAAAATAATGGGCAGTTAGTGCACAGTTTTGACCAAATAATGGACGTGAGTATTTCAAGCAACATTCATACATTATATTACATAATGGATAAACAGAACACAGACTGACGTCATAACTATTATTTAAGTAAGAATATTCATTCACCTTCAAATACTGAAATTCAAGAAGGACCCATACAAAATGTCGACCGCCGACCATGCCAGGTTCTCACGTGCGTAGATTGACCTATTTTCATTGGGCGAGTTTGATTAGAAAGTTGTTCCGTTCCGATAGTCGCGTCGTATATACAAGAAAAAAAATAGTGAACTTCACGATGTCCTATTATCATAGAAGACTTAAAATGTTGTCAGTTTTTACAGAGATTTGCTAAAGAAGTCTCAAAATAAATTGTGGAATTATTTATTCAGACAACAATCTTGATATGACTAACCCGTGAACAACACCAAATAAACGGAAGTACCAATCAAGTTCGGCCGTTAACAATTATTTCACAGTTGTTGTTAATGGTTGTAGGAAAGAGGCAGAGACAGTAGGTTGGTTGAATTTAGCATTCAAATGTTTTACAAATATTTCACATTTTCTATTCCATCGTTCAACTCATGTCGAAAAAAGGCCAAGGCAGAATATTCTAAACCATACTGATTCCTATTAAAACCACAATTTTAACGACATAATCGTACTTTACCGATCATTTCTAACCTTAATCCGAGTTCTCTTTGCTATAGGATAGTCGATTTTTATGATTTTTTATATTTACTGACTCTCCTATAGTCAGAGATGGGTGCTCTTCATTTCCTATCGGAAATGGTCATGCACATCTGAATGACGGCTTTGAGCCTATTTCTACCCTTACGCGTGGTTGTCATAAGCAACTGTGCACATCAATGGGTACCCCAACTCAATATGCACACAATATAATAATTATTTCTTTTTTTTTTTTTTTTTTTTTTTTTATTGAAAATTAAAAACATAACATACATTAAGTACAAATATATAATTTTTACATACAAAGGTTATTCTTATGATGTTATTTCACAAATCACAATTATATTTTTTATTTTGTTGGTCAATTTAAGGGCAAGGTAAACCTCAGCCATTTTGAAATCTGCTGAAAATTTTGTCAAAATTTATTTCTAACCACGACACGGGGTCCATGGATACAAATTTCCCAAATGGGCAGATGAACATCAAAATCAAAATTTGAGGAAGCAATTCCTTTAAACTTCAATGTGCACTTGATGACCCCAAATTTTCTGAGTCAAAATAGTACAAAATTTCAAATCACTAACTCCCATAGATAACGATAACGTCAAAACTGAACACTCTCAAACTTACTTGTACATATTCCCACATAATCCAACCGCAACAGTCGAAGCTTATTTTTTCAAAATACATTGAGATAGAAGCACAATTGAACAAAGTTATCAGCCATCCATAACACTGTAATCAAAATGGCGGATTCGCAAACAAAACAAACATGCCCCGGAATGCAGAAACAACACAAGCGCAAGTTATTAAATTGACCTATTTACCTGAAAATGTGTGTTATTGTTCATTTGGTATCAGAAGATTCTGATGCTGATGGCTGTTGATTTTTTAAATTGAAAATAAACATTAAAAATCAATGTTATTTCGTGCACACTCGGTTCAAACTCGTGTCACCCTTCGTGTCGGTTTCACATGTACAAATACGCAATTGCAAGAAAAGAAAATTTCGATTATTGTTTTCGAAAATATGATGTATAATACCAAGAAAAAGAAATAAAAGTCAACAGTAAAGATGAAACAATTAAAAACCAGTTGACTAAAAATAAATAAATCGTGAACTATATTTCCAGCGTATGTGCATCCCTGAAGTGATAGGGCTCTTGCTGAGCTAATATTTGTGACATTACAAAAAATACAAGTAATCTAGCAATTGTCAATGTGTACATTGAAGTTAAGAGCAAAATTTGTATTGTTAGTCATTCAAAAAAATATTTGTCAATTTGATAATCTATTTATACCAAAAAATGATGATGTCCGAAAAAAGCACCCTATTACCTGACAAAAACATCACGTGACCACTAGGTCCGCTTGCTAGCCAAAAATAAGTGACAAAATAGTTAGAAAAAACAATTTTTTTTTTTCATACCATCTATCTGAATGCTTTGTTTTAACGTTTTAGGAAGGAAATATTTAATTATGTTGAACTTTTGAGTGCCAAACAAATATTTTATTATTGTATGGATGGACAGTTGTGTATTGGTTTAGTCCAAGACAACCTGAAAAAAATTAAGGCCTTGGCCTTTCTGCCCATACTAATATATAAATCCACGACTCAAAAGTAAAACCATTTTGCACCTCCTTCTATAAAACTCAAAGGCTCTTTACTACTAGGCTAGTCATACATAGCTCTCAAATAGACTCGGAGTCGAGAGTGGGCCTAGTAAGAAATTCCAGTACACGCAGGGGACGGAAGAAGAAAATAACTCACAACATGTTTAATGATAATGATATGAAAAGGCTATACAGTTGCAAATTTTTGCACCCTTGTAGTGATGTTTAATAGAAATGAGTCTACTTATAATTTGAGGAGACGCAAAGACTCAATGCAGGCATAGGCTTAGACTCTGAAACTATGGTCAGATTATGTCGGACAAACATCACAGGGGTGCTTAGAATATAAAAATGCTGAGAACGCATTTTCTCGCTCTTTACATGCTATATTCTGGCAAGAACAGACATTTTATTTACTCTTGAACACCGAGAGTATAAGCGCCAGTACGGTAAGAAAATTGATACATACTTTCACAGAAAGATGTTGAGCTAGTAATCTGGGCAACAAAGAATGACACTACTGTTGTTGTCAAACTTCAAAGGCAAAAATTTATAATTTTCGGCTTGTTCAAAGGTACAGAATTACATTTTGATTTGTGGCCGAAGGTAGAACGAAGGTGTGTCAAGCTTTGGAGTAGAGCCTTATGGCCGATGAAGTGGAGAAAGTGTGAAGTGGATATAAGTGGGGTACCTTTTTGTGCATTGTGGTAGGCCTACTGTGTACGTTGAGGTTTAGGAGGAAGTGACAACAAGGGAAGTAACTCTGTATTTTTGAACCGGATGTTGCCTCTCTTCTTAGTGTAATAAACAAAATCTAAATCGTATTATCTCTGCACAGTATTATTGCTGTTTTTCGAGCATTTTTCGTGTGCCAGTTTGTGTATTGTATTCTGTTAACTGTTTTGATCCCAGTCATAGGCTACATAGGCCTTCTTCTCCTTCCCAGCTGAGTGGAGAAGTGTATCAGTTACATTTTTAGAAGTTCCTATAGGCCTACTCTATTATTCTCATTGGAATCTGTTCAAAAACGTAAAGATCCCTCCGGGGTTTGAAGACGAGGACAATCAGTTAATTTTAAAGATTTTGAAATCCAAAGATAGCATTCATCCGAGAGGTATAGATCACCATACTTCTTGAGTAAAAAGTAGTCCTTAAAAAAAATGGCCGACTTACTGAGAAATTTAGTATATTTTTGGATGCTTTTCCTGGTCAATTGGATTTATTTTTGCAGATTCTAAGATTGGGCTATTGCGGTTTGGTTATGTAAGGCTTGATTCATCGTTAAAACAATACTGAACTAAAGAAGGCTTTCTTGCTTTATGGGAGTTAGTGAAAACCTCAAATTTGGACATATATTTGCTAAGTTCATTTTACTAAACTTTTTTTTCAATTTTTTATTATCATTTATAGTGATTATTGGACTTGTAGCACATATTGATACTTGTTATAGCTTGTTCACATAAACAGGGAACTTTTTAGAATGTGTCATGGTTTTGCCAAATTGCAAGGTTTACCTTGCCCTTAAACATTGGTTTAAGGAATAAATTAAGGATACACGAAAAGATAACAATCTTTTCGTGTATAATAATTATTTCCGACCCATCAAAACATCGGCCATGAGAGTAACAAGTGTTTTGATTGGTCGGAAATTAAATGTCGCTGGTGGTCAAAAATAAGCGAATTGTTCTTGACGGCGATCTATAAATGGATATTTGACGGACTGTGTGAAGGTAAGACCACTTTTTATTATATTGTTGTGTGTGTATTGAGTTGGGGTACCCATTGATGTGCACAGTTGCTTATGACAACCACGCGTAAGGGTAGAAATAGGCTCAAATCCGTCATGCAGATGTGCGTGACCATTTCCGATAGGAAATAAAGAGCACCCATCTCTGACTATAGAAGAGTCAGTAAATATAAAAAATCATAAAAATCGACTATCCTATAGCACAGAGAACTCGGATTATTCTAACCTGTGATATTTTCGCGTGTATGCCAGAATCTTAGCTTCGAGGTTTTGTAAATTATCTTCAAAATCACAACAAAAAGTTTTTCCACAATCACAATAAAGACAAAGTTGTGTTAACCTAATAATTACAATTATTTAATTTTTAGGTGAAATGGTTGGCCTTGTCAATAGTGCTATGGTTTTCATGGTAAGATATTGATAACAATCAGAAAACCTAAAAAATAGGAAATTCTAATCTCATTTTAATTAGTTACGCTCCCAACTTTTTTTAAACTTTGTCATTTTTACATTTTATTTTGAGTGTGAATTTGCTTAGAATAGATTCAGAATAATCATTAATGGAAAATATAAACAAATCATTTGGAATTCATTTGCAATGGGTAATTTTAAACGAAAATTTAAAACAGTTATGTTTAAAACTCTTCAAAACGAAGTCATTAAAATGTCACTTATGACAGTTCACTAACTAACTTTAACTTAAAGTAAATCATAGCACCCCAAAATCATTGTAAAAACAAATCCAATTTTTAAAATTTGAATTTGATGGAGTTCTATGCAGAAAATTGTTTTTATCCTAATGAGTTTTCAAACGTAACACTCACCTTTTGGTAAAATTTTATAAAATTTGATTTAGTATTGAGAAGGATTATACTAATTACTAAATAAGTGCGTTATATCAAACATAAAATAATCAATGAGAAATTTTTTTTCTGATTTCAGACATCATGTATTGTCCTGGTATTAGGTAACTGTAAGTATGTTATGTGTTAAATATTTCGAAGATAGTTTCCAATAAACGCAATTGTTTAGTTTGTTGCTGTATTAAAAGCTAACAATTGTACCCAAATTATTTTCGTGGTGATCTGATAAGTTTTGAGGTTTCTCGAAACAATCTCATTTATAAATATAAGCAATACTAGTATTTGTAGTCTAATACCGACTGATCTGATCAAAATATTTTCATACTTGATGAGCATATAATTTTAAATAGGGAGTAATCATCCTTGTCAGTGATTCCAATTTTTTTTTAAATTGAGACGACCTGTCTTACAAAATCAAAATTTTTAGAAACATACATAGAAGTTACATTTCAAGTTGATTTTAGTAACTGACTAAGCAGATAACTAACAAACGAACACTATCTCAAGTTCCATGACCTTGCACAAAACCAATGTAAGTTATCACATTTCCATACCATTGTTCAGATCATTGGTATTTGTTAAATATTCCGATGAAATATTGTTCTTAACTGTTTGTTTTTAACTTTGTTTATGTATGTTGAGGTGACCTAAAGTGTAAAAGCTAATAAGCCATATTATTGGTTTGAGGGTTATAGAGGGTTGTAGTTTTCGTTCTCAATATCAACAGACACTTGACATGTACATGTAATTAACATTGGTGCATTTTTGATCGCCAATATCAAATTTGTTTTACAGTGGAAGTTGATTGTGGATCTCTATCTACTGGACCAGCGACTTTAAAATTTGTCGGTGACGTTCACTCTGTCAAAGGATACGGCGGCGGTGGCGATTGTTTTTTTAATGAAGACTTTGAACCAGGAACGTTTACCCTAACTGTTGGTTACGAGGCTTCACAGGGACAAAGCTGTCTGTTTAAGGTATAGATGTCTGATAACTATTGTCTGTTTGGGGGTTTGGATATCTTGTCTATGCTATAGATGGATGTCGGTTAAATGTAGGGGTGTGTCTATATCCTTTCACTTTTCCACTATTACTATAGGGACAAGAATGATTACTTTAAACAGTTATGTTGCGAATAGACAACCTTACCAACAGATAGCTATACACACTATCGAGGTTTGACATCCTTACTTTTAAAGGACCGTGGCCATAGATGTATGTTAAAGAGATAATAGGTCTTAGAATGAACATAAAATTTGAAAAATTTTCAATTTGGTCACGCAAGAGCTCTATTCATCAGTAAATATACCTGCTACCATAAATGTGCAAAAAAACTAAGTAATTATCCATAAAAAGGCATTTGATTATTGAAAAACGCTTAATAAATTGATTAAGCGTTTTTAAAAAATGACTCCGTTTTGCGAGTTTTTCAAGATTTTTAAGAGATTCTATTACTTTATGACACCAGATAAGTTCAGTGATGAATATATACTCATAATAACCATTCTTTCGAACTGAAATTTTATGTTCATGCTTTAAAAGTAAGGATGTCAAACCTCGATAGTGTGTATAGCTATTTGTTGATAAGGATGTCTATTCGCAACATAACTGTTTAAAGTAATCGTTCTCGTCCCTAGTAGTAGTGAAAAATTGAAAGGATTTTAGTAGGAAATCAAGTGACCTTTGATAGGTATTATTCATTGAGTTACAGATCATAAATAGATGGTCGACTATTTATGTAAATATTAAAGGGATTGTAATGAGGTTTTTAAATAATTCCCTTATGTGTTCAGGGCATTTATTCCCACCATTCCATTGTTCTATCAGAAATCAGTGGTTTTCCTGCAATTCCACAAGAACTTAGAGCCTTGTGTAATAAGCATATTTTCAATTTTTGAAGTCATAAAACACTTAGTTTTAGTGGAATATTGCAGGAACCACAAACGTCCGATTGGAAAGGTTCAAATTGATACTATCAGTGATTCTGATACACATACAATTTCTAAGAAGACTTGAATGTGATGAAACAAAACGTTTCTTTCAAGTCACACCATTTATATCAAATTTCTAGTTTTTCTGTACTTTTTCCAGAATTCCGAAAACTTAAGTTATGAAATGAACATAGAAACACATACTCACGAATTTCTAGAAATAGATGGAGATCAAAAGTTTCTGGTGGTATGTTCCTTTTCAAAGTTTAAAGATGATGTTTTACAACAAGTTGAATTGAAAACTGCGTAAGTTATAGGCATGATTTGATGATTTCACACAGGTTGAATCTCGTTTGAAATATCGAGGCCCAAAAAATGTTTGTGCGTGAGACTATGACAGATTTTGAAGACTAACAGCACAACGAAACATCAAGTCGGAAAACTTCAAATATCGATCAGACACATCTACTTGTTGTTCATATCTATTTAAAAACATGACAACCAACTGGTCACAGATTCCAATCGTTCAGTTCGAGTATCTGATTTACCCCTTTTCTTAATAGAGGACAAGGCACATTTAATGCGCAAAGGTAAACTTAATTCCTCTGGAGAAATTCTCTCAATGCCAACTAATTGCTAAATATCATTTAAAATTCTTTCAGTTGTAGGGTCCAAATTTATTTATTCTTTCATCTGGAAGAGGTACATTGCTATGTTCAACGGAACATGATAACATTCTATGGAGAAATTACACTAATTTCGCACATATTGGTGATTTAATCTTCCAGTTTAGATAATGATCGTAAAAACGGTCGATTAACGAATTTATACTTCATGTATATATACTTTTAAAAATTTTTCTTAATACAGATTTTTACCTCCAAATCTACTTGTGTTTCAAAAGGGTCCACGCACCACGTCTACATTTGCCATCTTTCCAAGTGATATTTTTGATAATGTGATAAGAGGTAAAATATTAGAAGGACGTGTTGTGAAATTAAGAACTCATATGGCAGGTAATGGGATGTTTATTCTCCTTAAAATCTTCACCGAATTTCAACATTACATTATATTGTTCCAAGTTTACAATAGTTATATAGATACAATTTTTATACGCCCACGTGAATATATGAACGTATATTGTCGTCACCCCTGTCCGTCGGTCTGTCGGTTAGTCGGTCAACAATGGTTGTAGACACTATAGAAGCTACAATTTTATATGGATTTTAATGAAACTTGGTATGAACATTGGAATCGGTAAGACGGCTGTCAAGTTCGATTTTGACGATTTTTCGTTGAACGGTTTTTTAGTTATTGCCCCTGCATCTATATTTGTTGTAGACACAATAGAAGCTACAATTTTCAATGGATTTTAATGAAAATGGTGTGAGCATTGGAATTGATAAGACGGCGGTCAAGTTTGAATTTGACGATTTTTCGATGGACGGATTTTGAGTAATTGCCCCTGAATTAGTTACATCACGTTAAAATTTATTGTTGATGCAATGGAAGCTAAAATTTTCAATGGATTTGAATGAAACGTGGTATGAGCATTGGAATTGATAAGGAGGTGGTCAAGTTCGAATTTGACGATCAGTTTATGAATTATTGCCCTTTACTAAGTAAAATTGTGTAAAAAATTTATTGTTGGTGCAATAGAGGCTACAATGGATTTTGATGAAACTTTTGATGAGCATTGGAATTGATAAGACGGCGGTCAAATTTAAATTTGACGATTTTTATTTTTAAAGATAGATTTTGAAGAAACTTGCTATGAGTATTGAAATAGATAAGGTGGTCAAGTTTGAAGTTGGCGATGCACAGTTTTTGAGTCATTGCCTTTGACTTAGTAAAATTGCATCAAAATGGTATTGTCGGTGCATAGAAGCTGCAGGTTTCAAACCATTTTAATGAAGTTTGATGCAGCAATGATATTGACAAAAATTTACAATGAATGTTTCCCGAGTTTTGCCCAATTCATTGTTCAAATTCAATGCTGCCTGTGGGCGTATGTTACCTTGCCTGGAAAGCTATCTTTTTCTTTTTCATGAGCAGTGAGTGACGCGGAAGTAGGAAGTGGTTATATTCCCTTCGTTTGCACAGTCGGTAATTCAGACGCTTCAGTATTGGTTCCTATTTTAATAGACGGGTGAGTATCATATTTGTTGAGTTTGTACTTGAAATTAAATTATTTTAACTTTGGAATTGACTTCTTTTAAGTTTGAATATTTACAAAACCAATAATTGTTCTTCAATATACCCAACCATACCATACCTAATAGCATTATGACCCAATAAACGCTGAAAATTTAAGACACGCCCCCTTAACTGTTCTTACATTGTCAACATGGGCGTATGAATACTATAAAACAAAACCAGATTGACCTAAATTGTCGTCTGCAAAACTAATGCCTCAATACTATTACTATTAGGCCTAGGCTTGTCCCACTTTAAAAGAATTAGGTAACTATTTGATTATTTTATCATCCAAATAAGACTGTTGATTTGTAGAACTATATTGTTAGGGGTGGGGCGGTGCTCTTGATTGACAGATATCGGTGACTTGAAGAAGCAACAACGGTTTCGGGTATTTTTTCCAATAAAAAAATAGACAATTTTGAAGTATTTTATTCAGAAAAGATAGACCAATGAAAATATAAGGAATGAATGTGGATCTTGTTAGCGTAACGCTAACAAGATCCACATTCATTCCTTAATTATCTTCAATAAATTTAATAAAATTTAATTAGAAAAACCTTTACAGGGTTACATACTTACGGAAGCGTATTAGGGCCATTTGATTTTTTTTTTTAATTTTCAAGTTAGTAACTTGAATTTTCAAGTAAGTATCTTGAATTTTCAACTTAGTAACTTGAATTTTCAAGTTAATAGTATCTTGATTTTTCAAGTTAGTATCTTGAATTTTCAAGTTAGTAACTTGAATTTTCAAGTAAATAACTCGAATTTTCAAGTTAGTATATTGATTTTTCAAGTTAGTATCTTGAATTTTCAAGTTAGTATCATACTATACCCACCCATTCAAACTAACATACCTCCCATCATACCATACCCACCCATTACAACATACCTTATTTACTAGCATACCTCCCATCACACCATGTCCACCCATTACAACTAGCCTATCATACAATCTACCAGTTACACTAACCATACCACCTATCATACCATGTCCATCCATTCCAACTATCATACCCCCATCATACCATACCCACCCATTACAACTAGCATACTTCATATCGTATCATACAATACCCACCAATTACAACAGGCCTAGCATACAATCTACCAATTCCAACATGCATACCTCCCATCACACCATACCCACACTAACCACATACACACACTAGGGTGGTGAATGGCTCAGTGATTAGCGAGTTGGACTGTCGTTTGCTAGGCGACTAGGTGCCGTGGGTTTGAATCCCGATCGGTGCGAGGAAATAAAAATTAGGTCTGATTCCAAGGCCCCGTGCTTTCCCGTAACTACGAGATAGTAGTCCCCCCCTCCCTCTATCCAATCATACTATACCCATCCATTCCAACTAGCATACAACCCATCATACCATACCCACCCATTCCAACTAGCATACCCCCATCATACCATACCCATCCATTACAATCATTATGATAGGAGGTATGCTAGTTGGAATGGGTGGGTATGGTATGATAGGAGGTATGCTAGTTGTAATGGGTGGGTATGGTATGATAGAAGTTATGCTAGTTGGAATGAGTGGGTATAGTATGATGGGAGGTATGACAGTTGGAATGGATGAGCATGGTGTGATGGGAGGTATGCTTAGTGGAATTGGTGGGTGTAGTATGATACTAACTTGAAAATTCAAGTTATTAACTTGAAAATTCAAGATAAAAACTTGAAAATTCAAGTTACTTACTTGAAAATTCAAGTTACTAACTTGAAAATTTAAAAAAAAAATAGAATGGCCCTAATACGCTTCCGTACATACTACCTTAATGTAGTTATGTAAGCTGTTCGCCGACGAAATATAAACGTTTGCAGATATTTCAACAATTTCAATTCGATGGGAAATATAAACCATAAGCATGACACATTTCATGGCATTGACTTCATCAGCAAAAACTTATTATATTACATCATTTATTCTCGAGATTATATTTAATCGAAGGTGTGGCACTGGTTTTCCATGGCTAGCAGATGAAGGATTTGAAATGGCAGGACCCTCTGGAATGAGTCCATTGTTTAGAATGTTTCGTATAATGCGTGACGAAAGCGCAACTTTCCGTTGTACCTTTATTGTCTGTAAAGGTGCTTGTGATGGTGTAAGTATTTCATTAGTTTGTAATATGTTACATGTATTCCGTATTACCGCTCTGCTTTAACTTTCAACTTTTTGTTAAATCCAATTGCTTTTTTCATCCAGGGAGAATGTTAAGTATATATGTGATTTGCCTGTCAATGCCTCATGAAAACATACTACATACATCTTTACTTCAATGTCTCTTTACTACAAAAAAAAATATATTCTGGACGGGACTGTATGTATATCTGTGCTGTCGATTATAGGAATAGCTTTGTTGATACGCCAGTGCTGACACTCAATTCAGTTGCATGCAAATCTAGACAAAAAATAAGTCACAAATGGGCATGCAAAAACCTCCAAAGGAAGCGAGACAGAGGATTTCTAGAAATAGAAAGGACTAAATTCTTATACAATCATTAGCATATAATTTGTTTACTGGACTAAGTCCATAATAAGTAATATTAGACGAATGAGTTATTCCCCCTTTATTTTATACTGAACCAACTCTTTTGCCGCGAAAGGATAATCAGTCAGTTAAAAGGTATTCAAACAATCGGCAAACTTTGAATCAAGCCTGAGGCTAAACTGGAGTTACGAAAAATTACGGAGCCGAGAGGTTGGGTGGTTGAATAGATGAATATTCTTCCGGAGGTGGACTGTGAAATTTAAAGATATAATTATTTTGTTATTGGTAACAGCAAAAGTCCTAGGCTAACATTTTTGTTCATCTTGTTTTTAGAATTCTTGTGTTACTCCAGAAAATCGACGAAAACGATCCTTGCAACATCATAATGTTCACAATGCAACATTTCAATTTGAGGAGGTGGAATCATCTGCACCAATGATGACGCATCCTTCAGCAACATTTAATAAAGGTAAAATATAATTATACTGTATACAATAACCGTTTAAACTTGTTTCCATTTTAATTCTGGCATAAACCCTTATACAACAACTTAAACTCGTAGTGCAATATACCTGGCATGAACTTTTATGGTTTAAATCAATCTCAAAAGAACTTGTCCCACTTGCATAAAACCATCAAAATTGGATAACATTTAATGGAATTTTGTAAATCGTTTAAATTTTGATTTTATTTTTCAGCTCTAATGAAAGAAACATCTTTATAGTGGTTCACAACACATCAATAACACATTTCATCTATTTTGTTATTTTTCATACTATCACAATAAAAGGGCTTTTAGTCGTATTTTTCCATTATCTGCAACCAAATACATGTATTAGAAAAGTGAAATTTGATTCTCCGGAGTTTCACTAAAGTACACCTTGGCAGTATATACTGTAGTACTTTCCAGAATAATGTAACGTTTGTGAGCATTTTCATTTCAGAATTTCAATATCGTATCATTTCTGGAACATACCTGGCCTTTCAAATTGGTCTGCTCTTATTATCTCGAGTAATAGCCCTCCCTCTTCCCTCCTAACATAGAGAGCAGTGGTCCAGATCCAGAGATTTATAAACCGGGTTCTTTTGCCAACGTTGTCGCTTGTGCAAACATGTCTAATTCTGACTTCGTTGGACGACAGGTGAAGTACAATTGTCGATTAGTAAAAATACAAAATTTTCCAATGAAATGCCAGACGAATTCATGTGTATAAGCAATAAATTCTGAACACAATCAAATTTGTTATACCCTCATAGCCTGGTTTAGATTTTATGCTTGCATCAGAGCGGAACTAATATACTTAACAAAAGTTAAAGGGGCACAGTCTTGATTTGTTTCGGACAATCATCCGACAGCCTTAAACACATGAAATCTTTTGCTTAGCTAATCAGAAATACTCTACAGAGCTTACCTTTGAAATTTGAGCCTTCAAATCCATGTGTATCCATAATTATCCGTGTTTGAAAATCTTAATGTCTTAAGATATTACGAACATAATTGGAAAACGGTTCGTCGTGATAATCAAAGAGTTATAGACTACTGCGCAGGCCCACACTGACAAAACAAAAAGAAAGTAATAACAATTGTAGACTTTGTCAACAGGACACACAATTTTCAGACTGACTGGAGACCAGCTGCGTACAGCATTGAAAAAAATAAAAAGTGAAATTTTTTGTTTGAGGTATATTTCAAGGTATTTTGCGATTTTCTTAGAGCTTGAGTATTTCTGAGGACTGTTTAAATGTAACAAAGGCCCAAAATGACCCCTAGACTGTGCCTCTTTAAGGGTCAAACAATTTTAATGTCATGTTATTGAAAAGGCTCAATACAAAATGTATGGGTGACATTCAAGTCAATTAGTGAACGCTGATGGTTACAGGAATGTCATTGACCAAGTAACAATGCGAAACATAACGATTAAACCAATTGACTTCACTTTGAAGGGTGTCAAAAATGACACAATATGAGTACATGAATGTCACAGAAACGCAACCCCAGTTCATGAAGAATAGCGTTATTCAAAGTAAACTTCATTTGCACGTGCTCTTTGTGAATGTAGGGAAGAGCATGCGAAAACGTCCGATGAGTTCACCATTATGGTCACTTGAAATTTCTGGACGTTGACGTCAACCAACGTTTGCCATTTGGCGGTGGTGGAATAATGGTTTGGGGTTCTTTTTCTCTTCGCCACAGAACTCCTCTGTTCGACAATCTTACCGGACATTGGTATCTGCAGGAGATAATCAGACCCCTAGTTCTGTCATGTTTACAGCGATAATGCACGTCCCCATCGTGCACGTGTAGTGAGTGACTATATGAAACAGAACAATGTTCAGCAGATGGATTGGCCAGCATATTCACCGGATTTAGCCCCAATTGAGCATGCAAACATGCCCTGCCCAACAATCGTGTGGACCTTGCCCGATTATTCTCTGCAGAATTGCAAGCGATACCCCTAGTCTTTTTCCATTTGTGAATTTCGGATATCTGTCTAGATCAAATGACTTTCCCGTCCTTTCTGGTTCCAGTTATTGTTCTCTTGTATAATTGACAGATGTTATTATACACTCACATCATCTCCCTATTACTTCTAGCCATTGTTATAATTATTAAAAACCTTTGACCCCTAACTTGTGTTGTAGTTTATGTTCTATTGAGACCTCCCCTAGTGTTCCCTTGTACCTATGGTTACACATTCATTTTTATGATTTTCCCAATTTCATTCCAAACTAGGAACAATTAAGAAAGCCAGTCATTTAGCTACCATTTTTTTTATTTCTATAGCTTCTTATGTGGTCTACAGCATTCTACGCATTTGAAGACAAAAATCATTGAGCTGGGCTTTCTGAAATTCATTCGGGTACATCCGTCGGAACAAACGATTCGTTAAAATTCATGAAGAACGGTTTTAAAGTAGACATTAGATAATCATAATTAAATTATTTCTGTCAGTGTCATTCATCTGCAAATGTATACAAGTAAAAATGAACTGTGTGCGTCATCCGATTTGGTTTCGAAATTAAAAAATACCTCTATTACAGCCATATTTATTTCTGTTAAAATCGGTCAAATTAAGCTTAGTCGAAATCCGAAGAAATGGTATTTAAAGATAGTTTACTGACTAGTTCAAAATATTTCGGTTTTTTTTTTCATGCCAACGATAGTGTATAAATTGACTATCAATGATGCGTCAGTCCAACGGACCAGACCAGAGTTTTCTACGCCAATCAGAATCAGAAACATGATTCTCTTTACGTCGTAACTTAATGAAGGGTTCTCTTATTTTTATATATATTTATATATATTTACTATAATTGGACCGGTAATACTTATATCAATAGAAAGTTGAGGTGTTCTAATGACTGGAAAAAATACCAGAAGGTCCCACAAGTCCTTAATTAACTCCTAATTAGGCTAATTATGTCGTTCAAATGTCGATGATCTTTTTTTTTTTGATCACCCAGTTTGTCAATTCGGTACATAACCCGACGTTGTGTTTGTTAAGTATGCACGCATGCGTACTTGCCCATATTCCTTAATATTTTCCACAGTTAATCTAGCAAAAGGCAATAATACATTTAAATATCATTTTGTAAAAACATTATGAATTATTTGGTTTACCAGTCCAGACTGGTTTTAACTCACCATATCTCTCTAATATGTTTAAATAATGATGAAATATAAATCAACTCTTATACACCTTCATTCATATGACGTCATTTGGTCACGTGATTAAGCATGGAGTCTAAATTTAGCGTTTCAAAGCAGATTGGAGTTAAATGGATTCCACAAGCATTTTTACGTCCACCTAGGCCTATACATGTATAGGAGAATACATGAATTATTCATTAGAAACCCCAATTACCAATTAGTAAGCTTACTTTGGCTCAAATTAATGAGG
Organism: Nipponacmea schrenckii; assembly: GCA_030562195.1. Taxonomy (NCBI): domain Eukaryota; kingdom Metazoa; phylum Mollusca; class Gastropoda; family Lottiidae; genus Nipponacmea; species Nipponacmea schrenckii. The sequence goes on from JAUJPP010000005.1 coordinate 28,456,083, forward strand.
GAACCCATCTTTAACTATTGCATCTCCAATTCAATTGGTCTTATCTTGGTAATCAATAGCCCATGCCAACACTCATACTAACCACACCAAATCCGACTTTCCACACCCTATCATGTATAACAACTATACAAAACCTTATACACGTTGACAAATATTTGTCAATTGCATCCCCAATACATGATTTATGTTCGATCAGAACTGTACTAGTGCAATTAATGAATGGTCGGTTTTTAAAATACATTTTATATATTTTTAACAACAGATACACAATCCATGGTTGTTGATGTTGGTGGGGTTGAGTTTGCTGTTGGTGATTCCTTGCTGACAAGAGATTGAACAAGAGTAAGAAGTCGACGTGTCATTGCTATCATAATTATGGCTAGAAACACACTGAATCCAACACTGATGCCAAGAATGAGCCAAATACTGGTATCAACACGTTTCTTCCATAGTGTTGATACATCATCATGCAAAATGGATGTTCTGGAGGAAACAAACTGCTTCGATTCTGGATTGACTAATACATCCCCATCTCCTACTAGTGATTCATCGTTAAAACCAATGTTTGTTTCGGCTTTTCCAATGCTAGCGTCGCTTTGAGCTAATTTTATGAAGCTTTTTGACAGTCGATCTTTTTCTTCGCTCAGTATCATCTAAAACAGAAAAATATAATTTTACGGTTCATTACTTTAACAGAAGCCCAAACAAATAATTCTAATGATCTTGAATGTTCCTGAATTTGATTATCAAACAAAGTGCTCATATTTTGAATTACAAAATATTTTATTTTAGCTTAATATCATTATATCAGTATGATAGAAAAGAATACATCTCACTTGTGATGTGGATAGTTGTATATTTGAGCTACTTCGGTTAGATCTAGACTGTATAATATCATTGTTAATATCAGGGTTGTTATCAGTGACAATTATATCATCTCTTGATAACCATTTAGTTTTACCATCTAAAAAAAGAAAAGCACCCGTCTGCGGGATGATGCAATATATCAAATAATCTGATGTTGTGCATTTACACCTGGTGTGGCATCTTTTCAGATCAAAAACTGAAACTTGTAATAATTTTCCCAGCAGTATTTTATTACATACTCTTAAAAAGTCAGTTAAATTTTCTAAAAAAAAAATCCATTTAAAGAACAGGGTAGCCAAAAGCTTCGTTCAAAGATTAAGGAGTATCTAATACAATGCGTTTCCTAACTCGACGATACGCTGGTAAGACAACTGTTGACATCCCCATAAACGTAGGCATTGTAATATACGTAAAATTTACTTACTGGGAAGAACTTTGACATATCTCACTTCTCGTCGTCTTCTAACAGAGGCATTGGGACAAGAATCCTGAAAATATGTTAAAGAATGGTTGTCATTGATTCAGACAAAACAAAACCCAAATACAAATTAATAATTCTGTTAATAACGGCCATTGAAGTGAAGCCGGGATATAAATATTTAGATTGTAAATGACAAGGACAATTAAATTCATGGGAACGTGATAATACTTACCCCGTCACAATTACTCTTACAAATAGCAAACGTACAGTCAAAAGACAGAGTTTTAGAACCACGTATCCGAAATGAGCGAAAATATGGACTGGTAACCTTTTTGCCTTCTGTCTTGAAACCTTTGTTTCTGGCCACTACAATACCATCGCCACATCTGTAACATATAATTTATTAAAATTTACTGTAAAGTCCCAATAATGTAAAATATATTCCAATTAACCTATAAATAGGCCCATGTTTTAAGCGAATATATAAGACTTGTGATTGGTGGAGTAATTTGAACACTAATGGAAATTACTCATAGCTTAATTCTACGCACCCACCAAGAAGTATAGCATACTCGTCGTTATCGGATACCGCTTTACAAGATATAGCTTGAAAACTCTCTTCACCAGGAATGTCACCTTAAAATATATACATACTTACTGCATTAGATATATAATTAAAACAGAAATTTTCAGGAAAGTAAAAAAAGATTCTTGGATAGCGTTAAAATATGTATACTGTAGTTAAAGGAAGCGGTACAGATGTCTATTTTCCTTGTCTGGGGATATAGCAGAGTCTGTAGTTGGGATAAAAATGAAATGAATGGAGTTTTACGTCTTACTCTTCTGCACCTTATAGGTTAATAAAGACGGACGACGCCATGCAGTATGCAATGAGGAATATTTTGCCAGGACAGCGGCATTAACCTACTCTATTTGCTACTTCCAACTGTCTAGAGATCTTTGAAGTGCACAGCATGTAGCACACGTGGCCTCGGTTTTTGTTCCATCCCAACGCTTTTTCCGACTTGCATCACTGAAAAGGGGTGAAAAATTCGAAAGTTCATCTCGACCTTTGCCGGGATTTAACCCTGGACCAGGTTAGCAAGCAAGATTCACTGGGCCACCGCGATCCTACTCTTCGGGACATCAATAAATATTTCACAGACCGGGCAATGTGAGCTAATCGATTGGAAATTGAGATTTAAATCAAATGCAGTAAATCTCTCCCCCAAAAATCATGGAAAAATAATCAATCCCGAACTTGTCCGAGATCTCAAAATACGTGGTCCCTTTAAATTCCATCGACACCAATTGAAAACTGTAGATTCGTTTGCGTCCATGAACCCACTTTGAGGTGATATGACTCAATTAAGGGCAATAATTCCAGATCTTTATCAACATAAGGTACATGCATAGTTTTAGTCAAATAAAAATGTTGCCATACAGACAAGGGTGACATTAATATGTACGTTCACATTTCCATGGGCGTGTAAAATATCAACTGATCTTTTGTTGTGTAATAATTTCAATGGTCGTAAACTGAGTTTGTGTCAGTTATATCTATTTTAGATATATTTCTTCAACCAGAGAACCAGTTTATTTTTCCACATTAAAAGGATACCTTAATGAAAGAATGATATACCTTTTAGTTCTGCTACAATACGAATTGAACTACCCAATGCCACTCCGGCAGTAACATTTTCCTGTACAATATTTTCTACATACAGATTTACATTTGATAGTCCCATATTACCCATAGTATGAAGCGACTCTTCAATGGGTTGGGCCCTAGAAAACAACGACAAATATAAAAAAGATAGATTGCCAGGCAAGATAACATACGCCTACAGATATTCATGTGGGCGTATACAAATTTGAAAATGCATTATTATTGGTTCAGATGAATTTAATAATGACTAGACCCTACATTTGGTGGCTCGTTTAGGACACATTTTTGTCTTTTGATTTTTTATTTAAGTTTGCAGAATTTTTATTTTTGTACGCAGAATTATTATTTTTGTTCGCGATTTTTTATTTTAGTTTGCAGAATTATTATTTTTGTACGCAGAATTATTATTTTTGTCTGCGAATTTTTATTTAAGTTTGCAGAATTTCTATTTTTGTTCACCGATTTATTATTTTTGTCCGCGAATTTTTTATTTAAGTTTACAGAATTATTATTTTTGTCCACCGATTTATTATTTTTGTCTGCGATTTTTTATTTAAGTTTGCAGAATTATTATTTTTGTTCGCCGATTTATTATTTTTGTCCGCCGATTTATTGTTTTTGTCCATGATTTTTTATTTAAGTTTGCAGAATTATTATTTTTGTACGCAGAATTATTATTTTTGTCTGCGATTTTTTATTTAAGTTTACGGAATTATTATTTTTGTCCACCGATTTATTATTTTTGTCCGATTTTTTATTTAAGTTTGCAGAATTATTATTTTTGTTCGCCGATTTATTATTTTTGTCCGCGATTTTTTATTTAAGTTTACAGAATTATTATTTTTGTTCGCCGATTTATTATTTTTGTTCACCGATTTATTATTTTTGTTCCGATTTTTTATTTAATTTTGCAGAATTTTTATTTTTGTTCACCGATTTATTATTTTTGTTCGCGATTTTTTATTTAAAATTCTGCGTACAAAAATAATAATTCTGCAAACTTAAATAAAAAATCATGGACAAAAACAATAAATCGGCGGACAAAAATAATAAATCGGCGAACAAAAATAATAATTCTGCAAACTTAAATAAAAAATCGCAGACAAAAATAATAAATCGGTGGACAAAAATAATAATTCTGTAAACTTAAATAAAAAATCGCGGACAAAAATAATAAATCGGTGAACAAAAATAGAAATTCTGCAAACTTAAATAAAAATTCGCAGACAAAAATAAAAATTCTGCAAACTTAAATAAAAAATCAAAAGACAAAATGTGTCCTAAACGAGCCACCGTACTAGACCCTACATTTAGTGTAAATCTAGGCTTTTCAAGGATGAACTTGTATTGTAGATTAACTTACGAATCCGAGAAAATCGTAGAGTCTGATATTTCTTGGCCGGTGTCTTCAAAAGAACAAGTTATAAGATGTGGCAAATCTTCAGATGTAAAAATACCCCCAGCTAATGGAACATACACCTCCAAAGTATAAATCTCACCACTCTCTGCTTTCTAAAATATATACAAAGATGTTATTAAGCACAAATGTCCTTTATTAATAGTGAAAAACGTTACGTAAAAACATCTACTTATTATTCCAAAACTTTCATGCAAAAAGACATTTAACATGCAGAATATCTGGGGAATTTAATTGATCAAGCTGGATGAATTTAAAATTTAGACTAACCGTGAATACGCATCCATCCAGGTCAGCTCCAGTAAAACTAGCATCTATTACATAGTTATCATTTTCATTAATTTCCATATAATAATATGTAAAGGGATCACGACAGTAGGCAAAAGGTACTGTGTCTGGGATGTCAGTTTCTACTGTAATTTGCATCGTACCATCAGCTTCTTTCGGACAAACAAAATCAACTACAAATATATGATTACAGCACTATGTTTGGTATTCGACATTTTGCTTTAATACTTTTTTGACCGCAAAAGGCAAACCTTAATTTTCAATCTTTTTTTTTTCGCTTAAAGTATTATTATCACAAACAGCATCTAGATTCCATTGTAGTGTGCTTGAATTCAAATTTCTAACTTTATTTGAGTTGTCCACATTTAACTTCCTGAGATATGCATAATTGAAAACAGATGATTTTAGATATTGATGTGGACTATTGTGCGACTCCTAATTAACTTCAAACAGAATTATGTGTACATTCACATCTAAAAATTGATTTATAAAATAATATGCGTAAACAAGATTTATGAAAAAGAAAGAAAAATTTGATTTTTTTTTTATATTCCTTTAGAAACACTAGCATAGTTCAAGTTAAGAGAATACAAAAATTCAAACACTTTTAAACTTGCGAAAAAACAACTGTAAATGGAGGTATGTTTGAAATCTTATTTTAGCAGACAAAATTTTGTTTAATTTAGCCAACAATTAAAAAATATTACATTCTACCATCAATGTCACATCGTTGAATAGAGAAAATCAAGAACATGTTGATTATGAAATCCATAATGATGGGGAATAATTACATATTCAGCTAGAACTTCATTCCAAAAATCAAACCAAATTCTTTAAAAATATAATTATGAATTATTGTCATATATTGTTGAAAAGGGAAAGCAATGGACATTACTAATTTTTAATTAAAACTCTGTGTATGTCGGAATGTGAGACAATCGTTCAAAGTTGGCAAAAATGTGAAGTTTTAGATGCTTATAAAATCGAAAGTTATAATTTGTACACCAATATTGGCATAACTATGGACAGTTGAGGTCACGGATATTTATATTGACAATATCAATGTTATTGTAGGTCAAGTTTTAGATAAAGTAACAAGGTTTTGATGACACCAAATCATGCAATACAACACTTCCGGATTAAATTTCATGTCAGAAATTCATATTTGATTCCAACCCATTTAAAGATCTATGGTCAGAACAGATATATTCTATCATTTTCAGTTTGAGCTAGAGAACCCCCCACTCTTCCCTCAAAAAATAAAATAAAACTAGAATTGCTTACAATTATGAACGTATTTCGAGAACTTTAAAATATTATGTAGGCTAAATTTGCAATGACCTACATCTAGACAATAAAGAATATCATTTGACCTCGTTTTCAAAGTCATAAAACAATTAGGTCACACCTTCCGTAACGGTTAAAGATGGCGAAAATATAAAAATTAACAATTTTTGCTGTATTTAAGTACACTTATCTCTATGAATTTTTTAAGTAAGCCAAATTAAAAAATACCTACTCGTAGATAATATATTTGCAATGGCCTACATCTAGACAATATATTGAATATCATTTGACCTAGTTTTCAAAGTCATAAAATAATAAGGTCACACCTTCCGTAACGGTTAAAGTGACCTAATTTGGAAAAAAATCGAAATTTGAATAATTCGAAAAAAAATACGAAATTAAAAAATCGGTCTCCAAGAAAAGGTAGATAATGATTCAATGTATCTATGTGCTGAATTTCATCGAAATCGGTCTATCAATAGTTTCTGAATTTCGGCTTTAAGAATTGTAACGAAAATTCAAAATGGAGGCCGATATGGCAGCTTGACCGAATTACTTAGGTCAAATCGATTACTATTGACAAGTTATTTATTAAACAGTTTTCACTTTTCACCTAGCTGTTATAGACCGGAAGTTACGTAATTACGTCATTTGAGGCTAAACCGGAAGTTTAAAAATCATAATCATATCAACTGGTAAAGTTTCAAAATTTTACCATTTATATTAAACGAGAAATCACGGTCTGAAATTTTTGCCGATGACCCTTGAATATTGAATTGCAAATCGTGGGTAAAAGATTTAAGTTGACAAATACATTGAAGTTTTCAAATCTGAAAATCCGATCAAAATCGAACTGAAAATTAACTTGCTAAAGCCAAAAAACATCACTTCCGGTCAGGGATAGAACTTCCGGTTTTGATTTATTTGATAATAGAAATCATTCTAAGATCAACTGTATATTTAGAATTTCTGTACCTTTTACCAGTTTGTCTGCAAACTCATCCAAGACTCGCAAAAAGAAAAAAAAACCTTAAATAATCCGAACGATTTCAAAACGTTTTCGACTAAATCGTCGAAATACGTAATAATCCGAACGATTACAATACGTTTTCGCCAAAGTCGAAATACGTAAATAAAAAAATAATTCTTCTAAGAAGAAGGCTGACATAGATTAAAAGATAGCTTGCCAGGCAAGGTAACATACGCCCACTTTAGCAAATAAAATATTCCATGTTTTTTTCATTTAATCAAGGTCATAACTCATAAACCGACATCTTGAATCACCCCATTTTTTAACTCGTCCAAGATGTTATTAAGATGAATACACATACCAAGTTTCATTCAAATCGGATAAAAAGTACAGCTTCTATTGCGTACACAAGTAAATTTTAACGTTTATTCATTTAATCAAAGGCTATTACTCATAAACAGACATCTAGCGAGATATAATCAAGATGAATACATATATCAAGTTTCATTCATATTGGATGAATACTATAGCTTCTATTGAATACACAACTACATTTTAACGTTTTTTCATTTAATCAAGGGCCATTACTCATAAACCGACATCTGGAATCGTGCCATTTTCGAACTTGTCCGAGCTATAATCAAGACGAATACACATACCAAGTTTCATTCGAATCGGATAAAAACTACAGCTGCTATTGCGTACACAAGTAAATTCTAACGTTTTTTCATTTAATCAAGGGCCATAACTCATAAACCAACATCTGGAATCGTGCCATTTTCGAACTTGTCCGAGATATTATCAAGATGAATACACATACCAAGTTTCATTCAAATCGGATAAAAACTCTGGCCTGTATCGTGTACACAAGTAATTGTTGACGGACGGACGGACGGACGGACCGACAGACCGACGGACGGACAGGGGTGATGGCAATATACGTCCACATTTTCATGTGGGCGTATAAAAATGCAAAGCAATAAGCTCATCGTTCTTGAAGTAGAACGGTCTATTTTCGACAACGTGCACGAAAAGAAGCTCGACATCTGTTGTCTATTTCATTACAGAGCTTTGCATGCATATTTAGAGGTATGCAATCCCTTCAAGAAACATCAAAGGCGAGAATAAAAATATTCACATACTTATCAATCTCTGAAAGTACTCTCTTACACTAGTTAGCTTTGGCTAAGGATTGTTTTTTGTCTGATCTTTGTACTGAAAATAGTCAGGAAGTAAAATCTTACCATTAATGATGTAGTCTGATGCATCATATTGCGTTTTTACCACTCTACAGATTATCTATTTGAAAATCAATATGACAGTATGAAATACACAATATTCAAAGAAATATCGTTCAACCATCTCATGTAGCTCATGATTTACAATGGCAAAATATTTCCACTGTTAAGTAATAATCAACAATGACAATCAATATACTTTTATTGACCGGGTTTTAAACTTCAAACAACTTTATGTCCATTCTAAATGAAGTATTTCTGTAACACCCAATCATTGCAATATAGAAAACAAAAACGATGCTTCTGTAAAAATAACATTCTTTAAACTTGCCGTGAACAAGTACACGAAACACAGGGTGTACAAACAGGTTGTCAGATTGGGCCGGTCAACCCACTGATAGAAAAATATACTTTATGATTTCAAAAACACTTACCAAAATGAAAATAACATTTATCTGTTTGTTGTGGCCTGTAAATAAAAGAAAATATGTATATTGAACCTGAATATTCCATTCACAATATTCTTCTTGTAATATCGACTCATCAACAGTTTTACCTTTCCCATTCCGAATGTTTACGTATACAGAATCTAATTTTGTCAAATTATGTTTGAATTTAAACATCATATTAAAATGTACTGAAAGTTGGCGACCGCTTCAGGAAGTTTCAATCCGGATTATGGGTCGCGGGAAATTTCTTTAGAGAAAGTGTGTCTATTTCATATTTTGAACGCTTTCCAAACTCTTTGACTATTCTGTGACAAATAAAATATAAAGAGAGAACAGCAAAATAGTTAAAACAAAATTTGAATTCCATCGAGCAAATTCAAATACATTGCTTTGGAAATAGATTTATCTATCATAAAATAAAAACGTTTCGCCAATTTGTAATAATACAAATAATACAAAAATAAAGTTTATCATTAATTGATTTCAAAGTTCTGTGATTTTTTGATAGTTTTATATAATGTTTGTTTAAAGAAACATAAAACTCTTTTTTATCAAAAATAAGAATTAAACTCACCGCAAAATACCATTTTTACTCAAAACCAAATTCAACAGACTTCGACGAGCATGACACACACGCCCTTGCGGATTCACGTGCAATAAGCTATTTATGTTCGTACGTGATTTATAGTTTTAAGAAACAGTCATGATGTGTTCGTTTTCCTTCCCTGGATTAAAGTGTTACGCACGTGTCGGGTCAAGAGTCAGGAAGAGTAAGAGAAACTTAGCAAACTAGAACAGGGTAAGAGAGAATTGTGTGCACGAGGCACAAAGAAACTAGAATAAAGAAGCCGATTTTAAAAGATTACAATTCAACATCTAAAGCTGATGCTAAGGTGCTTGATAGAGAGACAACTAGCATTTAGTTATATACGAAAATCCAAATCCATCGCAAGAGCTAATTCAGCCATTTGTAACAACTTAAACACTTTACCAACAACTGTAATACAATGAAATACAGTGCAATGCAAGGAAGCCAAACAGTTTAGCGATAACATCATAATTGATCGCTAAATTCTTCGTTTACGTTTTTCTCCACTTTTCATGAGTTTATCGGTAAAACGCAGAGTAGGAATAGAATTAATATGTTTACCCATTCTTACATAGATTATTATCGATCTTATTGAATATCGATATGGCTGGTTTAAGGAAAGTAGAATATATCACCTCACGATGTGGAACTAAGCAGCTGGTGTTAGATGGGCGCATCTATAATAGAAATCGTGAGAGGCAAACTTGCATACATTGAAGATATGTTATCAAGACTTGCAATGGGAAAAGTACGAGCAAAATTCGTAAAAGAGCACGAGTAGAGAGAAGAAACCACACAGATGCAGACATTGTATGAACAGGAAATCACTCAATTAGATTAAGCCCAAATACCGATGCCGTCATTGCTTAGCATGAAAAGTGCACTTTACAGACACCGTTGCAAGACCATTCCTTCCAGTAATCAAGGGATGTTTTTTTTCTCATTATACTCAGGCAATTTAGAGGAAAACACAAGACTAGGATTTTCAGTGATGTATAAGGAGGGCCCCAATGTGAAACTGTGGTTAAGAGCAGCTGGACTAGCTTTGCTGCCTATTCCATTTATCAAGAACGCGTTGATACAGGCTATGGGATCGACACCCGATGTGTGGTAGATCTATAGAATTCAATGATTATATTGTGAGAACTTGATGATGATGCTAGATATCCTATAAGCATGTGGAACCATTTTGATACTAATGAACCAACAACAATCTTGAGGGCTTTCACACCCGACTGAACTTTCTAATGCCACATATTCATCCTAATATTTATCAATTTATTGAAGTCATCCCAAAAAGTTGAATTCAGTGATAGAACTAAACTTAACAAATTAACTTTGGTGCAGTGAAGTGTTGATCACCACCATTAACTTTCTGAAGGATGAAAAAACTGATAGTTATCAAATGTAAATTGTTGATCAAAACAAGTAAATTGATCATATTTTGACATTACAAAGTGTAAGCATTGTTGTTTATTATTGTTGAGTATTATTAAAATATCTAATCCTATCTGGATTATTCCATGTTGAAGTCTGAGGTAACAAGCATGAGCAATAATGTGCACTCAAAGAGAGCTGTCTAACTAATAAGGCGAAACCGTTAAAGCAAGGTAATTGTTAAAACCGTCTGTCAACCGATTTGTTTACCGTAAGAGTGAAAACCGTTTGTGATGTTATTAGTAAACATCACTTATTAGTTTTTTAAATCTTTTGGTGTAAATTGTATTTTTATACTTTTAAGAAAGGATGACCGGATTATCCATCCTTTAGACTGGATATCGGAGATCAAATTACTTGAAACAGTTCAAGTGTTAGCATCTAAACCAATCACATGAGCATGAACTATTTTGTAAAACATGTCTTGATTTATCGGTTCTCCATTGGAACGATTCCACCTCTCGTTTTCGTGAATGTATTGTTTGTATTTCCCAAAAAGACGACTCCTGCTTCCCCGACCCCATAAAAACGGGGACAAAATAATAAATAAAAAAAACCCAATCTTATGGCTATTCGGCAAATATGTGTAGTTTCAGAAAGATGGTTTACAAGATTTTGGTGTATCAGATTTAATTTGAAATGAGAGTGTGCCAGAAACAACGAACCACCATCTTCTTCACTCTCGCGTTCTTAAACCCCAATTCTCGTCATCCAGATCACCAAGTGTACACTTTCACCGAGAAGTCTGGGTTTTGATTGATTAATTTAGACATATTTTATTACAATAAAAGCAATGGGATTTGACAAAAAGTACGAAACGTACAAAAATCCATTTCCTGCATATAACTGGAACATTATTATATTAATAATGTACAAGATTTTGATCGGAGTGCTAGGTGCAGAGAGTGAAATCAGTGCTGTTGTTTGTTTCTCGTCATATAATTCGTGAAGGTATCAGTAAATAGTAATCGGTTGGCTGATGATGAAGACCAAGATTTATATAAAGTGTGTAATTTGAGGCTATTTACAATGTTAATTAAATTTCAAACGAAGCTATCTTTTGTTGACGAAATAGACGAAAACACAAAAGAATGTTCTGAGATTGACAATATTTCAGGTGACCCTTGCCAAGAACAATATCAATACTAGATAGTATGTTTATGTTGAGAACCTTTTGCTTGCTTTAATGAATTTGAAAACATTATTGAAAAGTATGATATTTTGATTTGGAGGTAGAATTTTGTCACCCCAGAGGAATACATGCTGATTTTAATGGTCTGTTAGGAAAGACGAGAGATATTTCTGGAGCGATTCTATGTAGTTAGTCACAATATAAAAAATAATGGATGACATCTGCTCTCGGATGACCGCAAGAGCAGTCCTGGTTTTGCACCAGGTGTACACGGAACAGATCAGATTTAAGAGTACTGCATGCATTTCGTAATTGTGTTAGAAGGATGACACATTTCCGATCTCCGTGGTGTAGGTTTGATTGTTGTGTTTGGCGTTGGGGGGGGGGGGGGGTGATATGCGATTTGAAGTTGCGTCTCGTGCTTGCGTTTATTATCAGTTTTAAGATTGTTCCAGTCTTTGATAATTGCAGGGCAAAAAGAGTTTTCAAAGATAGTTGTTGTGGTCTTAGGTGGTTTAAAGATATACTTCTTCCTTAAATTGTAACAAATTTGAAATATATTGTGCGTATTTTTCGTGATATATGTCATAGAGCTAAATAAGTCTTGCGTCTTTCATAAAATGTTTCCCAGCCGGTTTCAGAATACAGTGAAATAATTCTTTTGAATTCGGTTAGTCCTGTCACAATGCGTGCAATTTTTCTAACTTTTCAGAGTTGATGTTAAGACACCCAAACCTGACTTGACATGCAAATTCTAAAGTGGGAAGAATTCTGATTTTCAATAGGGTTCATCCTTGCGTGATCATAAACACTAATATCGAGTTTCATCTAAATCCGTCAAGAATTACACCTTGTAGAGTGTTAACGGACGGACGGACGGATGTGGGTGACAACAATATACGCCCCCCATTTCATGTGGGTGTATAAAAATTGTTCTTTCTAGAGTGTTTACAAGCTAAAATTGAACCCGTTTTCAAACACAAGGGCAATAACTGACACTAAATATATTTCGATTTATTTGGTTTTCAATAAGGTTCATCCTTGGGTAAAAACAAATACTCAAGCCAAGTTTTATCAAAATCCATTAAGAATTGTTCTTTCTAGAGTGCTTACAAGCTAAAATTGAACGCGTTTTCAAACACACGGGCAATAACTGATACTAAATATTTTTTGATTTAACTGAATTTCAATAGGGTTCATCCTTAGGTGATTACAAATACTCATACCAAGTTAAGTAAAAATCGCTCAAGAATTGTGACTTGTAGAGTGTTTACAAGGCAATAGTCCAACACATTTTATAGAACAAGGGCGATAATTCGTATCAAATATATTTCGATATTTTCTATTTTCAAAAGGATTCATCCTTGGGTGATATTAAACAATTTCAGCAAGTTTTGTCAAAATCCCTCAATAACTGTGCTTTGTAGAGTGTTTACAAGCCTAAAATTGAACGCGTTTTCAAAAACAAGGGCAATAACTGATATTAATTTTTTTTCAATTTTACTGGTTTTCAATAGACTTCATCCTTGGGTGATAACAAATACTTAAGCCAAGTTTCATCCAAATCCATTAAGAATTGTTCTCTCAAGAGTGTTTACAAGCTAAAATTGAACGCGTTTTCAAGAACAAGGGCAATAACTCATACTAAATGTTTTTCGATTTCGCTGATTTTCAATAGGGTTTATCCTTGAGTTATAACATGCTCTCACATCAAGTTTCATCAAAATCGGTCAAGAATTGCACATTGTAGAGTGTTTACGAGCCATTCAAGAACAAGGGCAAGAACTCATACTAATTTTTTCCGATTTCGCTGATTTTCAATAGGGTTCATCCTTGCGTGATCATAAACACTCATATAAGTTTCATTAAAACCCGTTAAGAATTGCGCCCTCTAGAGTGTTTACGAGCAATTGTGGACGGTCAGTCAGACGGACAGACAGACGGACTGACCGACGGACGGACGGATGTGGTGACGACAATATACGCCTCCCATTTCATGTGGGCGTATAAAAAATGAATTTCACTCTGGATTGTGCACACATTACCTTTAAAAGTATGTGAATCCGAATACAATTTCACTTCTTCACTGACACTTGTGAAACGGCGACACGATGCCGCGACTTACAGCCCCTGAAAGGGAACGTGCCATTGGCATGCTTCAAAATGGAAATTGCCAGAAGACTACGGACCGACGGACGGACGGATGGGGTGACGAAAATTATACGCCCCCCCCCCCCCCAATTACGTGTGGGCGTATAAAAAATGAATTTCACTCTGGATTGTGCACACATTACCTTTAAAAGCATGTGAATCCGAATACAATTTCACTTCTTCACTGACACTTGTGAAACGCCGACACGATGCCGCGACTTACAGCCCCTGAACTGGAACGTGCCATTGGCATGCTTCAAAATAGAAATTGCCAGAAGACTACACTGTGCACACACAACGATCGCAAGACTCCATCAAAGGTTTCTGCAAACGGGGAGCACTCGGGACCGTCCTCGACCGGGTCAACAACGTGTGATAACGGCACGTTAGATCGTACTGGATCATGTCCGAGACCGAACACTACCAGTGACTAGAACGGCTGCTCAAGTCCAAGGAGGACGTGGATTCATTCACCCTAACACCGCAAGGCACCGTTTGCGAGCTGCAGGCCTTCGTGCACGACGTCCTTATTTCGGCCCCATATTGAAGGATCGTCACCGAAACCAGCGTCTACAGTTGACAACGCTAGGGCACACACTGCAAGGTTGTCCATGCAGTACATTGAACAGCAGAACATCCCCGTGCTTCAGTGGCCAACTCTGTCACCCGACCTCTCCCCTATCGAGCACTTATGGGATGACATTAGACGTCAACGTCAGATGGACAACATCCGGGTACTTGAAGTTGCCCTTGTTCAGGAGTGGAAGGCTATCCCGCATGTGTCAATGCAAATGGCGGTCACACCCGTTATTGACTTTCCTGATTGACCCATTAAATAAAATTTAATGATGTTGACATGTCTTCTTAAATCATTCATATCTCATAAGCACCATTAGTATATATTCACTACCCGTGGAGTTTTCATATGGACTGAGTATATTTGTTAGTAACCCTCTGTGGTTAACACAGTCAAAGGCATTGGAGATATAAAAAACAATAACGTAACAATATCGTGGTATAGCTCTGAAAGTTGATGGATCGTCGAATGTTGGGGTCTGAAGCAAGTTTGGTATATGTAAATGAGTTTGTTCGAGTAGAAATAGTTGTACAAGTGTTTGAAGAGTATCCTTTCGAGACGCTTACTAATGGTACTCGTGAGAGAAATGGGCCTGTAGTTTGATGGTTAGAGATAGGTCACCCCTCTTGACGATCGGAATAACAGTGGCTTTTCCAGATTTCAGGGAAAACGCACTCCCTGATAGATTTGTTAAATATAGCCTTAAGTGGAATAGAAATCGATTCTGAACATTGTTTAAGAAGTTGGTTTCTGAGCACGAAATCTCTGGAAACCGAACCAAGGGTGTTTGCTTTATTTTGATCAGTGACTGAACCATTATTATTTTGTAGCGGTGGAATTTGCGTTTTCTTATGTCGTTTTAAGAGTTTATTTGTGAATTTCCAAAATTTTCATTTTGAGCTGGGTATCAGAGACCAGTATAATTTATGCAAAAATTTGGATAGCGAGATCGAGGTCAGAGAACGTCGTACGTCTTCAGCCTTCGAGAGAAACACAATGAATAACTAGACTAAAAGAGCTTAAATAAATTTTGAAATGAAATGAAATGAATGGAGTTTTACGTCCTACTCTTCTGCACCTTGTGTGCAAATCAAGACGGGCAACGCCATGCAGTGTGCAATGAGGGAAATTTTGCCAGGACAGCGGCATTAGCCTACTCTTTTTGCGATTTCCAACTGTCGAGGGATTTTTAACGTGCACAGCCTGTAGAACACGGGGCCTCGGTTTATTGTCTCATCCGAACAACTACACGCTTTTTCTATGTCAGTCCCTCAGACCTGCATCACTAACAAAGTGAAACCTTGCTGAAAAAATCCGAAAGATCATCTCGACCTTTGATTGAACCCTGGACCCTCAGGTTTAGCGAGCAAGCGTCTAACCCACTGAGCCACCGCGGCTCCCATATAAATTTTGATATCTCTATGGATTTAAATTGTTACTGAAAGGAAAGAAGTCAAAGACACAATGGACAGGATCGTTTATTAATAATATTTAAAGCTGATCGTGGGGAATCCTACTCTGACTCGCTGATTCGTAGAAAGGCTATTATTTTATCAACTCAACTTTATTTGACCGACTATATTTTGACTTCTTTTCATTGACAATGGACCATCCGAATAAAAAACAAGAGAAATTAACTCTATTCGAAGCGAGAATAAAAGATCGATAATTCTGCACAAATTAACTGCCTCAGACGACAATATTGGAGTTATGTGAGCTTTGCATATGAAATCTCACCGACACTCCCCATGATGAACTGGCTGAAAATAGACTGGTCACCACACAAAGGGGCTTAACAATAAGCATTAGAATGTTCTTGAAGTTAACACCATGCATAAAGTCCCATACTTGCTGACTGATGAATAAAAGTGTCTCTAATACTGAAAGTCCATTTTGACAGAATGATATTAAACATCTGACAGTCTCTGACACACATGGCGTGAGTTGGGCATCGAGGACAGGAATCTTTTGATCTGACATCGACTTCTCCAGTGGATCAAGTTTTTGAACGGGTCTTTGAATAATACTGAATTTACCATTCTCTCATTGAACTCTTAACTTGCCAGCTCGAATCTTGTTGTCAGTCACCTGAAGTAATTCTGCGACTCGGCCAATTCTCCAACGACTTCTTGGCAAATTTTCGTGGTGTTTTATGACATGTTTTATATGATATGAACAGACCTAATTTTGGCAGCATACCTATTTCTGACCATCTTCTCCCAAAAAGATTCATAACTTGATTCATATATCAATCTCTCCTACTGAGCGCTGCGTGACTGACATTCTGGATTTCAATTTCGGAACTGAGTTTTCAGGATTTTCGAGAATTCTTTACTCCCTTATGCATGACTTTTCGATGACAGTTGATAACGACCAGGCTTGTAAAAGTGATGAGTTGAATGTAGTAGTATAGGAATTTTGCATTGACAGGAAGTTGTGAATTTCCCAAAGGACCTTTGCATCGATGGATTCCTTGGGAATCTTCATAGACATCTAATTGCAAATTCTCATGGGTCCATTCCTCTTGAAGAAATAGTGATAGTGATTGAATGAGTTGGCTGGAACTAAGCTTCTGGTTTCATCCACAAGATTCTGAATAAACTGTTTCAATTCCTTTTCTTATTGACTAATCCAAAGTAGGCAACTTTGGAATCTATCTAGCAGTGTACAGTCAAACCTGTGTTAAGCAACCAGTCAAGGGAAGTGGCTGGATGAGGTGCTTAATACAGGTGGCTATTGAGTACAGGTGGAGGGAGTCATGATGAGGGGGGAAATACACACATGTTTACATGTCAATATCCAATATCTTTATTCAATAACAACATAACAACAAACAACATAACAATAAGGGCCGTATGCTCAGATTTGTGGTAAAGTTAGACTTTGTAATGTTTCGCCTGAGTTCGACCTTTATTTATTTCATTTTGGTATGCATGGCTTCAACTTAAACTAATCTTTACTACGTTTGACTACATCTGTGTATGTACGGAAAACCAACGGTAAAAAAACAATGAATGCTTCACAATTTTACTTCGAGTAAATGTGACCAATAGAAAAATTTGTTTGATACTAAAACATTTTGATGGACAGGTATAATTTCGCGTGTTGCTCACAATTCACGTGCATTTCCGTGAGATTTTTACTATAAATACGAATCACTAGACTATTCAAGATGTCAAATGATATGTCGTGGCCACTGAACACGAAGAAGACGATACCCCAACTCACTGCAATTGAACAGGAATTCATCCTCGATATAGTGGATGATTTTAAGGGCGTATTGGAGTCCAAACGAAATGATATTTGGTCCATAGAAAAGAAAGAAAAGGCATGGAGAGAAATAGAAACAAAATTTTGTGCTATGCCCAATTTTATTAAACGAGACCACAAGCAACTAAAGAAATGTTGGAATAATTTAAAAATGAAGGCAAAAAAATGTGTTGCGATGGAGAAAAAAGAGAGAAAGAAAACTGGTGGTGGTATAGTGGAGACAATAGATTCCAGTAATTCCAGTCAGAAGATATGTGCTATGATACCGGAACAAATGCACCCCTTGCAGAATGATTTTGATAATGATAAAGATTTTCATCGCGATGACTTTATTTTACCAGTGTCAGGTTAGTTGAAGGGATACAGTCCCCTGCATACATAATACAATTTTAGCTACCCGTATCACTTTTACCTGTATAAATCCACGTCAGATTCGTCTGTATTCTGATTCTATATATTTACAGTAGTCCAGCTATATTTAGGATGGGGAAAGGAGGGGGGCCTCGTACATAATTTAAAGTTTTCAAATTGTAATTGGCCCTTAATTCGCCAAACTTCTAATTTGAGAAGTGATTTGGAAATCTGAAATTCTACAACCCGAAATATGTAAAAGTGTAGGTAGTCAATCTAACTTATTCATTTTATTATTCGACACAAGTTCTCCTGCAGTTAGGCCGCCCACTTCAGCATCATCCACGGTTACCAGCGAACAATTGTGTCCAGCCTACAATTACGATTCCATCACAGAAATCATCACGGGTTCCAACAAGCCGACGAACAAGCGTGACATTTGCTTCAGCGAAGTCTGATTTTGTCAACATGGGTCAAGAGGAACACCTACTAAAAATCAAACTTATAAACACCAAGAAGGATGCTGCAAGTAAAGAGCATCAGGCGAAGATGGAAATTTATTCCAAGCAGTCAACCTTGCTTGATCTCCAGATATCCCAACTACGAAATTCTGTTGGCGGAAATACTCGCCCTGAAGAGCAAGGCATTTTTTCACCACCTCCAAGAGTCTTTTTTCAGATGAAAAATATAAATAAACTAATATGTAAACTATTTCAAATCAAGCAGTCGCAACAGGTATCTTCTGCCTAAAAATTATTCACTGTTACAGCGTTTCTCACTGCGTTTCCTTGTCGACTGTCATGAACTATTTCTTTTTGTTGGTTGTCTGCTGGCATTTCCATTTTCCAATTAGTATCATCCAATTTCAAACGCCTAGCGATATTATGCAATACTGATGCTGCTACGATAATGGCCATTGTTGTATCCAGATAAGTTTTCAATGACATGGATAGACATGGAAACCGTCGTTTCAGAACACAAAATAGCCTTTCTATGGTATTTCGTGACTGCGCTTGTGCAAAATTGTAACGTCTTTCTGAATTGGTTATAGGGTTTCGAAAAGGCGTAAGTAGATAAGGTCGACATGGATATCCGGCATTGCCCAAAATGTAGCCAGCTTGGCGACCCTCTAACTTCAAGGAGACGGCACTGTTGTCAAAGATCCTCGTATCATGGGTAGAGTCGGGACATCTTGCTACTATGTCCCTTATTATGAGATTATGATCTCCTATCACAAGGAACATTAATGGAATACAATCCTTTTCGATTACGAAATAATTCAGCTTGATCACCCTTTGGACATTGTATGGGAATATGAGTACAGTCAATTGTTCCAATTATCCCTGGAAACTGCGCAATATCGTAAAAGCCTCGTTGTGCAGTTTTTATTTCATTTTCGTCTGGAAACGTAATTACCTCAGGCCTATGAATAGCTATAGCCCTTGGTACCAATTACACTATTCGGGAGACACTGGATTGATGAACGCCCGGAAAGAGCCACTAGCATACCAACGAAGACATACCAATAACTGAAGTAATGGCGGTATATGCATTGTTTGGTCACACCTATGATTGATGTCACCAGAAATCATTTCATAAATATGAATAACGCCATCCTTCGGAAATCTGAAGCGTTTTATAAACTCACTCTCGTCTAGATCTTCCATTTTATTCGAGCGGTCTTTAAATCTCCTCTCCATATGATATCTATAATTTGGTGTAACTGGTTGAAATACTCATCCATTGTTACAATTTCATACATAAATATGTATATAATGTACGGCTAAAGTCTGCTGTCCCCCTAACTTAGACTTTACTTTAAATTTGTCGACACAACGCTCGTGTGAAGCATGACTTACATCAAAGATCGAGCGCATACCTAAAGTTATGAAAGGGGGCTGTTATAGCAGACAATGTTTATTACCCGTGTCACCCGAATTGAACTTCGATCGACTCGACCTTCCGCTATTTTTATATATGGCTTATGACGGTTATGGAATAAAAATCGTAGCCTTTTTCATTAATATGCGGATAAAATTATCATAATTGATATTGATGTCCACTTTCAATAGCAGTTGACTCGACCCTGGCATTTTAAGGAGATAAGTTTAAACGGAGAGAAATGTATATAACGAGTAAATAATCTTTATTTGGTTGGTACAAACTTATAGAATAGGAATATTTTGTGTTACTTTGTGTCCGAGGAAATAAAACGTATCGATTTAAAAAACTGAAAAAAGGTAAGTTATTTTTTTTTCATCATGCGAATCTTTAATGTCGTTAGTATGACATAGTTTAATCTCGATGCGCCCTCTCTCTCTTTCAGACATGGGAGAAGAAATTCTAAACCAATGCTTACCCCATAACTTCTACTGAAGCTTTGAGGGTTTTCGCGAACCAATACAATGTCTCGGAATGGCCATTAGTTCAGAGGAGAATGTTTGAATTACACGTGGAAGAACTCTTGGTAAGCTTAGATATACCAACTTCATTACAGTCAGACATAGTGGAAGCTGACCTTTCCTCAGGCTTATCTATAGATGAATGCTTTTCAAAGTGTAGGAAACGCGAGGCTTCTTCCATTCCTGGGCCCTCGTCACCAAAACGAATCTATACAGAACACAAGAAATGTCCACCTAATGTTTACGCACATATGAGAGACGTTAAATCTACTAGACAGACTTCTTTCGCCAATTTTCTCTGCGATAAAGAGGGTGTTTCGAAAGAACAGTTTTCGAGTATTTCAGATATTCCCAAATTCGAAGCTGTTCTCGGTTGTCAAATTTTAGTGGTCAGTGCCGAATTAGGGAATACATTTTTGACCAAGGGGACCAAAGACGACAGAAAACAATTGTTTGTGTATCTGACCGACGTCTGTCATTTCCACGCCATACCCAATATTAGCGGCTTTTTCAATGGAAGTCATTTTTGCCACGACTGTTTAGCCCCCTTCCAAAGCAAAGAAAAACACGAGTGCGATTTTTACTGTAGAGTTTGTAAAAGACATGGTTGTAAAAAAAGAATACGACGACCGGTGAACCTATCACTTGTACGGATTGCAACATGCAGTGTCGATCAGAAGTCTGTTTTAATTTCGCATAAAACACCGAAACGGGAAGATCTCATGGTGGCGTTGTCCCGATTGTTTCAAAGTTCTCAAAATTTAGAAAAACAAAACTATAAAACACGACTGCGACACGTACGAATGTTCTAGGTGTCAGAAAACTGTAGAGTAATTACCAGTGTTACCACGAGCCTTGTCTATGGATGTTAAAACCTACGAAAAGCGCTTCATCATGTTCGACTTTGAATGTAGTCAGGATGAAATTGCAACATGTAGGGACGGGTATGTATCTTCTTCCCCGTGCACAGCGTGTGGACCCGATGAGGACTGTTGCCATCACGAAACCTGCGACAACTGCCATCAGGCATGGTGCGGTCGACGAGAGTAGAGGCCCAATTTCGTGATTGCACAATCCGTTTGCGATGCATGCAGGGATGAACCTTTAATCCAAGGTGCCAAGTGCGACAGATGTGGTTCACGCTGTCGGTTTTGTGACAAATGGGATAAATGATTACATTGTTATAAAAGTCCCCTTGCCCCGAGACGTGCGGTTATAGAGTTCAAGGAACTCTATACAGCAGGTCAGTTTTGCTCCTGGCTCTTCAACAAAAACCATAAAAACGTAACCGTGTTTAAGGGAAACGATGGTTACTTCGTGCTAGATTATTTGATTCAAAACAGCATTCTTCCCGACCGTCTCGTCTGTAATGGATCGAAGATCATGTACATGCATGTGTCTCGTGGGTTAAACATTTGTCTTATGGACTCGTTGTCTTTCTTCAATACGAGTTTAAGCCAATTACCAAAAATGTTTCATCTTGAAGAATTAAAGAAGGGGTACTTCCCTCATTATTTCAACAAAGCTGAAAACCAGAGTTACAAAGGAGCATACCCATATCCATCCTATTACGGCATGAACAGTATGTCTACTCGAGCCCGTACCGACTTCCTGCAATGGTATGAAGGGCAGAAAGACAAAGTGTTTGACTTTGCACGAGAGATGGAACAGTACTGTAGGTCGGATGTTCAAATCTTGCGGGAAGCCCTCATGAATTTTCGTCAACTTCTGCTGAAAGTCACCGAGAAAAAATACCTCTTTCGGGATCCACAAACAAATGAATGCAAACAAACGATTGAACGAGGGGTAGATCCCACAGATTATATCACCATTGCCAGTGTTTGTCACGGTGTTTATAAACGTAAATTTTTAACACCCTACACCCATACCAAACTTCTATGGAATGGAGAATCGACAGCGTGGCTACACGTGTAAGAGAGGGATAGTAAAGAATGGGTACAGGTGAAAGCGGGTCAATGGGAATTATTGGATGATCTGATCCGTAAGGGTGCCGTCATTCGAGAGAAGGAGACTCTCCCGAGTTCCATTGCTAAGGTACCAGGGGATGGTTATTCCAAGGACCAGTACAACAAAGTGTCCATTCAGTGGCTGGAAAGCCTGATGCACTCCGAAGGCATACACATTCAGCATGCCCTGAATGAAAGGGAATTTCAGATTCCTGGCACGAAGTACAAAGTAGGTGGGTACTGCAAATTCAACAATACGGTGTACCAGTTTGACGGGTGTCTCTACCACGGGTGTCAGAAGTGTTTTCCTCGCGACAGAGACGTTACTAAACTACCCAGAACAAAACAGTCTGTCAGTGAATTATACGCCCTATGAAACGCAATCGAGTCATCAGGCAAAAGGGGTACAACTTGGTGACCATTTGGGAACACGAGCTTGCGAATCGGGTGAAAACCAATTCCGATCTCAAACGCTTTTTGTCTACTTTAGATCTTCAGGAACGTCTCGATCCCAGGGACTCGTTCTTTGGTGGTCAAACCAATGCATCTTCTACGAGGCTCAAAGCGATGAAAAGATTCGTTACGTCGACTTCACCAGTCTGTACCCCTGGGTCAATAAATACGGTGCTTATCCAGTAAGTCATCCGATTATCATAACTGGGAACTTCAGATCTTTAGATCAGTACTTTGGTATGGCAAAAGTCAAAATTCATCCTCCAGGGCCTCTACCACCATTGTCCCTTCAAGAGCAATGGAAAGCTAAAATTCGCTCTTTGTCGCACATGCGCTGACACTGAACAGCGAGAGCCTTGCGAGCATTCGGATGACGCGAGGTGTTTTGTCGGTACTTGGCGTATACCAGAACTTCTTCAAGCGCTCGACAAAGGGTATCAGATTCAAAAAGTTTACTAAGTATACAATTGGGAAGAATCCACCAAGTTTAACAAAGAGTCTAAATCGGGCGGTCTCTTTGCCGTTTTTGAAAATTAAACAGGAATTTTCGGGTTGGCCTGCATGATGTAAAAGTGAAGAAGATAGACAACTCTATATCTCAAATCATTTCGAACGCGAAGGCATTCGGTTAGACTATGACAAAATTAAAAAAAATTCTGGTCTTAGAGCACTCGCGAAACTTATGCTAAATTCATTTTGGGGTAAATACGCTCAAAGGCCAAATATGAAACAATCCAAATTTGTTCATAGTCTCAAACTTTCAGAATTTTATCAGTTTCTGACAGACCCTAAAAAATAATAAACGACTTCCAGATACTGAACGCGTCAGTAGCCCAATTTAACTGGATGTACGATCGACATTAATCCCGGAATCCGACGTTACCAATATTTTCATAACTATGTTCACAACCTGTTATGCCCGTCTAAAGTTATATTCCGTTTTAAACATATTGCAAGAGAGGGTATTGTATTACGACACGGATTCGGTGATTTACGTATCGAGACCTACTGATGCTGACCCTCCTTTAGGGGATTACTTGGGTGATCTGACGGATGAATTAGATGGCGATTTCATTCAGACATGTGTCAGTGGCGGACCCAAAAATTATGTCTTTCGAACCAAGTCTGGAAACGTGTAAAGTTAGAGGTTTTAGTCTCAACCATTTTAATAGTCAAATAATCAACTTTGAATCGGTAAAAAATTTAATCTTGCCACCCAGTAGAAATGAATCTTTACACCTCGTCAATCCTTCTAAAATTTGCAGAGACAAGTACAGCGCTAAAATTTACAACAGAAAATAAAAGAAACGTTATCAAATGGTGTACACCAAAAGGCTCATTCAACCTAATTTGGATACATTACCTTTTGGTTACTAAGTTAGAATCACTTTAAGGGTGGGTGGGCATATCTATAATACGAGGGACACTGACACTAGAGGGGGGACAAGGACGAGGGACACTGAAAGGGACACTAAAGGACGAGGGACACTGAAAAGGGGGGGGGGGCAAGAACGAGGGACAGCGACAGTAGGGACATTGATGTGAGGTGGGGGCATATTTGTATAAATAGGTATAATTTCAAAAAATCAAATTCATTCCATTAAGATGGGTCCGATGAGAAAGGACTGTCCTATGCCAGGTTCGGTTCAAAATTTACTAACTCAGAAATCATCTGTCCCAAGTCCACAAATTGAATTCTGAAAATAAGAAGGTGTGGTTAAAGAAGAAGAAGAATGATCCATGGTGGGAAACCCAAAGTTTGACACCCTTTGAGCCGTGTTCGTCGATTTGCGTGTCTGGGCCTACGGGTGCTGACAAGACTCAATGGGTTAACAGTTTTTTGAAACATTTACCGGGCATGTACGTGAAACATCATCCCGAAAGAATTATGCATTGTTACGGGGTGTATCAACCTCTGTTTGATGAGATGGAAAGGACTGTGCCCCAACTGACATTTCATTCTGGGTTGCCATCTGCTAGTGAAATAGAAGAATTTGCCACGGATAAACATGGATTGATGGTGTTGGACGATCTGATGCAACAAGTTGTGGGATCTAAAGACGTCGAATTACTCTTTTCGCAAGGGTGTCATCATCGAAACTTGATTGTCATTCTCATCACGCAAAACTTGTACGGACAAGCCAAATCGGCTAGGACTATCGCCTTGAATACGTGGTATCTGGTTTTGTTTAAGAACATGCGAGATGCCTCGCAGATTTCCACACTCGGTCGACAACTCTTTCCTGGACGTTCGGGCGTTTTGGTGGAAGCGTACACGGATGTTACGAAGACGCACTTTGGATACCTCGTGATTGATATGTCTCTGCGTGCTGATGATAAGCTGCGACTGAGAACCAGAATATTTCCCGGAGAGGACCCTATTGTGTATGTGCCCAAAACGAACTGATATTAGTGGTTACTGTCACAATGTCAAAGACACTCAGACAGAACGCATTGTTCCTGCAGTTCATGTTGACTGGCAAATCCTTTCAACAGAAAAAGTTGCTTTTACATTCGGTGACTGACGAACAACTAAACGCATTGGCAGAGATCGTCGCTAATATCCTGCAACCCAAGTTTCCCTTGTCGAGAGAAAACCATCAGAATATTGGCAAATCCAAAGATATCTTGTAAAGATAGCTTGCCAGGCAAGGTAATATACGCCCACTGGCTTTTCAGTAAGGTTACAATAAGTGGAATGAAATATTCAACCTTCCAACCTATTTTTTTCTAGGGTCTCTAGTTTCATTAAAAACTGTCAAGAATTGTACCTAATAACAATTCATTAAATATTTTTCGGTATTTTTATGATTTGCAATAGGGTTCACCCTTAATAATATTTTGATATTTTTAATTCTTAATAAGGCTCATCCTTGGTTGATATTAAACAATTTCAGCGAGTTTTGTCAAAAAGGAATGTTTAGAGTGTTCACAAGCCAAAAGTTGAAAGCATTTTTGAAAACAGGCGCAATAACTGACACTAAATATTTTTCGATATATCTGATTTTCAGTTTATCCTTGTGAGAAAACAAATACTAAAGCCAAGTTTCATCAAAATCCATTCAAAATTGTTCTTTCTAGAGCGTTTACGAGTTAAATTGAGCGCGTTTTCAAAAACAAGGTCAACTAGAACTGTGAACAGCTCCGAGCGTGGCAACTATGCGTTATCCCATGGATTTCGAACATTTTGAAACTTCTAACCTGCTAGCTTTCAATTCCGGTACTTTTCAGCCTACAATTGTGGAACAAGCGTAACAATATTGTTAGATCTATAGACAGCTGATGTCAAGGCCATTCTATATGGAAAATTTCAAGGTCATTGAAGATGAAGGTCACAAGATTTAGAATTTCAAATTTTTAAAAAATTCAAACGGGCATAAATAATAAATGACGGACTAATTAAATTTTAAAGAAAATTTGCCATTCTCGGAAAAATGGCGCATGCGCAACTAGCAATTGCAATTTTTTTCTTCTCGGGGGATACAAATTATTTTGTATAGCTAATATATATACTGTTTTTGCTTACATTCTTGAATTACACGGGATGTAGGGTCGCCTGAAATGAGATAAAAAACCGGAAGTCCCCACGCCCAAACCGGAAGTGATCAAAAAATTTTGATGATATATTTTTAATTGTGTTGCGTATTTATCTATATCCTGTAAATTTCAGATCGATCCGAACATTAGAGCCCGAAAGTGTAATATAACCGTCCAAAATTGCAAAATAGTCAGATTTCGGTGGGCTATAAAACCGGAAGTTAATATTTGTCATGCAATATCAGCACATCTATAGACAGCTGAGGTCAAGGACATTCTACATCTCAATTTTTGAAAAATTCGAACGGGCATAAAAAAAATTCAAATTCGAAAATCAAAATTCTGTTCCCAACATTTTTTAGATAAAGTATCAAGGTTTTGATAGACACCAAAATCATAAAAATCGGTAAATAATTGGCGGACTTATTAAATTTTTAAGAAAATTTGCCATTTTTGAAAACTGCGCATGCGCAACATTCAATTTAATTTTTCTTCATCTCAGGAGATTAAAATCATTTAGTATAGCTTAAATATACTGTTTTTGTTTAGATTCTTGAATTACATGGGAAGCAGGGTCGCCCGACATGAGACGAAAAAACCGGAAGTCCCCACGCCCAAACCGGAAGTGATTAAAAAATGTTGATGATGCAGTTTTAATTGCGCTGCCTATCTATCCATATCCTGTAAATTTCAGACCGATCCGACTATTAGGGCCCGAGCTAGCTTGAAATCTTATTTGCATATTATGCAATTAGCCACTTTCGGGTTAGCGAAAATATTATGTTAGATATTCATTTTTGATTCCAGCCCATATAAAAACCATTGGTGAAAACAAAAATAGTCTATCTTTTTCCGTTTGGGCTAGCGAGCTTCCCAAAAAAAAAAAAAAAAAAAAAAAAAAATAATCCGAACGAAAACAAAGCGTGACAAATTTTATTTGCCACGCAATAACTTGTACTAAATATTTTTCGATTTTCAATAGGGTTCATCCTTGGGAGACAACAAATACTCCTGGCAAGTTACATCAAAATCCATTAAAAATTGTTCTTTCTAGAGTGTTTACAAGCTAAAATTGAACGCGTTTTCAAGGGCTATAACTGACACTAAATATATTTCTATTTATTTGATTTATAATAGGGTTCATCCTTGGGTAAAAATAAATACTCAAGCCAAAGTTAACTCATACTAAAAATTTTTTCGATTTCGCTGATTTTCAATAGGGTTCATCCTTGAGTTATAACACACTCTCACACCAAGTTTCATCGAAATCCATCAAGAATTGTGCCATGTAGAGTGTTTACGAGACAAAAATCGAACGCGTTTAAAAGAACAAGGGCAATAATTCATATTAGATATATTTTGATATTTTTAATTTTCAATTAGGTTCATCCCTTGCAATATCCAACAATTTCAGTGAGTTTTGTCAACATTGGTCATGAATTGTACCCGTTTTCAAACACAAGGGCAATAACTGACACTAAATATATTTCGATTTATTTGGTTTTCAATAAGGTTCATCCTTGGGTAAAAACAAATACTCAAGCCAAGTTTTATCAAAATCCATTAAAAATTGTTCTTTCTAGAGTGCTTACAAGCTAAAATTGAACGCGTTTTCAAACACAAGGGCAATAACTGATACTAAATATTTTTTGATTTAACTGAATTTCAATAGGGTTCATCCTTAGGTGATTACAAATACTCATGCCAAGTTATGTCAAAATCGCTCAAGAATTGTGACTTGTAGAGTGTTTACAAGGCACAATCCAACACATTTTATAGAACAAGGGCAATAATTCCTATTAAATATATTTCGATATGTGCTATTTTCAAAAGGGTTCATTCTTGGGTGATATTAAACAATTTCAGCAAGTTTCGTCAAAATCGGTCAATAACTGTGCATTGTAGAGTGTTTACAAGCTAAAAATTGAACGCGTTTTCAAAAACAAGGGCAATAACTGATATTAATTTTTTTTCGATTTGACTGGTTTTCAATAGGCTTCATCCTAGGGTGATAACAAATACTCAGGCCAAGTTTCATTAAAATCCATTAAAAATTGTTCTCTCAAGAGTGTTTACAAGATAAAATTGAACGCGTTTTCAAGAACAAGGGCAATAACTCATACTAAATGTTTTTCGATTTCGCTGATTTTCGATAGGGTTTATCCTTGAGTTATAACACACTCTCACATTAAGTTTCATCAAAATCGGTCAAGAATTGCACTTTGTAGAGTGTTTACGAACCATTCAAGAACAAGGGCACAAACACATAGTAATTTTCTTCCGATTTCGCTGATTTTCAATAGGGTACATTCTTGCTTGATCATAAACACTCATATTAAGTTTTATCTAAATCCGTCAAGAATTACACCGTGTAGAGTGTTTACGAGCAATTGTGGACGGACGGACGGACGGACGGACGGGCGGATGTGGGTGACGACAATATACGCCCCCATTTCATGTGGGCTTATAAAAAGAAGAAAACCGTGCTTGGGACTCGTATGATTCTACTAGCGTTACACTCTGTGGCACCTTTTCTGAAGACCTTGTAGTATGCAGAATCAAAAAACTGTACTAGTACCAGTGGACAAATATCATCGATTGATGATGAATGATGAACAAAATGGTGAATTGAATACGGATCTCATTTTATATGCTCTGACTAAACCATATCGACAACGCGGACGGGCCTTATTACAGCACATACAACGGATCTCTAAACGTACTCTATCTTGGGACGAAAAGGGAAGGCTGCTTTTTAAAGGACAGGTTATTGATGGTAGTCAGACTTGTTGAAAGACTCTCAGTACCCGTACAAACGTTTCAAACGTTTCGAACCTCGGGGTAAGAACGAATTCTACAGGGGTTTGAAGGAAATCCACGTGCCTGAAGGACTGATTGGTAATAAACACCGTGCCATGACACCCGAGGACGACGACGACGAGGACCCCCCCCCCCCCGGAATACCCGTACTCGAAAAGAAGAAGAAGAAGACTTATAAACTATTTAATGAAAATATTATACTTTTGTTTGTTTTCTTTATACAAAAAAAAAAGAAAATCACTTTGCCATATCTCCCGACCGTCCGATAGGGGCTGTTGGGGGGAGCTAGCCAATATTGGATTTGAGTGTTGACTTTATTAAATACACGTATGACAATATTTAGAGGCAAATTGATACATCGCGGCATCGTCCCAACATGTATCGAGAGTAAACAGTTTCTCTATTTGTTTGAGAGAATATCCTCTGGCCTTCATCAGTACGTAAAACACTGCATAAAGACCACAAGTTGCACTATTATTACTTTGGAGTTGTTTAGAGTTGTACTCGTACGCTGTAGCGTTCCTTTCTAAATAATCTCGAAAATATTTCCCGTAGTGAACGGGTTTCTCGCCAAAACTTTCAAAAAAATTATCCGTGGTGGGGTCCCTCTATCCATAGAGCAATCCAATGTCTGCCCCTCTGATGAGATTGGCCAGTATTCGCGATGAAACCTCGTGGATAATGACATATTGTCTGCGGTAGTTGGTGAAGTATGCACTGGTGTTGCCACGTGTTCATGGTGTAGAGTACAGAATGTTTCTCGCCTCGCCAATTTCCACCCTGATATTATCTTCCGAGTACAACAAACAGTTGACAGTTTCTGGAAGGGCTGTGCTAAACTGGAGTTGAAGTCGAAGGTTGCCACGTTTTATAAGGTCCAGGTATCCCTCTTTCAGATGGTGAGGTTCCAAACTGAACTGATAGAGGCCGTACCCATCGTCAAAATCAGTTCTGGTAATATCCAGTCCAACAGATTGTCGTCCTTCAAACAACGCGTGATAAGCTGATATGTAGTTACCCGTAGAGATCGTCACGGGCTCGGATGGTAGGGATTCTCCATTGATAAGAGAGCGATCGAACTCAAATTATAAAGAGCAAAGTTGAATGGATTTTCTTTTTAGCTTCGATTGACAACTACGGCTGATACTAATCCGACCAAGATCCTATTGGGCACTTTGTTTTGAAATAATTTAACTATAGTATAATTCAACTGTCCTTTGGGAAGTGATACCACTTTAATATCGCTTTTAGTGAAGGGGTACTTGGCTGTATTATTCTGTAAGAGTCTAGCATGGCTCGTGATGACCGAATTGTTGGGACGAACCTTGCACATTTGCATGTAGACATCTTGTATCTTTACTTTGTAATTAGCATCTATTTTCTCGGAGATGAGACTGAATGCTGGTGTGGTGCGGTTTAGACGTATTTGTAAATCGACACCGTTTAGTAGAAACCTTTTAACATCCATGAAGTCCTAGTACAGAGGGCCGCACAAGTCCACTGACTTACTTTCTTTCGATAAGGCATTCCTATTAAACATTCCCATATTGCCGGCAAATGTTTTCGCGGCATCCATAAAGCCAGCAGTGTCTTTATAGTAGAGTTGAGACTGTAACAACGACTCTTTTACAGAATTTGTCCCATTTAGAAGAACTTAATGTAACTTTTATAGGGATACAGATTGATGGAACTAGTGATGAGTTTTCATTTAGAGATAAGTCTACTTGGCTAAACAAACTTTGAAGCCACAAGTTGATTGGGGACACATTGTCATCTGCACTTAGTTCTGTTCCATCGGTATTTAATATTTTAGCCTTGACGTGAACTTTAGAACGTTTTAGATCGATTTAGTCCAGACCTTGCCCCCAAATACTGAATTCAATAGGACTTGAGTCTGTTGTAATTTGGGATGTTGGTCGATAACTCGTATAATACAGTTTTTCCGTAGCCGCAAATGTTGGGGGAACGGTAAAGACGTCAAATTCTTCCGCTTGAGCCTCGATATAACTGCTCTGAATGTAGGATACCATCGTTATGGCTTGTAACGATCTTCGAATGGTGAAGTGTTCCTTTTTTCTCTTCTTGGAGCGTCTGTCAGTTTGCGGCGTTGATATTCCTTTTATAGCTCTCTTCTGTTCCGCTTTCGCCCGCTCGACCACTTGTTGGACGGGGGATACCATGGTGACCTTGGGTTCCTTTTCTTCTTGCATCCTTTTTCTCCATTCTGGATCGTAAAGTTCCAACATACGATCCACGGAAGTCATGGTCTGTCCCAGTCCACCCCTCAGCACCGAGTAAAACGGAGATAGCTTACCCTCGGCCTGGAGCTGGTAGTATCGTGTCCACTTGTCCACATCGGGAACGAAGAGTTTGTAATGCTGTCTCATGACGTGTGTAGTCGTCCCGCCAAGGTGTAAATTCGATGTGAAAAAAAAGTAAACGACAAAAATTTATATAGGTAGACCCATCGACATTATTCGGATTAGAACCAGAATGGTAAAAGTGCTACCGTCACTGGTCCCTGAAGAAATGACGCAGGATTGTCGTTTATATAAATGTTCACTGTCTGAAAGGTCCGAGCGATCACGGGGATATAATTGCATCGTGGAAATGCGAAAGACTAATCATTTAGTATCAAACGTCTCAGTAGTGGTTGTCCCCCACATAAGAGGTGTCACACAGTGATGAATTGACGTATATTTCCGAGTTTCTGTTTCCTCTCCTAGGAGGAAGCACTGCCATTTCCGTTAGACCCATGGCCCATCGACCATCCAGATATACGGGTTCGTGTAAATTGACCACATTATTCGTGAATAACGAATAACGAATAACGAACAAGCTTCACATGTTATTTGTTATTCGTTTTTCGTTATTCGTTTTTTCTTTCGCTTTTCGTTTTTCGTTATTTGTTCTTTTGTAAGCACCAAGTGGAGGATTTTCGCTATTCGTTTTCGTTATTCGTTATTCGTTTTTCGTTATTCGTTATTGTAGCACTTCTAGATGTTTGAATGACTTTGACTTTGAAAATTGGGATTTATAAGAAAAACAGAGGCTATGATATTTGTTATTCGTTTCTATTGTAAGCACCAAGAGGGGGGTATTCGTTTTTCGTTATTTGTTTTCGTTATTCGTTTTTTGTTTTCGTTATTGGTTATTGGCTATTCGCTTTTCGCCTTTAGTTATTCGTTATTGTAATACTTCTAAATGTTTAAATGACTTCACGTTGTGTTTTACATTGTTTTATTAGGTATAGATCTTCTAAAGGGTAGTGAGAGAGAGATATCTGGGATTGGTGGCGGCGAATCCTCCTCTGTTCTGACTCCCGACCAGGCTTGGCAGGCTCTCTTTTTATTTCACTCCATGAACCCTGGATGCCCAACATGCAGCTATTGGTTGGCGTAGCTGTCCACTTCAAACATGCATGCACAGTCAGCACTAGATTTATAATCCAGGACACTCTCTCATCCCCTTTTACAGTGGAAACAATAATACAATATATATTAAATAAATTGTAGCCAGATTAAAGGGACTACACCTTTCGTCAAAAACGAATAAGATGTGAAGTTATTCGTTACTAGTATTCGTTATTCACGATTAACGAATGACGAATAACAAACTAACTTCACACTGCCCAGAATTTGCATTTTAGATCAAAATCTGTAGAGCTGCGAACCCTCAAGAAGGATTTTGTAGGCAAGGCCGAATGGACAACGAGAAACAGAAAGTCTTTTTCCTGAAGATTTAATTTAAAATTTTGAATATTGCCAAAATTTGACTTGAAGTCAAATCATCAGCATGTTGGATGGTTTTGACCTCCAGAGGATAGTTGGGAATTCTGATACCCCGCATACCCACATTATTGTTGATGTTAAGGGCCAGGGGGTGTATTGCGAGTGATGTGAGCGCCATCGAGAGCGGGCATCCTTGTTTGACCCTACGCTCGGGGGTAAAGTATTCCGTGAACACCCCCCTCACTTCGCAGCACACCCTCAAGTCGGTATACAGAATCTCGATCCATTTCAAGATGTTTGGGGGAAAGTCTAGTGCAGTCAGTAGACTGGTCAGGTATTTCCGGTTAAGACTATCGAAGGCCTTCTCCTGGTCGTATGCGAGTAAGGCAAAGATGGAATTAGTTTTAGTTGAGTATTTTATTATACCGTCAATCGAGAGCAGATTATTAATAATGGACTTATCTTCACCTGCTCCCGATTGAGTGTCTAATAAAATACTGTTTAGAATTTGTTTAACCTGTTGGTGATCACTTTGGCAATAACTTTATAGTCTACCGTCAACAGGGAGATAGGCCTATAGTTTTTTAATTCTGTTTTGGCTCCTTTATTTTTGTAATTAATCGTTAAAATTGATGTTTTCATAGTATCAGTGACACGTTGTCTGAAATAGACATTGTTGATAATTTCGGAAAGGTCGTCTTTCATTATATCCCAAAAGGTTAAGTAAAAATTCTTTTGGGACCCCATCGATCCCGGGTGATTTGTTGTTCTGAAAATGATTCAAGGCTGAAAAAATCTCATATGAAATAAAAGTCTCACTGATCAGGTCTCTGTCTGCTGTCGGTAGACTAGAAAATCCAGAGTCCCTGATATAGGCATCAATGATAGGGTCTGGAATCGGTTCAGATTATAAATTTTTATAAAAGTTGTGAACGATGTCCAAAATTTCTGACTTTTCCGATTTGATGTTACCGTTATGGTCCGAAAGTTTTTCAATAATTTTGGTAGACCCATTGTCTAACTCTATTTTCCTAAAAATATCTATATAGATGTGTCGCTTTCTTCGAAGGGGGCTTTAAACCGGATTAAAGCTCCCTTATGCAAGATATTCTGAACCGATTTGATGTCTGATATCAGAGTCTGGTGTAATTTGCCAAACTGGTCACCAGCCAGATTATTATTATTTTCAAGATTTAATTTGTCGTCTTCGAGTTTAGATTGTATTGTATTGTATTACAATGGGACTGAGATAGATATATTCTATCTATCCTAGTCCAAGTGTTTTCTCGGAGGAATGTATATAGCTTCTTTTTGGATTAGAATGCCGAAAGCAGTCTAATAGAAGAAGTCGGTCTTAATGCTATTGAACATGCGCATCGCAAGAGGTGGATTATGACGCATCTCTTGCGATTTGATGTTTAGTTTGGAATAAATAAGATTGAAATCGCCAAAAAGAATAAAAATGTCGTTAAGATTGAAATGAGTTTGAATATGAGAGTAAAGGTCACTATAAAAGGGGCCTTTCCTCATATTCGGAAGGGGCGTATACGCAGAAGCAGTGTATAGAATATTTTTCGTATTTGAATTTAGAATGAAGGAGACGACCTTCTAATTTAGAATTTAGATCAAGGTTAGATGTTTTTTGTACAGAATTGTTACGCCCCTCGTAGAAGCATTAGGACCGTTTAATCGGACGAGCGAGAAATCCGAGATTGTCTCCAGATCGGATATTTACTGATCAGAGACAATTCCGGTTTTTTGCAGACCCACGATATCAGCGGACCCACAGTCTTATATAAATTTTGTGTAATTTTGAGGCGAACCCTCTGTGGATATTGATTGAAGTTATAATCATGATTGAAGTTAAAAAAAGAGGTGCAAATTTATTAGGTCGGTTTCTGTTTTCTGGCTGATTTTAAGGAAGGGTAGGAGTTTACTAGTCCTGTTTGTTGTTTGTGAGTTTTAGTTTCAGAAAGATTTGCTGTGGTGGATTATGGAAGGGCATCGGTGCCAAAAGTCGATGTCAAGCAAAAATGTCTAATTCACTAACGTTCTGTAGACAATACTGATATTCTATGTTGTAAGTTCAAAATTACACGTAAAATTACCAGTAATGCATAATGCGAGCGTAAAAATTCATATGTTACAGTGAAGAGAATTAACACATGTAACAAACGTCAAATGTTCAATTTACACTCTTCACCTTTTACATAATTATTTTGTCTGTAATCTCCTTCCATATAACATTTAACCTTTTGAACTTTTCACGCGTCACTTGTCTTTTGTCACTTTGTATTATTACATTCGATATTCAACATAGAATCGTTTTACCGATGACGTCACGTTGCTAAGTCTCGAAAAGTCTCACGAGACTGAAATACATGTTTTCTTATTAATGAATTCTCCCAATTTGTCGTTATCCAGTCGGCCACTGGGAAGTAGAGGCTATCGATATACCGGTACACGTTTGTGGGGTGTAAATCACGTGTCAGTCCAAGGTAGATGGTTTGGTTTTTTTATTTAAATTTTACGTAGCCAAGCTACTGAAGTTATTAGTGTCGAAAGATACGGGTAAGTGATAATATAACATAGTATTATCGAAGAATTTGGTCAAAGTGGTCATTATAATACCGGTAGCGGTGGTACTAGTACTAGGCCTATTACTAGATCTAGTCGATAAGTAGGCCTAAATTTAAACAATATATAACTCAGTACTTCTTAACCTTGATGATCTGCTTCCCCACTTCAGCCATATTTTTGTCTACTTTCACCCCCAGCACGATAAAACCCTCAAATTACAAAAAACAAGTTATGAAACTCGCTAGTTAGATTTTGTTTTGTAAATTTTATATCTAACCTACGCTACCCTGCTTAGTCGATGCACATTGCCATCGATAACTCTTCTGTGTGAATCGTCCCTTTTATAAAAAATCACCAGTTATTACAAAAATCACCCCTTTGACAAGATTCACCCCCAATTTCCCCGTCATATAATTCTCCCCTGGGGGTGTACATGGACCACGGTTGCGAAGCACTGATCTAACTATTCTAACACCCCTCCTTTCAGTGGCTAGTGGCTAATGCCGTCTAGGCTACCCCTACCATCCTATTAAATACTATGATAATATTCGTAGGCGCCTATAAGCAGGGCTGGATTTAGGACTTGGCAAAAGCCCCTTGGGGCCCCCAGGACTTGATGTAAAAATCTTTAATTAATATCGATTAAAAACTTTACATTTAGATCTACCTTTGTCCTAACCCCAAAATAATTCAAGATTTTATAGCTTGTTTCATTTTTTCAGGCCTACTGGTACTGGTAATGATGACATCACAAAAACTGTATCACTCCTTAGACAACTATTGAAGAGCTGGGGAGTAAGAATGTAATACCACGACCAGCTAGTACTACTAGGCCTTCCTTCTCAGTCTGGCTTCCGTAACATTCCGTACATCGCTGGCACGAAACTTCACATCAAATTAAGACATTCCAAGGCCCCGTATAAGAGTTAGGGTGGAGGGTGGTGGGAATGGTGTTGTAAGATAAGTATTGTCTAACTGAAAAACTGAAAACGTTATAATTACAGTAGCGTTAGAATGAATGGTGAAATTCTAGAACTGAAGAATGATTACGAGTTTCCGCCCTTGATACCAAAGATTTGAAACAGCACTGTTTATATTAATGCATAAGAGATGGGTTATATAGTACTACCACACGTTAAATCAACAGCATGTCTTTGATATTAAAATCTTTATAAAACTTGTTTAGTTATACAATGGTACGCTTTCTCTTCTGAAACAAAACCCTAACAATATCATTCTTAAAATAAATACAAGAGAGGAGTATGGGTGGGTTAAAGTTATAAAGACCGACATCCACCTTTACTTACGATATAGTAAACTACTCATGAGAAATAAGTCAGCTTTACTTGCTGGGTAATTAGTCAGCTTTACTTACTGAGCAGTAAGTCAGCTTTACTTACTGAGCAATTAGTCAGCTTTACTTACTGAGCAACTAGTAAGCTTTACTTACTGAGCAATAAGTCAGCTTTACTTACTGGGCAACTAGTAAGCTTTACTTACTGAGCAATAAGTCAGCTTTACTTAGTGAACAATTAGACAGTTTTACTTACTGAGCAACTTGTAAGCTTTACTTACTGAGCAACTTGTAAGCTTTACTTACTGAGCAACTAGTAAGCTTTACTTACTGAGCAAAAGTAAGCTTTACTTACTGAGCAACTAGACAGATTACCTACTGATCAACTAGCAAGCTTTACCTACTGAGTAACTAGTAAGCTTTACTTACTGAGCAATAAGTCAGCTTTACTTACTAAGCAACTACTCAGATTACTTACTGTGCAACTAGTCAGCTTTGTTCACTGAGCAACTAGTAAGCTTTACTTAGTGACTTATACTAGACAGATTTACTTATTTTTTTGTTGGTATATGTTAAAGGGGTACATTGTACAACGATATCCCCAGATAAAAAACGAAATAGACTCCAAATATAAAAATCTTTAAGGGGGTTGACAACCTTATCGTTCGAGGTGTATTTCAATCAAGAAACGTATTAAGTTTATATCCATTCTGTTTGGCATTAAAAGAAACTCATCTAGTAAAAATTTTAGCTCAATCGCTTCAGTAGTTCGTCTGATATCCGTCCGTGAAGATAATCTATTTATAGAACAAAACGTAGACGTACAAATTACGTTGTCAGTTGACATTTGTGATTACAACGTCATCGGCTAAATAAACATTTTCTACGTTTCCCGGTCAGTTATTGTTAATATCGGCACGCGAAGTAAGAGTTTGTGTATCGGGGGAATCCAGAAGTCACGTGATGTCCCATAAATCATTACGTCACATGTAAACAAAGAAAATTTTATGATTGGTGGGTGGAAGGGTTTTGACATGTGCTGATCCATTGTTTTAGCACTCCAATTATGTGGATATCGGTGCATATCGATGCATAAAAGGTGCTTAAAGATTTCTACAGCATGAAAGACAATCTTTTAACAACATGGTTGTTAATTATGCAAGGTTTACATGTGTTTGCAAAATGTTGAAAAAAAATGCCATATTTCCAAAAGCATATCTCGTTACAATTTATCCGATTTTTACAAACTTTGGCTTCAGCTAAAGCTTACGATGTCCTCTATAACTTTACGTTGGCTTTTTTTTTTATAAAATGAATAGTTTTTTAAAAATTCAATTTTTCGTAAATGCACTCGCAAAATTTTGATTTCTATCAATATCTTCAAAACAAAACAAAATTTTCCAAAAAGCCAACGTAATTTTGTAGAGATACATGTAGACTTGCGTTGTGCAAAATTTCAAAATAGCCTAGTAGATATGCTAATTTTAAGGGAATAATTGAGGTTTTTTTCGTTCATCTTTCCGACCCTATTTCTTAAAGTTAAAATGTCATAAAGAAATAAATTTTATATTTTTGGATAGCTGAAAGTCCCCTCATTCAATTGATATTTAAATATTTCAGATAGGTGGAAAAGAAGTGGTTGAAATCGTCTATTTTTTGTACATAGGTTTAGGGTTGTCAACCCCCTTAATATGAAAATATAAAATATAATAAGATACGTATAAAAATTGTAAATTTTTTGTTTAACTATTTATGTTTTCATTCCAGATTTAACAGACCTCTTTAATATTCTCAAAGGCACAAACACTTTCCTAAATCATATCCTCCCCGCACCCCTAAAATAATCCCACCCCTCCAAACACACTACCTCACACACTCACCTCACACACCCTCAAACACTCAAACACTCACCCTTACATAATACTGATTTCAACTTTCACAAAACTTACATCTCTCATACACACAGTCACACTTTTTAATGTCTTTCTGTATCCATCCCAGCACACATCTATATCCATTCATCCCATTCCACTGACGAGTGGTTTAGTGAACGTTCATTCTTCAGTTCTTCCCAGGCGAGTTTTGTGAGTTACTCTTCTGTTTTTATGCACTTGCAGGATCGGAAGAATCGCCTGATAGACTTTAGAACTCGTCTTTGCGGTTTAAATGTTTGAACTGAAATAATAAATAAGTGAAATTATAAGCCAGATATATTAAATGGTGGCCAAATAAACACGATTGACCTCATTCTCACCTCTTTTTGGATTTGAATATTACATATTTAAATTAACAGATAATTCCTGACTCCAGTTTAAACGCAATGTTGCTAATCGTAAGGTGAAGTGA
The DNA here is from genome assembly GCA_030562195.1 of Nipponacmea schrenckii. NCBI lineage: Eukaryota > Metazoa > Mollusca > Gastropoda > Lottiidae > Nipponacmea > Nipponacmea schrenckii. Next base: position 28,495,326 of record JAUJPP010000005.1, read on the forward strand.
TTACAATCTTCTGTTATACAGCAAGTTTTAGAAAACGTGTTCAAACATCCTGATATCTTACCTTCCTGATCACAAGTAGCAACACCTTCAGTCTGTGTAGCTCTATCTTCTGTCCTGACAACTAATTTAGTAATAAATCTTGGAGTTGTTTTACCAGACTTTATCAAACAATCCACATTATCATCAAATTTACTATTGCTAACAGACTGGATATCGTACGGGGTGGTCGGTAGGTTATCTACAATAGAATAGATAGACTATTTAGGATAGGAACAAGTGATAGATGTTAAATTGGTACCACAAGATTTTCTCTTTACAACAAAGTTTAATATTGAAACACGGACATATATAATATATATATTTTTCCAAGGTTCTTTCAGATTAATATTAATTTGGTTTTACCGTGATTGTCCAGTAGAATAACTAACAATTTAATATTCTCCAGTAAAGGTAGACAAGCATGCCTTACCTTCATTTTTGGTGATTTTGGAAATTCCTGTAAACCGCTTGAATCTTTGAAAGAGGCTAGGTTTTTCTTCTACCGGTTTATCTTCTAGGAATCCACGGATTGACATATTTAGGTGTCTCACCAAAACCAATAAATGGCGGTTGGGGCTTGTATTTCTTGGACATTCTCAAAAAAGAACATTTTTTTTTTATATTTTAAATTCAATTTCAACTTAAGAATTTCTTTAAGCTGAACCCTAGTTACGACGTTTTTAAAAATAAAGACAGAAACTGAAATAGTATCCACTCCGAAACGTTAAAATTTATATATAAAAGTTGCTGTGATCTATGAAAATTACCCAGTTACATAATGAAAAAAAAGTTGATTCATAATCTAAAATAATTGTTAACGATATTTATGTATATAGAAAAGAGAAAAACGGGAAGGTTTCAAATTCCCATGTGACTTGAAATGACATTGCAAACTCAAATTTAGCTTGTACAATATAGTCCAGCGAATAATAGCAATGTTTCCAGGTATAATTGTTCAGTTTGTAAAAATATCTCACCTTAATATTCTGAAAAATCCTCAAAAATCGCAGAGAAAAATGTAAGTACGTCTTTTCAGCAATGAAAAAATTTAGCTTATGACGTGATACGATTGTAGTATGTATTTTAATTATAACGTCATAATAGACCCAAAATAATTTTATTTTTAACTTCTCCCCCTCCCTCTGTTTCCTTTCTGTTGATGATTAATTTATCTGTTTAAGGGAAACGTTGCTGGTATTGAAGCTACATCCAGTATGTTGTTTAGGGGTTAACCATATCTAATAGTATTCTGATCACAATTAGAGTACCAATTGATATAGAGGGTAACATTAAAGCTTAGTGCCGGAATAGAGCGATGTCGGCCATCACCATTCCGGGGATGTTTCGTTTGCTTACAATAGAAACAAACTTAGTTCGCATTTAAACCCCTTTTAACGTAAAGAGAATAATGTTTATTTGTATAATTAAATGGAATATAAAGAGATTCATTTAAGGTGCATAATTATAATGACAAACACCGTATAAAAACAAAATAATATCAAGTATATAAAATATAAGTATAAAAAGTATAAAAGCTATTCTAAAAATATGAGTTTTAAGATTTGAAAAATATCAATACTATCTAAAATTCTAGGATCAAAGGGAAGGTTTTACATCTATCAGAATAAGGTCCAATACACATGGTCCTCTCTACATTTACAAAGTGCAATTATTGTATTTCAAGTACCCTTGTATTAGATGGACAGATTTATGTACCTGGTTCCATGTGGTGGAATGAGGTCTCTAGCCCAACCTCTGCCCCCACCCCCACTGGCTACGCCACTGCATTAGAATATGTAACAGAAGCCATTTAAAATATGTGCAACCTTCTCCTGTTGTGAGATTCGTAGCTTGTTCATGGATTATCGGGACTTCGTAGTAAGTTTTGCTTGCTTCGCAATCGCTTCCTGGGATTCTTAGTCGATAGTATCAACGGATCTGTTTGAATGACCAAAGAATGCACTACGAAATGGTAACGGATTATCTACGATTTTGCCATCGGGAATTCGTTGTCAAAGCTTTGAACTGGCTTTAATCCATTTTGTTTCTGGTTCATCCAGCTGTATCCATGTAAGCCACCAGATTTAATATTTTCCCCTATTATAAACTCCACTACCGTCATAATATCAGTCTATTCAAGACGTCTATATAACTTTCACCATAGAGAACATTTTGCAGTTGTCTACAAGAAAGGGTTATTCCATTTCTCTCAGATAATATTTTGTAGAGTTTCGCCCTGGTTCAGTCCCATTAAAAAGTAAGCTCTAATTAAATGCAACCTGTTTTCAGCCATTGTGATAACACATCTATCATTAGGTATCCATTGACAGAAGAATTTTAATATTTTTCCAGCTATTTTACCAAAAGAATTTATACTTTTTAGAGATGTGTTTTTCAAAAATAACAAATTTAATTTTCTTAACCTTTAACTTGCACCTTGTAAATCTTTACTTTGCGACCTAGGCCAGTGCTTTTATGAGACTTAGTTCTCATCACCATCTAACACAACTAGTTTGGTATATACCAGTTTATTTATAACAATTATTTCGCTTTATCGAATTGAATATTTCATTTTATCGAATTGAATATTTCGTTTTATCGGAGTAATTTTGGCGGAGTAATTTAAGCTGTCTTACCCGAAAAGCTTTAACAGGTTTCGTTTCGTTGTTCTCTTTACTTTTTCACTTTTCTATCACTCTTATTGTTTTAAATTCTGTTTTGGTAATAATGGCACAATCCACCAGTGTTAGCTATGCCGATATGGCCAGCCGGCCTGCTGCTACTACACCTATCAAGGTTAGTCAGCCGGAATGGACCAATGTCGTCATAGCGAAACCTTGCGGGGGCAAATCGTTTCGCAACACGTAACTGAGGGCAATTGGGGACTTTATCCGGAAAGAGTGGAAAGTCACTTCTCTTCCGGAGGTTAAAGTCCTCGCCAACGGTAACGTGAGGCTAAACTTTGAGCACCTGGCAGATGCGGTCTACGCTACCAATCAGACCGCTCTGTGTGGATTGAAGGTGGACTCGGCCTTGTCCACCTTCAACCAAACCGAACGGGTCGTCATCTATGGCGTCCAAGAATACATCGAGGGTGAGTTGCTAGAGGAACTTAAACTCCACGGCCACGCTGTAGAGGGACTTTACCTCTACAAACCTCGAGAGGACAAGTCCGTTAGGACTGTCCAACTAACTTTTGCCAAAGGGAAGGTACCTAATAGTCCTCTTCCCCTTTTATATTCCAGGTCCACCCCTACATCCCTAAAGTCAGAAGATGTCAGAAATGCCAGAAGCTGGGTCACCTGGAGAAGTTTTGTCGTAGCAAGGTTTGCTGCGAAAAATGTGGAGAAGGGCACGCTACTAAGTTGTGCAAGTCTAAGAAGGTCAGATGTGTGAATTGTCGGAGTGATAATCACTCCAACAAGTCCGCACAGTGTCCGTCATTCTTGTCTCGTCCTGCGGAGATCCGCATTCAACATAAATACAAGGTATCACCCCAGGAGGCGCTCCAACATGTCTCGGCCCACACGGTGCCTACTGCTCCCAAGCCCGTGGTTGAACTTCCCAAACCCATCCCTCCCCAAACTCCGAATTTCGTTTACGGAGACTCTAATGCTTTTTCTTCTTTCTGTTGCAGGTTAGTGTCGGTGGCGATAACAGCCTGCAAGCATACTGGAGATGTCCAACCCCAGAATATAATTGACGCCGTGGCAGCAGTATGTAAGGAGTACGTACCAAACCTCAAACCAACGAAGGAAAGCGACAACCAACCGAAGAGGAAGAGATCCAGTACGGATGCTCCGAAAACTGACGAGGAGGGCCAATCGTTGGAAACGCCTCGTAAGATGAAAGCGATTTCCACTAATGGCCAGCCTCGCCAGTCTAGGAGTACCGTTAAAACCCCTAGGTCCAGACCCTTCATTGAGCGTTCTAGAAGCGTTTCGCTAGCTAGACCACTGTCCAGTGGATCTAGAGGCACTTCGCTTACTAGAACATTGCCCACTCTCTCAGTGACGGACATGGACGTAGAGGTTTTCGTGACACCCCAAACCCCTTGCTAAACTCATTTTCTCATAAAGTCACTAATCTTTTTCATTCAATTTCAGGTTTATACAGCTCAACATAACTGGATTAACTGCTTGCTCACGCAAGTCTGAACTGGAGAAGATACTACTGGAGAAGCAGTATGATGCCGTCTTTCTACAGAAGATTGGTTCACAGAATAAAGATCCCATCATCAGTGGTTATACTCTCGTCAGACAGGACAGACACAATGCTCTCAACATCGAAGTGGTCGAGGTCTGGCCATCTGCGTCAAGAATGGTGTAACCCACTATGAAGTGCATCTGAAAACCATCCCCTCTAGAGGCACAGGCGGTATCCTTTACCGACAAGTCAAAGGTTTTTTCTATCCTCAACATTTATCGACCTGCTCTCAACGGCAGTCCTCAACAATTCAGTGAATATTAGTATGCTTTTTTATTTTACATTTTAATGTGGACGTATATTGTCGTTGAACCTGGTCAGATCTTCACGAAACTTGATATAAAATCCTTTCGAAAACCAGTTTTACCCTCTTGATAAAGCGTGTGGGTGTATTTCAGATTAGATAGAGGGGGGGGGGGGACTACTATCTCGTAGTTCCGGGAAAGCACGGGCCTAGGAATCAGACCTAATTTTTATTTCCTCGCACCGATCGGGATTCGAACCCACGGTACCTAGTCGCCTAGCAGACGACAGTCCAACTCGCTAACCACTGAGCCATTCACCACCCTAAAAAAGTGGTTTCATAAAAAAAGGGAGTATATTGATGAGTAAAAACATGAGTAGGCCGACAAAGAATGTCTCTTTACAAGTTTATGACTCAAGTTTATACTTCGCTGGTGAATTTCAGTTAATATTTTATTGGCCATGTTTGTTTATCAATTAAGATATCTTTCCATGGGAGAAATTATTTGGGCTTTTCTCAGTGTCTTGAGTGACAGGTTTTAAAGCCCCGCCCATCATCTAATTTGAATACTAGAATTAATGCTCTGCGACTAATGCTTTTACACTATTGCTATGAAGAATAAGCTTTTACAATTTTACTTTGTTGCTATTACTAAACCATTGGTGATAAGGCTACTTTTAAATCACTTGAGGTTTTAGGGTGTTTAACATTTGAATATCAACATAAGAATCGGCCATTAGAAGTTTGAAGTTTTAGTTATTATTGGTCAAAGGTTTTACGACATTGGTATTAGAAGTATTATGTTTTTTTCATCATAGGTATTAGCTATTTCAGCAGATCATTATAGTTTTGAACAAAATTCCCTGCCATACTATTGGTGGTAGAAAAAAACGTAGATTGACCTTACCATAATTCCGGCCAATTCTGGATTCTTTTCAGAAAACTGCGCTATGTGGGGCTTGACTGTAGCGTTGAGAAGGAAAGGCCTTGACGAAATCCCAAACATGACTCTATTAAATCTGTAGACTGATATCTGAGGATTTTGATCTTCCGAGTTTCGTACCTTAAGAACCTCAAGACATCACGTTCTCGTTCTGCAATAGATACCATTAGGAACGCCTGTCCTATATCTCAAGATGATTTCTAAAATATTCTCAGTTGAAGGTGACCCAGAAATTAAACCATCATTCAGTCATGGGTGGCATTGTCCTTGTTTAGCTGATACATCTTATGTGCGTAATTTTGTAGTTGTTTTATCCTTTTTAATGACGGAGTGATATGGTACATAATGTACTTTGCCGACTTTCCTTTGATCGGGATCTACCTTTTCGATTATATTCTGTTTTGGTTGCTCCTTCATGGCCTTCTGGTATTCTTCCAATAGATCATCAACCCGTTCAGTCGTTGAAGGCATAACTCAAAATTATCACATAACTTTGGATGAAATGTTTCCATGGGAGCTCTACTTCATATCTGCCATCTTTGAATTTGATTTTCTCCACGTTTTTGATATGCCTTGGACCATAGACAGGACCAATTAAAACCAATTCAAAACATTTATTGCAGTTGATCCCCCCTCCCCCCGTATTACATCTCTGGTAACAAAATTCCAATATTCATCAGAACCAATTAATATTTATCTATATTGATACATCCCTTCCATCTGCATAGTCTGCAAATTGTAGATCTGTAAATTGTCTCTACATAAAACTTGACCAGACAGACTGTCATAAATTCTTGGAACAATGTACTATAGCTTACATGCTGACATCCCCGTTGAGTGTTTGTAGATGGACTCGTACAACATCGAATGTTGAGGTACTTCATTGGCTGCCTCAAAGATCTTGATTAAGCAGGTTGTTCTGTGGACTGTTCGTAATCGTAATCTCTCCCTGACTGCTCGAGTGATCTAAGAATTTTGACTGCCATAATCAAATACTATTCGCGCTTGTAGACTGGTTCAAAATATTGTTGGGTTAAAGACTATAGTTCTTGTAGTACGTAAAATGATTGGTGTTGATGAGTTTACATATATAGCCATCGATGTTTGACCAAAGTTAGTTTGACTGCCTGACGAAAATCTTGACGATGTTCGACCATTCTGTGACTGATTAGGCTACGACTGTTTACTAGAGCTCTGGTATCTGGTTTGGTTTCTCTGTTGATTCTGATTATAATTTTGATTGGACTGATGACTTCCTTGATTTCTAGAGTAGCATGCTGCTTGATATTCTTTTATGTGACAAATACTTATATGATGACGATTCTGAGAGACTGGACATCTTCTTTCTTGATCGCATTCAAAACTTTTGTGATTTCTTTTGAGGCATTTCTGTTGGAATCTAATCATTGTTAGCTGGATCGCTTCTTGATATCTGTCTGCAGTCTCCACTCCATTATCAATCTCATCTTCATCGATTACAGCTAATATATTCTTTAAATTTATCAAGTGTTTTAATCTTTTCTATGAGAGCTTGTTTTAATTGATCGATTCTATCGCAATCTTGCAGTCTTATCCCTGCTTCAAAAAAATCGTCTACTACAACAATAAGTCTCTTTGGTGACGTTCTGTAAACACCCCTTATTCGTTTAATACGGCTCAAATCTTGGGCATGGCTTCTTGGAGTAAGTTGAGGACTTTGGATAGCCGCGGCTGGGGGATCATCTTCTCCGCCAGAATGAAATTGAGTGATTTTTTAACTGATTCTTGACTTGATTTCTGTAATTTCTTGACTGATCCGTCTCGGCGTGACCATGTGGGGAATCCGACTCTGGCTCGCTGACTGGATGGTTCGTACAAAAGTTATTATTTGATCAACTCTACTTTATTTGACCGACTATATTTTGACTACTTTTCATTGACAATGAAAACATCCGATTAAAAAGCAAGAGAAATTAACTCTTTTCGAAACGAGTATGAAAGATCGGTAATTAGTTAACTGCCTCAGACCACAATATTCAAGTTTGTGAACTTTGCATATGACATCTCGACGACACTGATTGTACAAGTGGTAGGGTAGTAAACAGACACAAATACCTGACACGCTGTTGATCTGTACTTTCGACAATTTTTTCGAGTGCAAACAATTGAAATAAATGTTTAATAAGGAACTTTTGTTTTATATTTTTCATGGGGGATAATTCGGGAAACTTATAGCAACCTATAATAGACTATCCTGTCCACGTGTGTACCTATGATAACAGGTGGATCTTCTTCGGCAGCTGAAAAACATTGACACGAAGCACCTTTATTTTAAAGCAAACATGCTCATCACAATCGATATTCTGAGTAATGTTTCCTGTAGAAATTTTGAGATATGAATTAAATTGCAAACGTTTGACCAGCAATAATCATATGATTAGGATGCAAGAAATAACGGTTAAAAAGGCCAGACCCTAAGAACGGTGAAAATATATTCACTACGGTACGAGTAAGGAACAACGCCTTGGTTGATTTTCCAAAAACTGTTTTTAATTACGAGCAAGATAATTAACAAAGAAAGCAATAAGAAAGTAAAAGCATATCTTTTTGAATCAAACAGCTTCTCTTTTTGTGGACGTCCGTTTTACAATTATATATTTTGATTAAGTTTGAATTATTATGTATTCATATAATAAAATGAAGTGGAGTTCGAATTAGGGCGCTTTCAAATGATAACAAACTAGATATTGAAAAATTTTGCGACAGTAAAACACCATTAAACATTAAGGAGAATCAGAATAAGAATCAAAAGCGACCGAATTATCCATCTTTTAAAATTATTTCACAGATAAAGTTTCCAATTTCATTACAGGTTTTATCATCTAATCCACTAAAACTAGCATTATGTATTCTATAACTCATACAATGTTGATCGTTTTGAAAATTATCAGGACGATTTGGTAAAAAGAAGTTATAATTCACAGGATCACCATTAAACCAGTTCCACGTACCCTCGCTATTTATATCTGTCGCTCCAAGATGGACAAACTTTTCTAATGCAAGTACAATGCCTTAAATTAAAATAATTTAACTACTTACAATAAAGCTAGATTCGGAAATTGCTGTCGGATAACAAATTGAACATTTTCTGTTTCCGACCTGTACAATTTTTACAAAATATTTCTTTTCGACGTTAATTTGTACATGTGAAACCATTTATGACAATTGGAAACGGCACTGTTAAAACATAATGGTCTGTGTGTCAAATATTGTTTTATAAACTCACCGAAATGGTTTACAAGATTTTGGTGTATCAGATTTAATTTGAATTGAGAGTTGGCAAGAAACAACGAACCGCCATCTTCTTCACAAATAGATGCACTTCCTACCCATGACAAGGTTATAGAACTATAGAATTTATAACAGAAACTTTCATTGTAAAAACAATCATAATCAAATGGAATTTCTTCGGCAGCTGAAAATAGTTACATTTGAATTGTATTATTATTCACAGACACTTCATTGAGACAACACATGCCATTTTTAATTCAGAAAGAATTGACCATTCATTCATCTAGCGAATGGCTAAAATTCAATGCCCTGTCCAAATATAAAACAAATACATGTATATTTATTCCACTTAATAGGAATAGGTTAAGATAATTAGATTTTTCAATGCTGTGGGGATTGGTATATAAAGGGTTCGTCCAAGAGTATGTTGTGAGAAGGGATTTTGATGAGGTGCTCTGAAAGGGCTGATATAAAAGGTTTCTTCAATGTAGGTGACACCGCAGTTGCAATGACATGGTGTTTTAGTTTGTACATTGTCCATTACATTTCTGTATATGACCTTATTTTGAGACAGTGGTCTGTCAGTTGGGTCTATCATTTAGGGAGGTGTCATAGGTAAAATTGGTTGGATGGAGCGTTTATGTTTGTAAGGCTGCGTTTCCACCAAATGTCATGTGTACTTGACATATAAACTTGGTCGCTTCTACTGAATTTCACGTCGAACTATTTCATCCTTTGCACGCCATGGCTTATGGATCAGATTCACCTGGTGAAGATCTGTGTTTGTTGTACCAGCGAACAAGGAATAGAAACTGTATAAGGCGCTCGATATGGTTCCAGGAGCATTACTTATTACGTTAATAATATGCTTGATTCTTTTTTCTCCCCTTTCAGAAGAGTTAAGTTCATCAGAGTCAAAAACTGTCATATTTCGTGATTGAAAATAAAAAACAAAACAATGAACACAAATAACCAGTTAAGCACAAAGCATTTTCATTTATATAACCTATTTTATAGTAATAGGTACCGTAGAGTTAGGTTTACTTACGTTTCATAGGTATATAATATATCATACTATCATTCCACCAACCATTTGACGTTGTTCCCATGCCAGAATAAACTTTAAAAGGATACAAATAACACTCAATCATATCATTGATAATAGAAACTCCCACTGAATTACAGTTGGTAGAATTTACGCATGTTTCAACACATCCCTGTACATCTCTAACTTGCACCGTATTGTAACTACCAACGATTCTAGTATTATTAAAATAAAACCTCTTCCAGTATCGTTCACAATTGCTCCAAATATTTACAAACAAGAAACTGAGAACTATAACGTAAGCCAATATTTTAAATGTCTTCATTTCTCAATCGCGTCAAATTCCTCTTTGTTAATGCATTTTATTCTATTTAATTAGCCGATTCATGAAACTGTGAAAAACCACTTTTAAAATAATCTAGAAATAAGAAAGACCACTAAAGCAAGAATCTATTTTCATTCAATTGTTTGGTTTGTGTCTTAAATTGATTTTAAATTAATCACCTCTCCACATTCTTAACCTGTTCAATAATAGGTAGATCAAACTCTAAGTACTCGTGGTCAAGGTTTATGTCAAAAGTAATGTAAAAAAAATCGCAAAAAGTAAATTGTTTCATTTAATTTGGCCACATAGTCACAGTACCTTCACCTCAAATTGATTGACAATATGCCAGAAGGTAATCTGGTCACAATAGTTTAGTCACGAGATAAATTAATGTAAATGTTAACCTGGTTTCAAGATAAATTAGTCGTTGTAATTTGGTAAAAAGGTAAATTAACCCCAGTATGAAATATAACGAAAATAAGACAAGCTGAATAGAGTTTTACGCCCTAAACACCAGGGCATAATTTTATAATGGGTATGCTACGTTTGTTTCTTGTATTGGTTCAACAGTCAGTCCGGTATACCTTGCAATATGTTCGATACAATGTTTTAATGTGTATTCCCAGCAACACATGAATTAAAAAAAATGTCAAAATCCGACTGATGACACCTCCACAGTGTTGGGCATCTTGAAAAGAGGAGGGGTGGGGAGGATTTTTACATCATAATAATGATATTTCACAACATTCTGAATATAAATTGTTCTATAAAACATCACTGAATCTTTTGTTTCTGTCATGAATTCTTTCTTGCTGCTTGTAATAGGAAAGTAAACCAAAGTTACACATTCATGGAACTGAGGTTTTTTCACCTTTAGAAAGCCGGCTCTAAAAGTAGGTGTCTACTCTATATTTAAACAATGACACTCTCCAAAGTCGGTACGTGATTGTCTTGCCCAGCTACATCTCCTGTCACCCGAAAGTTACTCTTGGTGAAATATAATCTCGTTTGGAGCAAGGGCCATCCCAGCAGAAACAGTTACTTGGAAGGTTTGTGTTTAGCTGCCGTTTACATACACCTGTCTTGGACAGTTGAACTCTTTGAAGATTCTCTTCAAACGCTTCAGTAAACGGAGGAAGTGCCTCAATAGGTAGTCCGAACCGTATATGCATACTTGGCCGCCCAGATCTTACAACTTATATCAGACATTTTTTCTACTTCGGCGTTCTTGCTGTAACAGTTAGCTATAAACTTGATTACCTGGATGATAACTTCAGGAATCAGGATTATCTAACTTTGTTAATGAGTCAGGGCACAGATCCTTTGTAATATGTTTTGATAAGGCAAGTGCTGCAAGCAAACCAGGTATAATAGCTTGATGTTCCTGAACAATGGCTCTGATGAAAAGATTCTTTTAAAACAGTATTTTCTTTATTTGAAATATTAATTTATAACATTTTCCATTAAATAGATTTGCATTGCCGTCGATTTCAGCAATTGACTGGTAATACGTTCTCTCATATAGGCGATGTCATAAACATAGGGTTGTTAAATGTTCGTTTAGGTAATGGAAAAGCAGAAGTGCGAATACATCTGTGTCATCTGCTAAGATCATTACAGCGCCAGATTGCTCATTAGAACACATTACTGTCTGTTGTGCTATGGAATTATCTGACCCAAGTAAACAAACACTAAAGTCACGTAACTTTATTTAGTTTTGGACGAACATTAGAAGTAACAAAATCACAAAGATTGCAAATATAAATTAGGATAACACAAATAAGAATGATTGCAAATTATATATGAGATTAAACATTTCTGAATATGAAAAATATGTACAATATTTCAAAATATATAAATATACCAAATCCCAAATCAAATAGCCCGTTAAATCCTTAAAATTAGGGGTTGGGTGGGAGGGAAACTGACTTTTCAAACTGAGTTTACTTGCTGATGTAAAAATGTAAAGGGAGGATGTTCGGAACAGGGTTAAAGAAGTGAACTTATTTCAACATAATAGTGAGTAGTATCAGTTATTGAAAACGAAAGAAATCTAATCAAATCAGCTGAACGCTGTGGGTCAACAGTACTAATCAATACATTGAGGTTTACTACAGGGTCCAGACAATTAAACATTTTATAAATAAAATACTAATATTATCGAGTATTCCATGAACGATCTCTTTGGGAACGTCACCACTTGTCACCACCAACCTTTGTGTGCAATGAAAACCATGTCGATTGTCAGGTCCTTACAAATGATCTCCATCAGCTGCTTCTTGTTTGAACTCACTGTCATTTTATACTTTACTGATTAAACTTTTAAAAAGTGGCCTGGTTTCACCACAGGAATCCCAAACTTCACTTTTGAATTTAAACAAAGGATCGTTTTTCTGTTCATACCCATGGGTAGAGAGGTGTCACCACCCGGATTATGGAAGAGAATGTCTTGTACTGTGATATTCTGCTAAAAACATCGTATGGAAAAACTTGCTGGGTTCACTCCAAAATGTGTGTCTGGCTGCTGGACTATTTCAAATTTTAAGATTCCTAAAACAATTTTGTTAGCTGGTCACAAATACTGACCGGATTAGTGGGGGACAACACAAACGAAAGTGAATAATTGGAATAAAAGGAATAAATGATCAACTTTAAGGAATCTCAGAATGTTCAAAATAAAACAAAGGGAATAACACCCCACTTTAATGTCTTAAGATGGTATAGACGTCACCCATTTTTCCTCCACATTCAATAATGCTTATCAATTGTTTGAACATTTTACTTACATTAACAATACCCATTAACGCACAATAAGTGTACTTGTCGTTGAGCTGATTGTGGCTATATATAGAGTTATTGAAAAAAAAATGAATAGACACTAATTATCTCATGACTACCATCGGCATTTAAGATGAAGCAACGCCGTACATAACCATTCCGTTTAGTTTTACCTTACGGAAAATTAGTACGATCAGAAAAGTGTGCCCTTTCTAAAAATATGTGTTGTCTTCATATAACTTGTAAATGGCATGGAAATCTATTTGATATATATCAGTCTGAAATAAAAAAAAAACGAATTATACAGTTCTTTATTTCCTCCAATTTGAGGATTACAACATAGTTAAACGTTATACAAACAAAATATAAATTAAACGATAGAAAAAATGTATAGAGTAAAATAATTAATATTTATAAAATAGAAATAAAAATACACTATTTACAATTAAATTATATAGATGGTATTATGGTAAATAAATATTTGAAAAAGTGAAGTAATAATTCAGGTTTGAGAGATTCCTTCCGTAAGATGGCTTATTAATACATTGATATACACTATTGTAATTTTGTATGATAATGCTAAAATCCACTTTTTGTATTATAATTTGATAGTGAAGGACTGTAATTTTCGCCAAAATTTATCACCTCTGGGAACATGGTCAAGGCAATCTGTTGAAATGTGTACTCCAGCACTGGAGAAAAGTAGTCCGTATTTTCTGCTAAGAAATATTCACCTGTAGAAACTAGTTTAAGTGAATGTTTTGGTAAATAGTAAGCGAGACGTTTTATACAAAAGGTTCGTAAGCCATACATCGTATGTGTAAAGCAAGACGTTTTATACAAAAGGTTCGTAAGCCATACATCGTATGTGTAAAGCAAGACGTTTTATACAAAAGGTTCGTAAGCCATACATCGTATGTGTAAAGCAAGACGTTTTATACAAAAGGTTCGTAAGCCATACATTGTATGTGTGACGGTTTACATTGGTATGAAAAGACAAATCTCTGGATTCTGAGATAGCTTGTTAGACGATGCGCTTCCATAAATCTGGTTTCTCAAAAGTTCCTTGGAGATTTAGTTCTTGCGTCATGCTTTAATTCAAAAATTCAATTTTGTTTTCAATGTCTCACATCAGAGGTACCTGTTTTTATCCACGCCTAGACCCACTATCAACTTATATATGATACAACGCGACCAACTATTTTTTCACCTCTCCTTTATTTTGCTGTCAATTCTTGAATTTCTTGTACCATACCCAATTTTTTTCGTGAAAAGGTTTCCTTTCTTTTCCTCTGATACACAAGATTTGTCAAAAAATTTTCATGTAATCATATTTTGACCCCCTGCAAATTACAGCAACTTTCTGTTTAAATAAACAGAATTCAAGTCGGTTGCAGTGGTGTATTCTAAACGTCAATTGTACTCTAGTTAAAGTAGGGCACCATTAAACTGTTGAGTTGTATGGTGCTTCGATGGTAAGTAAACAGAGAAATCAAAATCGATAAATAGAGCATTTTTAATTGAAAAATCTACACCAATAAAAAGTATCGAATGATATTGACTGTAGAAGTGGATTTAGAAACACCCAAGGGCGGCAATGCATTTTGCTTACAAGGGGCCATATCTTCTTGGGGTACTGAATGAAAGGGAAGGGGGACTATCAGAGATATATTTTGTGACAATTTGAAATGAAATGAAATGGTTGCAGTTTTACGTCCTACTCTTCTGCACCTTATGGGGACATTTTTCCAGGATAGCGGCATAAGCCATGTTCTTTATATTAACAATTCATATTATCTATAAATCGAACTGAGGTTAAACGTATTGATACTAGGTTTGCACTTGTGATATAATGTATAGTTTTGCATGAATATTAGAAAATATTATAAGAAAAAGGCTGTATTGTTCTGATAACCAATGTTCTGTTCAGTATGTTACATCAGGAATTTTAATGCAATTTAATAGGTATGGGATACTAGTATGCATGCCCCTTCAATTCCATGTCATGAACATATTAATCATGTGGCGATGCAAGCACTCTAAATGGAGTGATCCACGTTCACATAAGCAGGCAGTGCGAAAGGTAACATCAATATAACAATCTATATTATTGAGAATGTATTGTTTGTTTTTCATCAAAATATCTTTATAGATTACATTACAAAGGAAATATTTATTTTTATATTTTGTTGTCTTAGTGGTTGTTCTAGTGGTTGTTCTATTATATTCAGAATTTTGATATTGATTTCTTCTAAAATATTCTCTGATTATTTAATACAACTATATATAATACTTATATATAATCCCTTATCGATTTGAAGTGTGAATGATGTGAATAATTCATTGATTTTCTTTATTGTTCATGAATTTCATTCCCTTTAATAATACCATGCTGATTATAGGTTTTATTATAAAAAAATATTGATATAATTTTAATATTGACATTATATCTCCTTTATATCCAGCAGTTTACCAACATCTCTGATCTGAAATCGACGAAACGTCACAGATGAGTGCAAATTGTGATGAAAAAATTTAGCGGAAATATGTCAAATGTACGTAATTGAGATGGATTAATTCTCACAAATTAGCAGACTAGGTTGTAACAAATAATTGTCGTTTTAGAAATGGGCAGATGTGGCAGGCCCGTAACCAGCTCTATGTGCCAAGGGTGGGGGGGGGGGGGTGGCGACCGCATTTATAAGGGGGCGGTCACATTACTTTTAGGAAAGTGGGAGGGGGGGCAGTTATAACGATAATAATTGCATGATACTTAAAACAGCTTTCAATTCTTATTTAATTCAGGGATTGTGAAAAAGAAAATTAATTAAGGGGAGAGGGGGTGGTTAAAGATTAGATAAACAACTATTTTTTTTATATCAGACTGTTTTATAAAAAGAGAATACATTTTTAAAAAAATAACTATTCATAGGGTAGTTTAAGTGTTTGAACAACCGAATATGAATAAATTTATGCATATTAATAATTACAGTTTGATTAGTTTCTCATATGCATGTGATAATCTAACACCTTTGTCTGACTGGTCACTTCTGATGTTGATAGCTTCATGAAGTTTTCTGGTTTTATCAATATGTTTATTGATTGTCAATATGTTGGTGTTTTCAAAGTTGACTTTAACTTCAATTACGTTGCATAAACTTTAACCAATGACTGTTGTTCCATAAAACTGTGTCTACATATTGTTCCCACAATACTTGAATGCCATTTAAAGATCTTTAAAATTCTCAATAGAAGACAAAATTGATCTCTTTCAGCATTAAGTACAAGATTGTGACTGCTTTCAGCTTTAATTGATTTTTTTTTAGTATTTTGCAGGGGGGGGGCAAAAAGATTTCCAGGGGGGGGGGGCGCCGCTAGTTACGGGCCTGAGATGTGGTCCAGATTCAATGGGTTCTTTTCTGCAGTTTTCTAGCACATCTATTATTTTCTTATCTGTATATATATTTAACACCGTAATTACAAAGAAAACAAGACGATCGACGCTCGAATTTAACCAAGTCACTTGTTAAAGAACACTAAGCATCATTTAACGTTGTTTGTTTATCAGGGTCCTATAAATAACCCATAACCCCTTCACTCAACATTCTAATCTAAATAATGTTCACCATTATTTTCACTTTTAACTGTCATTCTAAATACGGTTTGTTTGATTGTTTCAGATATCAAACCTCAAACCTAGTAGAAACAGGATATTAATTCTGGTTGGATCAATAATTAAATAAACCAATCAAAAAATTAAATATTTAAAACCTTCCGAAAAAGAATCAGTTTACCAGATTCAAACAGGCTTGAGAGTCAATATAACTGAACACTTTTCACCTTCTCTATTTTTTCAACAAATTGGTCCTGAACTTTACAATGAGGCCATACAGATTTTTCGGATCTTCGCCACAATTTAAAAAATAGTATTTTTTAGTATAGGTTTTATCGATTTTATTGAAGAAATTTGAAATATATCATATAATTCCTTCAAATTTCCCTAGTTCAGTAGAGCATTTGTGTTACTATGTTGATTAGAATTCGGATCTGTTCATTTTACATACTGGTAAATGTATGTTACTTGGTCATTTAAAAATAGATGGCATTACTGGCATTGTAAGGGGGAATTTTAATCTTTTTGTACGTCGAAATTTGTTTGTTCAAAATTTTTAAATTAAGTTTTATATGCTGTCTTAGCAGGTGTAAAATCGATAGAAATCAATTAGTTAGAAACATACGTCAACTTGCTATCTACTGTTTCTAATAGAGATCTATTAGAAAATATTAAATTCAAAATTAAGAACCACAGAATTCAAGAAAATAAAGAATGATAGGCAGGTAATAAGAGCAATTCAAACAAATATACACTATACATAAACATATTATAAATGAACATTTATTATACTTTTCCCTCGCTTTCTTGCTCTTTTTACCCTCGCTTTCTTGCCTTATTCCTCGCTTTGTCGTCTGTCGACTTCTCGTGGGTGTGAGGGTTATATGGCAGCAGCAGGCTTTCATATACTTATGCGTGATATAAGATGCCTTTTGTAAAGTTCCTATATGATAGCCTTTTTAAACATTAAAATTAAGAATGGCTGTATTACATTTTACAGATGAACTTCGCGTAAACACAATATTTTGAACAACGGACCTGCAACTCTTGACCTTCAGAGGTATGTATGTGAAGTTACTACTGAATAGTTTATCAAGTATTTGTTTTCCAATCAGAATCGATTTTTCCAAAATGAAATATCTGCTAGAAAAGTACAAATTGAGCTATGGGTATTAAAATTGCCGATAAAATAGAAGTTCTATTGGTGGAGCATAGTTCAACCAGTCCTTATGGTTGCCGAGTCGCTGACTAGCTTCTTCATGTATACGAACACTATCATGTCGACAGCATGAAAGAATTTAATGATCTTCATTGGTCTCAAGAAACAGCTTTTGGATACGGCAGCTTCATGCACCGACTAAGTCTTTAAACTAATTATTCGGGATAAAAATATTCAGAGGCAGTCGCTGAACCAATTTATCGTTAACATGGGCTGGTGACTTGTTTTGACTATTAGCAGTTTCTCTATAAAAATAACATATTGTTTAGGACCATTCAAACGATTCTCTATTCAATTCGGACTATTTGATCGACCTTTGACTTAACTCAGTTTTGACCAATCACGTGGCTTCCTTTTCCCGCGAATTGATTATAAGACCCGAACAATTGGTGCATTCTGATACGTATTAGACTAGCTTATCAAGTCCGCTCTAATAGAAACTAGAACAATATGGCCGTTTCGTCAACAGCACATGGCAGAGATAATTAGGTTCGAACAGTCCGTATTGAAGGGCAGTGTTAGACCTAACTCTAGTGGTAACGTACAAAGCCAATAGCTAATAAAACATTCAAAACGAAACTAATAAAATATGAACGAAAGTTAGGTCTATATTTTAATTAGACTGCCTATTTTAAATCTTATCCCGCTGTATTGTGTCAGAAAGTTGAAATTAGTATCACCAAGAGGTTCTAATCTGGAATGGAGTATGAATCAGCAACTCGGTTTATATCGTGTACGTCTACCCTTCATTTGGTTACAAATACAAATATTCATCATTATATTTGCAGCTTGATCAAAAAAACCTAAATTTGATTAAAATATGTTTTCATAAACTTTTAAAATTGAATCACTACATCTGACTATCAAGTACTTTAAATCACGTTTCTTAAAGACATCCAATCAGAGTAAGAGGAAATCCTTACTTTAGAGTCCAAATGTACTGTCTACAAGAAGAATTAAATATATTATTATCGTGGCTCATATACGACAAAATTATTTCCTATTGATTTTTTTTTTTTTTTTTTGTAAACTTTGATTTTCATTTTAATACTTTCATTTTCTTTTTTAGAACTTGATTTATCAGTATGGTGGAAAATAATTTTTACCTTGGGTATTATATAATGATTTTTTAATTAAAAACTTGATTTATCATCTCGGTGGAAAGTTATTTTCACCCAGGTCATAATTCAATGGGTTTTTATCTAAAAACTTTCGTAATCTATGTCTAATTGAATCACGCGTTCTCAAAGATGGATGGCAGCATTAATTCTGTGTATACTGGAAATGTGAGTAGGAATTAATCTTTAATCTTGTATAACGCATAATGACTATGTTAGGTCGAATATATGGTTTATGACCTGAATAAGTCAACAGTGCTTAATTATACAAATGGCTCATACAGATATTATAAGACGAAAACGTTTTTTACTGCAATTATTGAGATAATTCTGTACAGACAATCGCACCGTAGTAATACTTTTCATTGTTAGTCCCTTCATACCACGGAAAAAGGGGAACACAGCCATAAACAGAATTCGAAACCGTAACAAGCATAATTTCTTCAATGGTGTAATATTTTAAAAGATGGAAGGGGGAAGTCGATATCTTCGATTACTGTGACGTTATATGAGATAGGTACACTGCAAAACTAAACGACTTTTTAGAAAAACTCCAATTATACACACTCGGGACTATATGCAGTGGTGCTGTTAGGGTACCAGTCACAGATTATTTTACCAAGACACAGGTGTAGTAACGCTACAAGTAAGACGACATCACAATAGGAATTATGATGTATAAAGTTTATCACCATTTAACTCCAAATTACCTTTCTAACCTGATACAAATAAATGATAAACCATACAATTTAATACAATACAACTGAAGGACTGAATTATGTTATAGATCTTTCATACTGTCTGGCATTAGAGAATGGAATAAGTTATCTAATAACTTAAAAATTCTACCTTCCATAAATTCTTTTATAGCAGCTCTCAAATTATATTAAATCCTAGTACCTACGTCATACTTTTATGGCTCTCGAAAAAATCAAATTCTGCTTCCTCGCATTCGTCTTTCTAGTTTTAGTATACCATGCTTGGTGACATAAGGTGATGCGAAGCAGAAGCAAATTATTATTATTTTTTTTTTTTTTTTTTGTAATATTTTATTCAATAGAAACGGATCTGGGATCAGGCTTTCACCTATATCACCCCTCTCACATACACATATTTCCAGAATTTGGTTGTTATTAACATATATACAAACATTGCAACAAAACTTTAAATAATGATAACAAAAATAATAATGAAAGTATACTAAGGTTTTAGAATCTTTTTGAAAAGGCAATAAAATATTGAATTATTTCAAAAATTAAAAATGAGTTCTGGTTGGTGTCTGCTCCGAACAAAAGATTATCTACATTAATGAAAATAGAAGGTGAATAAGATAATGATCGATTTCGTGCATCTAAATGTAGGGGGCAGTTGGGTAACTAGTGTTCTGTATCCTCAAATGGATGACCACAAGCGCAGGCTGGTGAATCTGATATATGTCTTAAAAATTTGTGACCATTGAGATCACTACAGGAGAGACACAGGCGGTAGTGGATAATTTGGTTTTGTCGTTTTCCGAAATGATAAAATATGGGTGGTTTAGTATCTGATAATCTTAGTGAGTTTTTAGATGAGGAAATCGAAAGTGACAGTTTTTAAAATCTGGGAGAATATTCCACTCACGAATTGTAAATAGTAAAAAAGAGTAATAAGATGATGGCAAATTTGTTGTTTCTGAAAGAGTATACTGTTGGTTGGTAAAAGTTCCGAAAGAAAATTTGGAGTAATATTATTGATCATTTTATATAGTATTATAAGTTTGTGTCGTCGACGCCTCTCCTGTAGTGGAATAAATCCTTTTTCTTGGTAGATTAAGGCATGGCTTGTTCCCTTGACAGCCCCGCATATAGTTCTGAATGCGTGTAACTGGAGGTTATCTAATTCAGTCGTTAATTCTTTAGTGCTCCCGTCCCATGAAATATCGCAATAATCAAAATGAGGTAAGATAAAAGAGGTGTATATGGTTTGAAGAGATTTCCTTCTTAGACGATATATTTCAGACCTTCAAGACAGTTTTCTCTAAAATCTGATTAATATGACAATCCCATTTACAATTAGTTTGAAAATTTAGTCCTAGATGCTTGTGCGGAGAAACCTCCAGGATGTCGGTGATGTTAAATATTAAGATAAGCAAAATAAGATTATTTTTATTATGTAGTGCTAGTGATTCAGATTTCAGCGGGTTGAAGGTAAACAGCCAGTCCTTAGCCCAGTTGTTAATTTGCTCAAGGTCACGGTTTAGTATATCTGCGGAAGCATGTGGGTCAACAATTTTAAGATACAGACTAGTGTCATCGGCAAAAAGGCGAATGTTGGATTGTATGTTGTCTACAATATCATTTATGTACGGTATATTAAAAATGATAGCGGCCCAAGGACAGAACCCTGTGGTACACTATATAGACCTAAATCAAAAAAACAAAATCCTCCGACACGTTTCGGACAATCCTACCAGCTCATGTGGTCACATATTCGAAACCCTGAGTAAACTACACTACTCTCTTCCTCTTAAAACCTAACGATCTATCAATAAATAGACTTCTTTTCGGAACCAAATGTCAAGAATTCTATTCGTGCAAGTCCATAATTTCATTCAACTCAGCAAAATGATCCTTTCAACTTAGAAATTTACCCAATATCACCAGCAGAGACGTGCAGATACCTTTGTAAATATATTTATTACTTACATGTAATTCATTATCTTTTTGTATTTATTATGAACATATTGATTAGGGAGAGGGGTGATATAGGCAAAAGCCTGTTCCCCAAAGGCATTTCATTATTATAGGAATAAAATATAGTTGACAAAAAAAGTGCGATATTGTTGATTTTTCAACCGGTTTTGAATTATTGCTCTTGACTTAGTCAAAACGCATCGAAATTAGCTTGTGAATATGATATGGACTACAGTTTTCGTCTTATTTAAATGGAATGTGGTGTGATCATATATATTTTTAGATTTGGCCCAAATAATCTGTGTTTAAATAGAAATTTACTTTAAAGTGGGTTTATCTTGCTAGGCAACCATTTGTCCTTTTATTTCAGATTCAAACACTTTTTGCCGTAGCTCGAGTCTTGGGACAGAATCAAATGCTTTCCTGTAATACCTTGTTTTAATTATCGATTAATCAGAGAGTTTAGATTGAATTATGGTCTAGCGTGTGATGTTTTCTGTAACATGTTTGCTCGGCGTTTACAATAATTCTTTTTCTTAATAGTTAATCTAGAATTGATAACCACAGCAAACAATTTACAAGGACAACTTATGATTGTAATTCCTCTATACATGTTTGCATCTGTCCTACTGTCCTTGTTTTTGAAAACTGGATGAATAAGACCTGTTGTTCCAAATCACGAACAAGATTGAACAATAAGACGTATTATACAAGTAACATCAGAGCAGAATTATACTTAATTTATTCGTTCAGTATTGCATCATCGCCATATGATTTAGAGTTTTTAAGTTTTGCAATACATTAAATAATTTCATTCTCCGTGATTGGTGGATCCATCAATATGTGGCACACATGCGGCGTTCAACAGAATCTGTTTTTCGGTTTCGTCTATTTGTACACCTTCTTTTGATTCTCTTAAGTGTTCATATAATTCATGTTATAAATGTCTTTGGTTGCGTTTTATACAAAGATAATAGTATCTTGATGTGTGCTGAAAAATTATAATTTTAGTGGCAATTAAAATATATTTGTTCTGGAGCATTATAAGATTAATCAAATGGGAGTTAATTTATTTCTGATAACAGAGGACGCTGTCCTCTTTTACTTTGGCGCCTTCAAGGTATAGTCCTTTTTTTGGCGCCCAATAAAAAATTTGTTGAGCATTTTGATCAGCTTTCCTTCGCTTACTCACTGCAAGGACCATATTTATTTATGTTGAAGGCGCTATTAAATATTTGACTTTAGTTCAAATTGACGGGCTGAAATTTTGATGTTATTTTGATGTTATTAATTGGTGTCTGTGTTTTCAGAATCAAATATGGTAAACCCCACGAAAGTGTTAGTTAACGGTAGTTCGCACATAAATCATTTACAAACTTTTATGTCAAAAAATACCAGGTTAAAGGATTTTAACTTTCGGCCTGAAGAAGGATTAATTAAGGTGAAATATTGTGGAATTGGGGGCAGAAAAATAGAGAATACATGACATTGCTCAAGATGGAAACAAGCAATTAAGAATTATTCTCCAGATCATATTTTAGTTCAATTGTTAGGAAATGATTTAGACCACTGTGACCTCTCTCATGATAGAGTCAAACAGTTAGTGGAATTCTTGTTTTTTACTCTAGAGTCATGGGTAAGAGATGGTTTTGTACGAAAAACAACAGTCAAATACCATCTCGCCTAGTCACTCGCTTGATTGCTGTTGACCATTATAATAACATGATTGAATATGCTAATGAACTGATTAAAGCCAAGGTATCTGACAGCCCGTCAATGTATTTTTGTAAATTACGTGCTGTGAACTGTTTAAAACCAGCACAGCATATGTATCGTGATGGTGTTCACTTTAGTAATATTGGCAATAAGTTGTATTATAGAAGTCTTCGAGGAGCAATCCTTCAAATGTTAAAAGGTAATTATATGCACTGGTAATTGAAGCTTATTCTGCATGTTATGCTAAGTGCTTCATTGTATGTTAGAGCCAATTCAGCTAAGCTAAGTGCTCTGTATGAGAGCTAATTCAGCTTGTTAAGCTAAGTGCTCTGTATGAGCT
Source organism: Nipponacmea schrenckii (assembly GCA_030562195.1). Taxonomy (NCBI): domain Eukaryota; kingdom Metazoa; phylum Mollusca; class Gastropoda; family Lottiidae; genus Nipponacmea; species Nipponacmea schrenckii. Next base: position 28,518,854 of record JAUJPP010000005.1, read on the forward strand.
ACTTCAGCTTGTTTAGCTAAGTGCTCTGTATGAGCTAATTCAGCTTGTTAAGCTTAGTGCTCTGTGGGAGCTAATTCAGCTAGCTTAGGTGCTCTGTTTATGCTAAGTGCTCTATTGAATTTTTGAAATAATTCAGCTTATTAAGCCATATGTTCTATATTATCTTCTGTTTTTAATTAAAGAGCTAATTCAGCGGGTTACGCTAAGTGCTCAAGGTTATGTGACAACTTGTAAGATATAATATGATGAGGCGTTCAAGCTCTTGCTGACTCATTGAATATAAGAGATAGAAATAACATATGAAATTTCAATAGGAAAAATAGGTTTTGGAACTAGTTCTAGAAGTTAGTACTTTGGATTTTGTCTTCTATAATTTCAGAATAATAATGTCGAAACGACCTTCAGATCTGGTTAGAGAGAGATCGAAACGTCTACGAACGCCCTCGTACAAAGTTCTATCTCAGGGTATCCCGTCCTCTTCTAAACCTTGCACAGTCTCATCAGAGTCAACAATACAAGATCAGACTAATGCCGTGTCCTCACAGCCATACACAGCTACTTCAGCATCAATTGTGCAGGAGTCTTTGGATTCAGATGTTCTAGATCAAAAATTCAAAAGTTCAAATTCAAAGAAATAGGAGAAAAGATTCCAATTCTGTGAATTCAATTGTTCAAGAACTAAGAAACAATTCAAGTGATGACGATAGTGATGATAATATCAGAGAACGTTATGCACTGCAGGACAGTATAAGTGAAGCAGTTACCGAAAGTGTTCAACAATCACTACACTGTATTATCCCAACAATTACGGAACAAGTGGCTGAGGCAGTCCTTAGCAGAATGCCTCAGCAAATGCCTCAACAAATGGCTAATTATGATGAAGTTTCGGTCCCATAATGGTTAAAAGACCAAAATCCACTCTTTAAACAACATCCAACAACCTTTCAAGGTAATTATCCAATGCATATTGTGAAACCATTGGCACTAGGGATAGATCCTAAGGTGAAAGGCAAAATTTGGACTAATGAATTTGTTGATTTTGGTCTGCTTGTGGGAAAAACGGCCCCTCAAAAATTTGTTATGAAACAAGGTTGTGGGAACTATTGAAAATTTAAATCAATGGGTTAGAGCATTTTTTGTATTTGTCAGTATATATACTGAAAGGCATCAACACGAAAAAAGATCTGATACAATCGTTACAAGAGTAAGTTCCCTTGCATAACTTACTTGGCACTAACTATTACATTCAATTTAATCAATTGAAAATGAAGTCAGTCGCAAACAAATTTGTAATAATAACAATAATAATACTTTATTTCATAAATATAAGCCTTGCGGCCCAAAGTAAGTTTATATACAAATGTTCATTTATAATTTGATTTGGTGAAAACATTTCAATCAAGTTAATAGTGTATATATTTACAATATGATTTACATTTAAGGGGGTTGACAACCTTATCGTTCGAAGTGTATTTCAATCAAGAAACGTATTAATTTTATATCCATTCTATTTGGCATTAAAAGAAACTCATCTAGTAAAAATTTTAGCTCAATCGCTTCAGTAGTTCGTCTGATATCCGTCCGTGAAGATAATCTATTTATAGAACAAAACGGGGTATTCCTCTATGTAGACGTACAAATTACGTTGTCAGTTGACATTTGTGATTACAACGTCATCGGCTAAATAAACATTCTCTACGTTTGCTGGTCAGTTATTGTTAATATCGGCGCGCGAAGTAAGAGTTTGTGTATCGGGGGAATCCAGAAGTCACGTGATGTCCCATAAATCATTACGTCACATGTAAACAAATAAAATTTTATGATTGGTGGGTGGAAGGGTTTTGACATGTGCTAATCCATTGTTTTAGCACTCCAATTATGTGGATATCGGTGCATATCGATGCCTAAAAGGTGCTTAAAGATTTCTACAGCATGAAAGACAATCTTTTAACAAAATGATCGTTTATTTCGTAAGGTTTACATGTGTTTGCAAAATGTTGAAAAAAAATGCCATTTTTCCAAAAGCATATCTCGCTTACGATTTATCCGATTTTTACAAACTTTGGCTTCAACTAAAGCTTACGATGTCCTCTATAACTTTACGTTGGCTTTTTTTTATAAAATGAATAGTTTTTTAAAAATTCAATTTTTCGTAAATGTACTCGCAAAATTTTGATTTCTATCAATATCTTCAAAACAAAACAAAATTTTCCAAAAAGCCAACGTAATTTTGTAGAGATACATGTAGACTTGCGTTGTGCAAAATTTCAACCTTCTATATTAAATAGCCTAGTAGATATGCTAATTTTAAGGGAATAATTGACGTTTTTTTCGTTCATCTTTCATACCCGATTTCTTAAAGTTGAAATGTCATAAAGAAATAAATTTTATATTTTTGGATAGCTGAAAGTCCCCTCTTTCCATTGATATTTAAATATTTCAGATAGGTGGAAAAGAAGTGGTTGAAATCGTCTATTTTTTGTACATAGGTTTAGGGTTGTCAACCCCCTTAATATAAGTAATAATATAATTCATTGAGTTTCCTCACTAGGTAGAATATTACATTCTTGTTATTTGTGTTTTAAAGGTATATTTACAATATAACGAAATTTTATACACATTTTATTACATAATATTATATAGGGTTTACTTATTCATTTAGACTCTTTGTAGGCCTAAAAACTCGAACCTGATGTTGAAATCGAAAGTAAACGGTTAGAATCACAAAGAAAAACGATTTATTCGACTTAGGCTGTAGTATTTATCATCAAGATACCTTGTTAAAAACAATTTAAAACCCATTCCTCCTTTGAAATACGAAGATTTAATAATCATAAATTTATACTCTCGAACGTCTTCAACCCGATTTTCACATGATAGGCATACAAGTTCTCGATTATTGCATATATAGGACAATCTACAAATTATGTTTTTATATTATTCTATTTTTAAAATTGAATGGATATTTGGGTATGTTTATTAATGTATCTTTTGATATGTTGGAACAAATTATAATTTAGATATTTCAATAAAATGGTCTGGTTGGATTTTTTTTTCTTGTTAATTCGCGTAAGATAGGGGAAATAAATTAAAACAAGAACTAGAAACATCGTTTGAAATGTTGAAATAGAAAGATGACTAGCCCACTTCGTTTTGCAAATAGGAACATTGGTCAGTACATTAACAATCGCAAGTATGAAATATCCAAACCGACTTCTACACTTCTTTTAAACTTTTTAAGTTTTAAACAAGACTTTTCCTTGTGTGATAATCATTAATTTCACCCACATAAGTCACGAATTTGGCATGTAAAAATTGAATATTTTTTCTATTGTTTCGATTTTTTCTTGATTCATTATGAACAATCCCCTAGATTCACTTAAATACGTTTTTAAAACAAGGATAATTCTAATTGTAATTATAGGACCATGTCCTTGTGTATTGACCCATATAAAATAAAGAGTTTATTATTAATATTATTATTATAGTCTACAGATGGACGTACAGATGACGCAAATTTGCAGCGTCTTAATAATATTTTTCTCTACTTTTTACTGACAAAAAGGTTTATAATATATTGACAGAATATCATAAACGTACTTACATGTTACGAATGATTGACAGCATTTATAAGGTTGTGAATTGTGATATCATGTTTATATCGGTTTAGATGTAACATATTAAACTCACGCCAAGGATATGTGTGATATTGACTATGATATAATTGTGTTTTTAAGACATATTTATACATGGAATTACTATTTACATTGGACAAGATACAATCATTGTAATTATCACAGTATTCATGAAGACAGACTTGTTATTTGCCAATCTATACTGATTTTATATCACCGCGTTTTCAACTTCCTATTTCAAATACCTAGGATCTTCAACAAAAGGTTACAACCATATGGAATGCTTCAGGTGCAAGTCTTGATCAACCAATGCGTTTTGTTTCAATTTGTATTGCTCTTTAGATTTGGTGAATATATTGTCTGGCCCCTTTCCCATATTCTACACCATGACTTATTTTCTGCGGACCATGGCGTAATATATTTGACTAATCTATTTGGCGTTATAACTCTTTTAATATTGGAGATAATCTACAGATTCACTACAGGAAAAATTACATTCTTACAAATAGACCGTAAACCACGTCTTGAAAGCACGAGTTCCACCCCTTTTCCAACAAACAAAAACAGTAAATGAGTCCTTGTTGGTTTTGGAGAAGATAAAACACTCTATTTAAAATCCCTTCTCTCAAATTTTATACTATACTGAAAATTAAAGTACCGCACATTGAAGTAGCATGGTTATAGCTCATTAAAACTATCTATGTTGATAAGCGCAGAAAGGAATTAGGCGTGGATAACAATTCTTGTAACATTAAAGCAGTTCATATTTTTTCTGTTTGACCAATGAATTCTTTGACAAGCAACGGATACACAATGTTATCATGTTCTTGTGGCTAATGTCAAACATCAATTTTTAGTGTTCAGAAATGGATATTTTACATACTAGATTTGATACTAGATACAATATTTTCGGTCAGAAGTCGTGGTTCTAGTAATTAAGACGATGCAGCTTGAATTCTTAATCTCTTTAGATAATGAATTAGAATATCTGTATTCGACGTTAGATAACATTCAATTTCAGATTAATTCGGTTACGTTTACAGTTTTATCTAGGAAAGTCTGCTGTTAATAGTATTATAAAACAAATTTGCAATTTGAAACGGGAGAAACATACTGCCGAAGCTCAATTTTAGATAAGTGCTAAAATACTCAAGAATAAGACAAACCATTATAGTTTTAAAAACGTTTATTCGGCTGTAAAGTTCCATAGATAAACTTCAGGGTTTGTGTATCGTGGTAAATTATGTTATAAAATCAATTTAAAAGACTTAGACTCATCACTTGAAACCTTACAAATCGGCAAAGACACACTCGAATCTCAAATTGTCGAGATAAAAACCCTTCAAATTCTAAGAAGTTATCAAATCAGAATTGAAAAATGTTTGACACTATAGTTGGCTTATGTTTTATTCTAGAAAGTCTGTTTAAAAAGGTTAAAGTCGCTCAACAGTTACATAATTGAACCTAACTATTGTTTTTGTTTCCAATGCAATAAGATTGAAAACATCCACAGTTTAATGTCAGTCTACTATTAAACAATTGGAAATGAAATTCTAATAAAAGACAATATTCAGAAAGCTATTGAGTCATTGTAAATGTGGACGTTATTATTCGTTGCCCTAATCTCTCACATTCACTGTCGAATACAAATTGTACAACAAATAACAAATATTCTGAGTTCTGATTGGTCCAAATACATGGGGTTTAATAGCAATTTGACATCATGTCTTTGCAATTTGGCGTATTAATTTCAGCGAACTAGTTACAAACAATGACGTCTATAAATAACTAGACTGCGCGCATGTCCCAATGTTGTGGATTTTCACTCCAAACTTCCGGTGGTGTCAAGAAACCAGCATGGTGAAGACTTGCAGCGCTGTCGGATGTACAAATCGGCATCAGTCTGGATCAGGCATAACCTTTCATAGGTATGAAAAGCAATCGTTTATTCAACAATTTTTTGTTCGATTTGAATTTGTTCGAATATTCTTAGTTTCATCGGTTTTTACTGTTTTATTATGGTTTTACTAACTCAAGATAAGGAGATAAAACACTCTATTTAAAATCCCTTCTCTCAAATTTTATACTATACTGAAAATTAAAGTACCGCACATGGAAGTAGCATGGTTATAGCTCATTAAAACTTTCTATGTTGATAAGCGCAGAAAGGAATTGAGCGTGGATAACAATTCTTGTAACATCAACGCAGTTCATATTTTTTCTGTTTGACCAATGAATTCTTTGAAAAGCAACGGATACACAATGTTATCATGTTCTTGTTGCTAATGACAATTCTTGTAACATCAACGCAGTTCATATTTTTTCTGTTTGACCAATGAAATCTTTGAAAAGCAACGGATACACAATGTTATCATGTTCTTGTTGCTAATGACAATTCTTGTAACATCAAAGCAGTTCATATTTTTTCTGTTCGACCAATGTATTCTTTGACAAGCAACGGATACACAATGTTATCATGTTCTTGTGGCTAATGTCAAACATCAATTTTTAGTGTTCAGAAATGGATATTTTACATACTAGATTTGATACTAGATACAATATTTTCGGTCAGAAGTCGTGGTTCTAGTAATTAAGACGATGCAGCTTGAATTCTTAATCTCTTTAGATAATGAATTAGAATATCTGTATTCGACGTTAGATAACATTCAATTTCAGATTAATTCGGTTACGTTTACAGTTTTATCTAGGAAAGCCTGCTGTTAACAGTATTATAAAACAAATTTGCAATTTGAAACGGGAGAAACATACTGCCGAAGCTGTTTTATTATGGTTTTACTAACTCAAGTCTCCAGTCGTCAAGTGAGTAAATGTCATCCCGAAGGTCATTTGAAGCTAGGCCTATTAAGCCTACTTTCGGTCTATTATATATAAAAATAGTAGAGCAAGTTTGCCTATATACATCTACATTTTGTTCTCATTTGATAGATTTTTAGATTTTCAGCTGTCCACCTTCTCGTAACGAAATGGTTAAGCCACAACCTGGCAGTGATGATAGCCAGATAGGGACATTGACAATGACTGAATGGCACCTTCCATTGGCAGGGATTGGCTCCAAACAAGAGACCTGTTTATAAAGTAAGTTTAATTTCAAATAAATCCATGCTTATAAATTTTTGAGGCATATAAGCATATAGCTTCCATTTTATTGGTAGGCCCTTTGTAGTCTATAAACTGTAACACTGTTTTTGTGTAGTTTATATATTACCGGTATCAAATGTAGATCAAATTGAGTACATGTAGTTGAAATATAAACATTCAGATTACTGTTACGTTAGGCCCTATCTGTTTTCCAGGTTCCATAATTTTCAATTTGTTTCTCATTTTATAGGTTTGCAGCTTATGAAGCTCTTAAAACGAAATGGCTACAAGATGTTAAACGTTTACATCCAGACACCAAGAAGCAAACAAAGTTTGATTTTTTGTGCTCAGATCACTTCAAACCAGGAGATTTTTACAAATCGAAGCACGGGACGATGGCACTTTTAAAGAAGGAGGTGGTTCCATCTGTTTTAAGTTGGAAAACCTGTCCAGAGGTATAATTATACAACACATTGAATTATTGAATTGATAGTACTTATTCATGTGCTAAATGAATATGATTATCAGTAGGTTTCACTTGATTTCACAAAAATCCATGATGAACAATTTTTGTAGCATCTCTATATTATCTGTACTTTACAAACTATATATAAGGCCCTATGTATAAACTTTTAAAAACACTGTTTTTGTTCAGTTTATTATCAAATATAGATTAAATTTAGTACATGTAGTTGAAATATAAACATTAACATTATCTGTTTTCCAGGTTCCACATCGCACATCTGTTAATTCTCACAATAGTTTTGAAAAGCCTGTAGTAGAAGCTGGTACATCTTTTAATTCCTCAAACACAGAAGTAATAGGGAACGACTACCCACATTTTGTTGAACCTACAACTTTAAAACGGAAATATGACAAGGTCTTACAACAACTAGATACAACAAAGAAAGAACTTCACAATTCAAAGAAAAGAGAGAAGCGGGCACGGCATTCTCTTGAAATCGTGTTAAATGACTAAATGAAAAGGCTTCTCAAATGTAAGATACTTATAAAGGTAGGTTTTTCATGAACTTTTACTGGATTATTAGCCACCTTCATTAAAGTTTCGATTTTCAACTGTCTAGTGTTCTTTAATATATGCTGGCAATTTCATATAGGGCCACTAGTCTGGAAAATAAATTCTCAAGTGTGTTTCCTGTAAAAGGCAGAGATTGCAAAGTGCAAACAATTGAATATTTTAATTAGTTTTGTTCCACTACATTTTTTAAACTATATAAATGCCAGTATAATAGTTGATATTGTATTTGAAATTTTCATGTTATTCTAATATTGAAAAATCTATTATATACTTTCAGACATCCCAGTAGATATATTTAAGAGACCTTCAAATGAATATTCGACAGAACAACGACAGTTTGCCACTACGCTTTTTTTCTATGGACCACGTGCATACAGATTTGTGAGGGAAAGTTTACACCTCCCACATCCATCAACAATCGAAGGTTAGTACTTTGTCAGGAATCTATATGGTGATACCAAATATTTGTGTTAAATTTTACATTTGCATTGGAACACTTGACTTGAAACAAATAAATATCATATATTGACAATAAATATAGAAAAAGTTTCCTCCTAATTCCCCTGGTTTTATCTATTACGCTTACATGCCTAAAAAATTCTGTCTATAAAACTTGTGCCTAAATAAAAGTGGACCGTTGTGGACGTATATTGTCATCGCCACTAGTGGTCTGCTCGTCCATAATTAGTTTGTGAACGTGATGGCCGGCCAATGGATGCAACAGGTTTAGATAGATTTTTATGAAATTTTGCATGAAGGATTATATTCAAAAGATCAGGGTCAACTTTGAATTTGGGTATAACCAACTTTGATGGTGTTTCAACCCATTTTTTGGGTAAGTGGGTGTATCTTGCAACTGCTTATTTATTACAGCATTGAAAGGTTTAAAGAGACATTATCATCCAGGTGGATGAGTAATATCCAGTCAAAACCAGGTTTGTCTAACCAGGTTTTAGATATGCTGAAAGAAAAAGCTGCTAAAGATCCAGTGAATTATGGTAAATGTAGTTAAATGCTGGATGGTATGTCCATACGTAAACATGTGGATTGGGGTCCCAAATATCAGGAAATGGTGGGATTTGTTGATCTTGGAGCGGGCAGTCTTGAAAATGTTGAAGAAGCCACAGAGGGTATTCTTGTACTTGCTGTCGGATTACAAAATCACTGGAAAGTTCCTGTCGCATATTTTTTGATTAATGGTTTAAGCGCAGATGTGCAAATGGAGCTGTTGCTGTCTTCTGTTGTGGCTTTATATGATAGCAATGTGACAGTACAAGCATTAGTAATGAATGGCCATACTACCAATTAGAGAATGGCATCTCTCCTTGGATGTTCTTTAGATGTAAATAACACCATAAGTTGCTTTAACCATCCATGTGATGACTCTGTAAATATTCATGTATTTTTTTATGCTTGTCACCTCCTAAAAAATCTTAGAGGAACATTACATGCGTTCAAAGAATTCAAAACCACATTTTGAACTGTTAAGTGGATGGACATTGTCAAGCAGCCCAAACCTTAAGTACATCAGTTGCCTCTGCATTAATATATTTAAAGAACCTTAAAATCAAAGGTTTTGAAAATGCTTCCAGTACTGCAAAATTTGTTGCTATGGTGGACCGCTTATTTGATGTGTTCAATAGTAGATCACCTATTGGTAAAGGTTATAAGAGTCCAATCAGACCAGGTAAGTTCAATTATATCAAAGCCTTCCTTCTAGAAACCAAAGAGGTTTTAGTTAATATGACAGACATGACAAATAAAAATATATGTGATGGCAGACGAAAGTTAAGTGTTATTGGATTTGTTGTTAACATAAATAGTATATTAAACCTTGCACAAGAATTGCTATTGACTTCAACACCTGCTCTTAGTTACCTACTGACTTACAAGCTATCTCAGGACCATTTAGAGACTTTATTTTCTGCTGTTCGTCAGTGTGGTGGTTGGAACAATAATCCATCAGCTCTTCAGTTTATGGCAGCATATCGCTCACTCTTAAGTCATGCTGGTGTTCTTATCACAGGCTCTGAGAATGGAAATTGCAAACCTGAAGACACAACATCTCTTTTAAATATTGTTAATTGCGACAATGACGACAAACCAACACCAATTATTACTTATAATAAAGCTTTATTTGACCATTTTTACAGCAAAAATGAAATTGGGTTTAGTCCATTTGTTGAAGGTGTCTTAGAATATGTTGCTGGTTGGGTCGTTCGTAAGGTCACATCGAAGCTAGCATGTGTTGACTGCTCCTTTGCATTGATTAAACCATCAGTTGTACAACGCTCATCAACATCCTCATCTTTGCTTATAATTAAGAATAATGGAGGACTTGTTTTTCCCTCTGATAGTGTTGTAAAAATCATTAGAAATTGTGAACAGTATATACGTTCTACCATTAATGTTAAGAAGGTTAAGTCGTTGCAGTGGGAAAAAATAATGATTTCTCAAATGATAGCAGATCTGCCAAGGAATGTTTTCCCAAAACTTGAAGAAAATTTTATAGACACTTCAAAGGGAATTGATACACATGAGTACATTTTACTACAATTATTATGTAAAGAATTTATCATATTAAGAAGAAATCACACAGTGAATTTAACCAATTTAAGTTTAAAAGGACAAGGTGTTCGGCATTGCACTAATAAAAAAATGTTGTTTCTTCATCAGTAGAAGTGTCAAGGTATTAAAGAGATTGTAAAGAGGTTTTCTAAACTTGTTTTGTGTATCAGGGACACTGAAGCATCGATTTGCACCATTATGATTTTCAGTCAGACCTCTGAGATTCTATCAATTCCACAAAAACCAACACATTCTACTAGGGATAGACCTTTGAGGGTGTTCATATGGGGATAAGCATGAGGCCTAGGCCTATCATGTAGCCTATACGTAGACTTTATAGTAGGGTATAATCTAGTCATGTTATTATTATGTGAATAAAAAATACTTCTAAATGATTTTTTTTTCTTAAATCTATACGGTTTCAAGATTCAAATTAATAGAATTTATATAATATTACTCGAACAAGCTTGCCCCTTTGGAGTTCCAACGGCCCGTCAAGGGTTCATATTATTTATGTTTACATTAGAAACCATACGAGCTTGCATTGACCTAGTTGTTTTCTGCCACTACCGGAAATCAGCACTGATTGGCCATGCCGTCCTACGTAAATTGACTTGAGCGATCGGTCTAGTTATTTATAGACGTCATTGGTTACAAATCTTGTTAAATGTTAAAACATAAAAAGAATGTCTTCTTTTTCATTCAATAGCGCACGTGCAGTTTGTTTTTATGTGCGTCATACTGCACCTCACGACATAAAAACCGAATAACCCATGTCTAAATTATCCATAAAAAAGAGTCCGAGATTAAAATAATCACAATTTGTGGTACAATTCCGATAAACGACTTTCTGTTTTAGATTTAGAGGGGGTTTATTCGATATTTAACCATGCTTGAATATACCATTAGAGACCCTCGAACGCAAGCGGTCTCGGGATCTAATGATTCAAGCATGGTTAAATATCGAAAATCTAATCTTAAACAGAAAGTGTTTATCTTCTAATTGTAAAATTTTGAAAACACATTCTCAACCTCCGTGACTCCTGATGTGCTTTTATATTAATCAAAATTGGCACATAAATTCTTTCCATATGGTAGAACTGGCGTCTTAAGTGTTTACGCCATTAATAGCAATATGAATTAAACAGAAATATTACAAAAGTGTAACCGAATTGGCCTTTAAGTTAAAAAAAATTGCAAATTGAACCACCAGCGGATTAAATAAAATAGATAACATGAGACGCCATTGATCTCTATAGAATTACTCTACATTTTCCTTTAGAAGAATCTTGTGGATAAAGAATAGTAATTAAATAAAATTATTTTATTTATCCAACGACAATTTGGAGTCATTATAATACCCTTGTTTATTTCTCAATTTCCTTTCATTTGTTACCAAAGAACGATGGCTACTCTAAATTATACTCTTGTGCCGTTGTTCCTCGTATTATGTAAGATGGAACAACTGTGTATTAAAATTGTGTATGTGTGTTGGGACATTGATTGAATCACTTTGCAACATTCCAAAATACAATCAAACGTCGGTGGCTCCCGCAATCCCAATAAAACTAAGTATTTGATGACAAACTACTGGAAATTGGAATGGTGCAAATTGATTCTATCAGTGTCTCAGATACAGAATTTATTTTAGGAAATTTCTTTACAACCCATTTACGCACTGCCATTTAATAGACCTTATAGTAAGATAAGATAAGATAAGATGATTTATTGTACGTTACACCCTTGTAGGGCAGAATACAAACATATTTAAAACATACAATTACAATACAAAAAGCAAACATATAAACAGGGTATCAGAAGGTGCTTTATAAAATGATATACGTATAAGGAACTTAAAGTCAAAAGGAATTTTATATCAATATAAAATGTAGGTTAATATGTAAAGAAACAAAGGTGTCAGAAAGAAAACAGACATTAAGTTTTATATAACTATATTAAGGAGGCAGTCCCAGTAGCTTAAACATCCCAAATTTATTTATTTATTTTTTTTGAGAAGAGCTCTCCCAATGGAATATTATTTTCAGGCGAGAAATTAAGGTTTTTACTTATAAAATTACTTAAGAAATATTATTTACTATATGAGTCATTCAATTTTCAACTTACCAAAATTTAAAAAAAAAAAAAAAAAAACATAATTTAATAAAAAAAAAAAAGGGCCATTATACATGAAAACAGGAATACAAAAATTTGATTAAAAGGAAATAATAAAGTTGAATATGAATAAGTGTGAAGAAGTATGACAATAATAACATCGAAGAATTTGTTAATGAGCTTTGTCATTATCAGTGTATATAGGCAATGGTTTTTAGATTCCCCTTTCTTTAAAGGCGTAAAATGTATAGGCAGCAACTGCTCTGGCTAGGTCTGGTGTCATAGGGTCTAGAAGCAGTGGCAATGAAAGTGGAATATTAAGTACAGATATTGGTGAACTTTTCACGTAGAGAGTGGTAATTCGGGCATACCAGTAAAAAATGGTGTTCATCCTCAACCTGTGACAGGTTGCATTGTTGACAGATTCTCTTCTCCACAGGGATCTGTCTATAACGACCTCTCTCAATCTCCAACCTATGTGTATTCAGTCGTAACGATGTTAAGGCTAATTTGTGTTTAGGATTATTAACAAATTTAATGTAAGGAACAGTGTTTGAAAAGAAAGGTTTTACGGAGCCATAAGTTCTTAATTTACTGTTTGGAGCATTAATCGAGTTATTATACACAGAACTAAAGGAATTTTGCAAGGATTTTCGAATTTGATTGGATGAGTTATTAAGGTTGATATCGAATGTAATCAAAATTTTATTTATGGCCGATGTCCAAGATAGGTTTTGATGATTTTTGGCTAAATGCAAGTCTTCTTCTAAAGCAGCTGTCAATAATGAATTTTTCTCGAGTGTGTCGGTATTTGCCAATCTTTTAGAATATAAAATCATCCTTTGATAAATTTCTAATTGCAACGGAAAAATACAGAGTTCCGATATACTACCAATATTGCTGGCATTTTTTGGCAACCCAAGAATAGACTTGGCTGTGCGTATTGAAAGTTGGTTGTTTTCTAATTTGTCCCAGTTGGTAAATACGTATTTTTTGCTGTAGACTAACTGTTGTCCCCAAATATCTGAAGCGTACAAGGCAATTTGTTTTGTAATGCTATGGTAAAGTTTTAACAGAATATTGGAAGGAAGATTGTCATTGGTACAGACTTTCTGTCTAATACTAAACCAAGCTCGTCTCGCTTTCTTGCTCAACTCGATCATGGCACCTTTAAATGAAGAGTTGTTTGTTATAAGTATACCGAGATACGTATATGAAGAGACAATGCTAATTATTTGTTTTTTGAGGTAGAATTTTGTATGTGAATTTTTTGTTTTGCAGTTGAAGATCATTATTTTGGATTTTTCTAAATTAATGTTGAATTTCCAATCTCCACAAAATTTATTAAGTTGATTAATAGAGTTTTGTAACCCAGTGGGAGTCCTTGAAAGTAAAACCAGGTCGTCAGCAAATGATAAATGAGAAACAGTGGTATTGCCTAATAAGGGGGAATTTGAAGTAGATTTGTTGATATAGTTATGCAAGTCATTGATATATATGTTAAACAATGTGGGGCTAAGGACGCATCCTTGTTTAACACCAGTTGTAGAGTTTATACTCTGTGTTAGTCCTGAGTTTGTTTTTACCGTATAAGTAGTATTTCGATATATTGATCCTAATAATTTTAAAACAGAGCCGTTTATTCCAATTTTCAGCAATTTATAAATAATGCCTTTTCTCCAAACATTATCAAATGCCTTGGATAGATCTACGAAAAAAATATAGAGGGGTTGCTTTTTACTTTTAAATTTGTTTATCAATGTTTTTAATATGAATATATTGTCAACAGTTCGATGATTTTTTCTAAAACCAAACTGAGCCTTATCTAAAATATCATTAGCTTCTAAATATGTCGTAAAACGCCGATTAACTATTGATAGAAATGTCTTTGATAAACAACTACTTAATGCAATACCTCTGTAGTTATTCACATCGGTTTTAGAACCCTTTTTATGCACTGTAACCAGAAATGATTCAGCCCATGAATTTGGAAAAGAGCCTGTTGAAAGAATTAAACAGTTTATGGTAATGAGATTGCATGTCACTTAATGAAGTAATCAACATCTCATTAATAATCATATCAGGACCTGTTGATTTGCCCTTCTGTAAAGATTTAAATGCCAATTGTATTTCGTTGTGGGATATTTCAGCGTTAAGTTCGGAATTTGACGTGCTATTAGACCATAAAGTATGAATTTTCTCATTAATTTTTTCTTCGAATTTTGACTTATTCTTGCCTTCGTCAAATAATTTCGTGAAGTGTTCTTCCCATTGTTTTAGGGGAATGGAATCCTCATCCTTGTCCGGATCAGTTTTGATAAGAGCATTGACTAAACTCCAGTATTCCTTTGGATCTGAGGATTTCAATTCATCGAGTTTTTTTAAAATTTCGTTTTTTGATTGTCTCCTTTTATATTTAACCACTCGCTTATATTCTTTTTTTCGACTGAGATAAATATACTTTAAGTTTTTATTGCTAGGATTTTGGTTAAATGCGTTTAGAGAATTAAGCATGTCTGTCTTCAATCGGTAACAGTCCTTGTCAAACCATTTGTTTTTCTTCCTGTTATTATTATTGATTTTAGTAGGCCATTTAATTTTTCAAGATTAGAGTTATTCGAAGCCCGTGGTAGAATTTCTAGAAATTTTATACTTGAATTCGGGAATTTGCTTTTTGTAGTGTTTATAAGGGATATATATTCCGTTTTACACTGGTCTATATTAAAATCCTCTCCACATCCATCATTTGAACTAATTAGAAATAGAATAGTTGTACGTTTACCTGAGGCGGAACACCTTGAAATGAAAGTTGTTGCATCACATATTTTCCCTCCCCGTAATGTCCTTACATCTGTAGACTTTGTGTAATCCATTCTATTAGGGATAATATGTTTCAGAATTGATGATCCTATTATGATATTTGGCACATCTTTTAATGGTTTAGCTGTCATAGCTCTGACGTGGGCTGGTCTATGCGTCCCTTCAGTAGAATTTGGTTTGGATTGCGTTTGGTTGTCGTCACTCAGAGTAGGTCGTAGGTATTCCAACATCTTCATTGCTTTATTTAAATTTTCAATTTCCTTCAGTTTGGTTTTATAGTCATCCAATAACTTGATATTTTGTTTAGTGATGTTGGACACTTTTTGCCTTTCTTCTGTGAGCTCTTGCTTGATGATATCTATATCTTCAAACTGCCTTGAAATTTTCTTGAATTCGTTGATTTTTTGATGGAGTGTTTCATTTTCTGTTTTTAGAAGTTTGATTTTCTTTTGTAGATGTTTGTAGTAGGTTCTGTAGGGCATGGTTTTCTTGGGTGATTTCTTGTATTTGTCTTTTTAAATTCACATTTTCAAACTGTAGGTTTTGTGCACACTTATCTGCCTTTTTTATATCATCACGTTGGCTATGGATTAGCGATTCTAAATTAGTTATAGTCAATTTTAGATTTACTGTTTCCAGGCTGTCATGGATTGGGGAAGATCTTTTCGTGTATTTACCCTTCAATCGCTTGGAAATGCAGGGTAGTTTCCTATTGTTACTTGTTTTCGGAAAATCTAATTCTATAGCACTTAGTTCCGAGTTGATGGTTGTATATGAGTCATTTATTCCAGGTTCACAAGAATCCTCTTCGTCTGTTAATTCTAACCTTAACTTAAAACTATCTCCAGCTACCACCCGATCCTTAGGTGTGGAAAATCCGATAGGGCCTATTGACAAGTTTTGTGTGTTTTTACGGGATTCGTTTAATTCAGAGTTTTGAAGGAGGTTGTTGATATTTTCTGCATTTTGCTGGTCAATCATCGACATAATAGAGGGGAAGTGAACATCAAAAAACTTTTTGCAGTTTTTTCCATAGAGGAGTATTTTGGAAGTAGTGTGATAGAGATTCAATGTATATTTTATTTTGGGTGATGATACATGGATAGTATCTGATTCTGAATTGTTTTCCCTATCACATTTTTTCGTAAATGATAAATTATTAGATTCTGCACATTTGAGAAAATATACCTCACACATTTTCCTGAATTCTTTATAGTATCCGGCATTCCATGTAAGTACGTAGCCTCCACCAGTTTCGTCGATGGAGAGTTTGTCTCTATGCGAAGCGTCTATAAGTTTTTTTACACTTCTCTTTTTATTGAGTTTGAATGAAGAGATCATTTTTGAGAACTTTGCTGCTTTTATCATTACTAGCCTGATAGCCTGATATAGTTCCTGAAACACTGGGTTCACTTGTACATGTAACACTACTAAATAGGGATGAACTGCTATTGTCAGACATATTGAAACAAATTACATTGAATTATAACAGAATTTTAAAGTTACCTTGCTTCTAAATGATATCGCCCTCCTAAAATCTTCAATGATAAGTGGTAGCCTACATTATGAGGGAAAATATTTCGCCTTTCTTTTTATCGTGCCTTTCTGAGTTTAGCCGCATGCTGGAGATAGAACTTTGTTTTTCGTTTTTTTTTTATCAAATGAGGCCTCATTTTAGTAGGGGTGATAATTTTCATATCTAGAATTGTTGTGTATTTGCATGCCCCAGTGCCTTTTTTTTTCGTTTGAAGATTTGTTATCTGGGGGCTTTCACTAGTTCATTTCTGGTTTAAATTGTTTTAAAATGTAAAGATTCAACTCGAGAAGCTAAGTAAATATGTGAGAATCGAACTAGAAGATATTTCGGTATTTTATCAGTGTATTTTTCCACTTTATCAAATACTTCTTAAGATTCTTTCATGGTTATTTTTCTCTAAGATTAGTTGGTGGTTGGAAATTGAGTAAATAATGTTTAGACTGTTGATTCCATAGATATGTTCTTACAGACAGAATCTAAGTGTTTCCCTTTTGATAACAAAATGTCAATATTCTTTAATATGAGAATGTATCATCTATTCAATATACAAAACAATCGAGTTTTCCATCAGACACGTCTCTTTTTAATCAATGGTTTTCTTGTTTATTTCTTATATTATGTGGACCGTGGCGTATCCGGGGGTGGACCATCGTGCCGTGCCCCTTCCTCACTCGAGCCTTTCAAATGTTTTACTTTGAAGTGAAATGAAGAACTTTAAATACTCAAAATTCATTTATAACCCGTTTGATTCTGAGGGCCTCTGGCAGCTTTTAAAACCCGAACTTGAGGGTATTTGGCCCTACGGGCCTCGCACCTGCATATCTACTATCTAGTATACATATCTAGTATTCCAGTTTGTAATCAGAATAATAGACAATACCGGTACTCTTGTCAATGCATTATAGAAGGATAAACTACGAGAATTGTATTGATGTGAAGTAGTTGCGACAAGATTTCATCTAATTAATGGTCAAATTAAATCACTAGTCTGTAATAGGGTGAAGAGTTCAGGGTTGCATACTTTGTATTCATACTTGTAACTTGATTATCTTCTAGTTTCTTCAAATATCTATTTAATCATAAGGTTCTATGATGTTTCTCACTCTGCAACTTTTCTACATTTCTTAAAGTGACGCGAACCTCTATTTTATCTCTATTTCGACTATGTACCCACGCCCCCCCCCCCACCGTGTAAATTTCATACAACACGTCTGAAATATGGTTAACGAATATTTAGAGGACTATATATCTACTATCATGTGATAGTATAATAGGATAAATGGTAGGTATGAATTGTCAGTATCTTAGTAGCTACCAAACACCTATAGTCTCTATATCACTTGATCTGAATCTGTCTGAGGATACAGATTTTTTTTTCATTTTCAAAGATAAGTATAGTATCGATAAATGTTCTCAATGATATTAAATCTGGGTCATTTACGTCAGGTGAATTTGCATTTTAGAACAGCTAAAGGTATTACACGTGATAGAGTGAAAAATGATTTATTTGACATTCAATACTTAGCCATTTGATCCCCAAAAAAGCATTAATAAACACAATATCGTAATGTCGTTTATACTAGTGCAATCTTCTGAGCATTATTTAGAACACTGCAGATAAAATTATTGTTTTACATAAAATGATTTACCAGTCTAATGATAACTTAAATATAATTAAATACACTGTTTTATAATTAACACAAAGATGTTAGTTGTTTCCGGAACAATTATTGCATTATATCATGCAGACATATGAGGTAATAAAGCTTTGGATAATAAGTTCAATCTAACAGGCGTTAAAAGTGTATTAATACTCTACCTATCTCTAAAAAAAAAAAAAAAAATCAAAAAAAAAAAAAATACGAAAATACAAAGCATTAAAATCGATAAAAAAAATCACGCATACGCCGTTACATGAGAGTGGCGCATTTTTGCAAAATTTTAAAGTCCGCTTGATTTGATTTAATTTGCATAAACACTTGTGCGTATTTGCAGATATAGTATTGAAGATACCACGAAAATTCATTCAGAAGAGCGTATCGAAGTTTCACTAAAAGGCGTATATTCAGATATTGTAAGTGAGATTTTGAAGAAAATTTGTTTGAAAAAATATGATATTGAGGCCAAAATCATAGAAATCGAATAAGATAAAAAAAAAATGGCGAAGGAATTAGAATTTTGCTAAAATGTAATTCTATAAGATGACAGCTCATGTATCACTTCCAATAAGGATCTTTTGTTCTACGTGGATTGTAATTATTCACAATAGACAATATATATATATATCGTTTTTGTCGACAATTTCAATTTACACCCGAAGTGAGGCGTTATGTTGAAAAACCGGAAGTCCTCACTCAAAAACTAGAAGTGATAAAAAAAAAAAATTGGGGGGAAATTTTCGTGTAATTTTTTTATACATCTTCTCTAATGAACATATTAAAGAAATCAGCTATACAGACTCGATGCAAATTTCCTGCTCATTATGTAAAATCTCATTCCGGTTTAAGCAAATATTCGGTTTAAGATATTCACTTGGTGGTTCAGTCCTTCTCAAATTGTTTGGTAAGACTAGAAATTAGTAATTTAATATTTATGCATTTTTTAGCTAGGGTTTGAGGACGTAGGATCTAGAGAGTAAAGGGAGATTTAGGGTACATCTTGCCTTCTAGTGCATACCTAGAAATAGAATGCAAGTAAAGTATTGTATATATTGGATTCTGTTTGGAAATATCACGATGGAAGAGAGCACAACATCAACAGCGTGATGATGTTCCATTAGGCAGCGCTAGCACATTTATAAAAAGTTGCAAAATGTCTCAAAATGTTCGTAATGAATAATAATATCCAAAACATTTCAATATCTTTAATTGGTCAACTTCATACGATAAATCTTATTACAAGAAAATCCAGTTTCTTCATAAGGCAAGTGGTGACCTATTTAATTTTGGTATATTTTACCTTCATCTTTCTTGTTGATATTAACCCTATTCTCAGGGGGGTGGTATTTGTCTGTGAATTGTGTATACCTGGTGGATTCCTATTGGCTTTAAATTATTAGCATACAGTAGAGCATTTCTTATATCACATAATTGATGAGTGGTAAAAGAATGAAACGAAATATCCATTGTCATAACTTAAGTATAAAGTTCAATGCCCCCATTTCTCTTACTTACCATAGTATAATGGTCAGTATTGCGAAGTATAGAAAATACTGAACTGTTATCTTGTACGGATCTCGGTGCTTCTTCAATTGTTTATGCCGGTCAACGTCGTTCATAGGTGCTATATGGCTCGTTATGGCGCTGATTTGGTTTCATTTTGAAAGATCGTCCATGTAGATACTATACAGAAAGTAGGAATTATAATAGTAATTCCCTGTGAATATGTTTACATTTTGTTAGGGCTGTTTACGATATTACGTTTTTGGTTAGATAATCAATAGAAGGACGTGATCAATTCAGCTTTTCAAAATATGATTAAGAGATACTTAAAATATCAAATCAGTTTCTTGGTAATATTCCCTATCACGTAATTCCTGTCTATCAATTTATTCTAACAAAAGCTATTTCGTCATTGGAGGGTTTTCCTGTTTTCGGGCTTATATTACAAAATAAGAAATTTGAGTATCTCTCAAATCCTGTAGGCGAGCTTGTCATTATCACTCTGCGTTTCGATTTGTATCCAAATTGCCTCCTTGCATACGAATCATTTTCAAGTCTTAGAAGACTTCATAAAGAAAAAGAAATTTGGTTTTATTTAGTTTTGTGACAAATGTTTAACAGCGGGAATCTCGAAGAATAGAATCGGGGCATTCAAGTAATTGTTTGAACAGTTGAAATGTACTATTTACCAAGCATTAACTCTTTTTTTCATATAAAGAAGTAGTTCTGAATATTGAGATAGTAGCCCTCGATTAGTTAGGAACTGATCAACTCAAATCAAGTCAACAACAAAACCAATGACCGCTTTATTGAGTTCACTAAATTCAAAGTAACAAGTTATGATGAATCTGGAGATTACAGATTGAATCATGTGAACCCCTCTTAACATCATTCATTAGCATACAAAGTACTTGAAGCTTTTATTAGACTTTTATCACAATAGACCATACGGTTCTGATAAACTGTTCAATACAATAAGATGGGGTAGTTACTGCAACAGAATTAAAGATACTATATGTCAGGTATCGATATAAAATATAGACCCTTATACATTCTACAAAATGTTCTTCTGTAGTAGTAAGGGAGAATTATTTTGCTTGCATAGTTTGGATCCGATGATTTTTTATTCGATATTTATTCCCTGAAGGATTGTGTCTTTGATTTGACAAAAAAAAAAAAAAAAAAAAATAGAAACATTAATTAAACATATGTTTAATAACGATCTGAATGATCACGATGTGAATTCCAGACTTTAACTATTTCAATATAAAAATATTTTGGGTTTTAAATATGCATTAACAGTATGTATCCAATTTGATTTCATTAAGAGAGCTATTATCTTTGATAGGAATATTTCACGTGTCAGGTTGAACCATAATTATTTCATCCCTAAATGGAATATAGGCATTTTAAAGATTTAGAACAAAAAAAAACACCATTTTCAATTTTATATCTAATATTTAATATGGCATATTTTAGAGAATATTGCAGGTTGAAGAGATTACGTAATCTCCCTATAGAATTTATATTTAAATAAATAATAAAACACTGCGTTTTATGATGAAATTTGTATAAATAAATCACAAGATTATTCTTTGTTGACATTCTGCAATGAATTTTTACAAATTTTAATGAAAATGCTACAAATGCGCAAATAGTTATAGATGTAATGTGTTCTCACATATGCATTTTGTTTATATACAAAAGTTTATCTAGATACTGAAACATATTAGCTTTAAAACAATCGATAAGGTGATAGGGAAGAAACGATGGCTCAGTGGTCAAATGTCCAAGTCAATTTTTACAACGTAATATTGTAGTAATTAGATGTGAACGAAGAAGCACTAACAAAAAACATGTTACTAACAATAATACACTTTTTATACCAAACTACAGTCGCTTTCTGATTTCAACGCGCCAGATAGATCTACAATCCTAACAACTGCGATTATAATATATTAAGGTGGGCTGATGTCGGCTTGCGACACTCCTCGATTGTCGGCATCTAGCTGGAACTGATAAAACCAGAGCGCTCAGGTCGGTTGCAACGCTCCTCGACGGATCTGGACGGATACAGCGGCAACTGGTCGGCTGCGACTGTCTACGACTCGTTCAGATTTCGACGGCCATCTGATACATTTCAACATGGCGGCGCCTATGAAACTTCACGTTGTAAGTTTTGTGTGTTCATTTTTAACTCTTTTTAAAGTTTTGCAACGCTTCCTTGGTACTTCGACTACCTGTAGTCATATTTTAACCCCATATTTTAGTGTTGATATGATTATTTCACTCATTTCTCATGAAAAACTCGTACAAATTAAGAACATCAACATGAAATACTACTCATGAAAGATTAATTCGGGTCATTTGTAGTTGAGTGAAATATTGCTTTTTTCAGACTTAGGATTATTTGAACACGTAGTAATATGTAGTCGAGGCAGAAGTGAGAAGATGGAGAGCAGGTGTAGCAGAAGCAGTTGCTCGGCGCCGCAAAAGAAGAGCTAGGCACTATGGCGTGTTCTCGGTTTGCAGTGTTTTCATTTGAGTATTCCTTACTCGAAGTAGTAAATAACGTAGGTCTTTCCTGCCATAGTTCAATAATTTCGAGCTCGTCAGACCATTCAGCCAACTTGATTTCTGTTTGACTTTGGATACTAACGCCACCAAGCAGGGACTAAAATAAGCGCGCGTTGATTGGCTTATATCTACAACTCAGTTGCGTCGTAGGTTTGACTCAGGTCGCTACGACCGCTTACGATCGTCGGCAACTACCCGGAACTCGTAGGCCAGAGTAGAACATGCGTGACTCACTGGATCTGGCTGAATCTCAGTTGCCGACAGTCGCAAGGAGGCTAGTTGCGTCATAAGCCATCTCAGGTCGGCAGGAACTGTCAGCCTACCGCAGGCCGACAGTTGCGGCAACTGACTGGATCTGCCAGTTGCCAACAATCGAGGAACGTCGCAAGCCGACATAAGCCCACCTTTAAGGTCATGATTTCTTTAGAATAGTAAACAGTGAAATTTCACAAACGATCTGCATACAAACATATAACTGTATTGATTGACCAAAACACAAAGTTTTCTTTTAAGTGCGTTCATTCAGGATAATTTTCAATAAAATTGGGCACCTTTTTGTCTTAAGACTTAAACTGTCTACTGTTCAATTACGAGATCCAAAATTGAGAACTTTATTATTCCGTAAGTTACAATCAAAGTAGGAATTAATCTGAATTGAGAGCAAACATGCTAATGAATAGTGATGTTTGGTTGAATTCAATTTAATTCATCTTTCTAATTCAAGTTTTCTGCAGGGAATATGTTTTCTGTTCAAATTACCATCACTTCTTTGGTATTTTCTAGTATAGTTTTAATCCAATAAAAATACCTTAAAATATTTGTCAATATGACCATGGCTGAAAAAACCAGAACAGATTTTTGTATAAACGAATAAGTGAAATAATAGGAAAGATTGACTCGAAAAGACAAATCAAGGTTAGACACAATTTCATGGAGTTTTATTCTTGCAATAGTTCAAAATAACACTACTGCCGATCACATAAAGGTGAACTCTTGAAAATACGTGGAAGAAATATTTCTGTGCATTTAAACGTACGTCATACACCTATCATAATGCTACTTGAATAATATTTACACCTTACAAAATATGAAGGTTTCTCTTCGAACTGTGTGAAATAACAGTAAGAATAGAAATATGTTTTACGTGGAAAAAAGATGAAATATTTGGTTCAGGATACCACTCTTGTGCCATATGCATGACCCTTATCGAATGTTCTTTACAAAAAACATAAAAATATGACTAAAAAAATTGATATTTAACCAATAAAATACATTGGAGGTTAATCACTGAGTTGTATTCAGGATGCACATATTGTAAAGGTTGGTGTACTAGTATCTTCAGATGACAAGTCGGTGAGTTTTATTTAAACTGTACTCGTTATATCACATTTACTTAAATCATTATTCCAATGGAATTCGTCCAAAAGCTTCGGTTATTTTGACCATAAATATTTCATGTTACCGTTTCTAGACAAAAAGAAATTTTTTCCATTTATATTTAATACAAAATATATATTTATTAGGCTTATGATATTTACAACTGTTTCTCATTCCAGGAGTGTTTTCTCTTCTTTTTTCTTAAAGATTTTCTTATTTCCGCTCAATAATAGAGAAATTTAAAAATATCGAAATTGTCTGAGATTTTTCTATAAAATTGAATTCTCTTTAAAATAGACAAGTACATGACCGCAAAAAATGTAAAATATTTTAACGTATAATTTGTTTTAAATACACAATATACATGTGTATAAAATGAACAGATGCATTTTCCAGCGATCAAGTACATGACCACAAAAACTATATATTATTTCAACGTACAATTTTTTTTGAAAATACATAAGTACATGTACAAGAACATTAAATGAAGAGATCTATATGTTCTTGCTATGCGTTACCACCAAGGAATAGACTAGTACATGTGCATGAGACGATCAATTGCATGTAACATGTAATTTAAAAATTGTCAGGATCACAGGATTAAATAACATTTAAACCAGTATGATCGTCAGTATTAGTTGTTTCGATCTTTTGAAAAGTATCTAATTAGAAATAACTTTACTTTATTGGCAGGGAATTGGTAGTGAAGAGAAAAGAGAAAATAAATCTTTATTCTGAAACCAAACATCAAAGAACATCAATACTGTGTTTGAAATGAAACAAAAACCTGCAGCACTATTTCACCGATTAGAAAAACAAATGACTCTCAGTTTTCTGAGCAATTGATGCATTGCCTTTGGATATTTTAGAAAAAAAAGCGATTGTAATGATTCTTTTCGCAAAACAGAAAACATCGAAAGTTACAACAATATCAATGATTCCAGTAATAAACAAAATTTACTGATACACATTCATACTAAAAACAAAAGGTGGCCTATTCTGCATTCGGGATCACTGTCCAACGCTACGGCACTTTTTCGAGAAGACCGATTGTCATGAAAACCAAAGAGGAGAATTGGATTCGAATTAACTATTGACATGAAATGTACCTAACAATTTAGAGACAATTCTATAAAACATCTCTGATCATCAAATTTAAATGAAATGATCAAATATTTACCATAACAAATGTCGATACACATCGTCCTTTTAGATGATTCTCGAAGAAATAAGAACGAGACGAAAACCCAAAATTGACAAGAGTAGTCACAAAATCATTCTTTTTTGTTAATGAATCCAACATGCAGTTGGTGTATTCTAAACTGATTGTAACCGCGATTTCGCGCAGTTTGGTATTAGTTTCTTGACAATATTCGAAAGAATTTCACGAATCCTAACGAAACCTTACATTAATTTAAAAATGGACCCGATTCGTAGGATTCGTGCTGTGTTGAAGGATGAACATTGTTTCTATCAGCTGTGATATTAGACGATGAGAAAATGTATCCTTTTAACGTGAACAAACTAACGGAACCTTTCAAGGAGAAACTATTTAACTGAATTGTAAAGTAAATCTCATCTCTTGGATGGATTTTCAGTTCTTGGTTTATTATACATAGAGTATTTGATGGTAATAGATAATAAAGGTCGTGTATTAACTATATCTTATGAAACTTTGAGCGTGGTCCACAGAGACAGTCTAACATAGTGAACAAGAAGCCTATACCTTTCAAAAACATTTTTTAAAAGAGAGATAATCTTTTTTTTATTATTTAGAAATTTTGTTAGAATCGAAACCGATATTTTTTTTTCAAAGTATGACTCATTTATTTGCATTAAGTACTTCCTGCTACTTATCACAAGTTCTAATCTCGATCGGTGTGTGATTGTCCGATGACCTTGAATAAGTCATCTTCACTCATAATTCCAGTCCACCCAGCTGTAAATGGGTATGGATAATCCGGGAAAGATCAATGTCAAGAGGTTTAGCTAAGGACCAATTGGTAAAAGGATCCCTGTCACAGCGGACTTGTGAACCTAAGTTGTTATCCTTGTAATATATAGTTGTTTCTTTTTTGTTTCAATGCGCCATGACACCTTGACACAATTCGTATAATTAGTTCAAAAATACCCCAAACTAGGAATGAATTGTCACTTAACTTAAAAACGAGAACAATTCTGGACAAACATGGATTTGAAGTCCCGGGCTTAGGTAGTGAGTTGTTAAAACTTACTAATTAGCTACGGCTAAGATTTTTTAAATGATGTTCTCATTTTTTGCTATTATCGGAAGTGCAACGTAGGTGATTCTGTTTTTGTTCTTTTATATTTCTCAAAATATTATGTAGATGTGGTTTTTATTTTTCGGTTTAATCTGATCGATTGTGTGGCATGTTTGTGCGAACCTGAATTCTAAATAGATGTCGACAACGCCCTGAAGCACCCAGCCCTAATTATTTTGCGGAATGTGAACGACAATAGCCCGAGGGTTCATTTACATGCTGGGTTTGGTAAGGGTTAAATTAATTGATTAAGACTATATTCTTTTGACTGACGTTGGCAGTAAGTGTAATGGATGCTGTATGTTGAAAATGTCAAAGAATTGCCAAAAAAAAAAAATGCTCGCTCGTGGACACCTTTTAAATATTATCTAAAAACCGAAAATAAACCGTACGTCAAATGGACACGTGTTTTCGTGTGAAATTAGGACTAAATTCAGCTCCAGCGCTACACGAAGAATGGTTTCGGAAGATATATTTAAAACTGAGGCTTCGTTCAAATCAGGTTATATGATTAAAATCCAAATCTTCTAAATGGTAAATGGGCCCCTTAGGTCATTTATTGTTTCCATGAACTGTCCAAGGTTTTTCTTAATCAAACTACTTAAAAAGATTCCATCGCCAGATTTAAACTGTTTTTAAGCTTCACTTTCTACTCTATAATAATTATTACTCTATACAAGCGCTCTGAGCATGTCCCTATGTGATGTGGATATCAGCGCTTTAGAAATGTCCATATTATTACTCGCGTCTATTAGCATTTTTAGCAATTGAACAACTAGCGCTGAACCATTCGTTCTATTTGGAAAGATACTTTCGTGACTTTGGTCGTTTCTTTGTTGATCTGGTAATAGTCTTCAAACTTCGATTTAGGAGGTTTGAACTCAAAACTGAAAACTCGTTTAATTTTGGTAGCCATGTTTTTTATTCTACTCAGTTATTTTCAAAATGTCTCTCTGGCCTGTTTAACACGCTGCCAGAATTGGTTGTTGGACATCAGAGTTGTTAGCTTGCTGTTGTTGATGTCTCAAATCTGTAGGATCTGTGTTGACTGATCACGGACAGTAGTATGGTGATTTGGTAGTAGTAGATCTCTGCGGTTTCTTCTGATGGTTCCACCAGTATCCGTTTTCACTAAGTATGAACGTGGTGCTACTTCCTGGATTATTCGTAGTGTCATTGTGAACTCTAACATTACTGCCTGGCTGAAGTTGAGGTAAAGGAACACTTTCAGCATTCTTGTCGAAGTGTCTCTGCCTCTCTCTGGCTTCATACTTGTGAGCTGTTACTGTCTGAGTATCTGGTGTTTGTAAGCACTATGGAAGTTTTCAAAGGGAGGATTTCAGTCGACGATTCATAAGTAGCTGTGACGGTGAGAATCCACAATTCAGTGGTGTACTGCGATATGCTAGCAGTCCAAGATGAGGGTCTTCTCCTCTTTTGGTACATTTCTTGATTTTGATTTTAACTGTCTGTACAGTTTTTTCAGCCGACCCATTAGATTGGGGGTACCTTGGACTAGATGTTATGTGTTTCAATTGCCAAGAACTTGCGAACTTGAAAATTCTGTACTGGCAAACATGGTCAATTATCACTGTAAAGCTCATCAGGAATACCATGCCATATATATGTTGATTTGAGAGCTTTGGTGGCAGCTTGACTTGTTTGACTTGATACCTCGGGGTAGTTAGAATATGAATCCACGATGACTATGTAATCTTTTGACAATAACTCAAACAGGTCTGTCGAGACTCGGCTCGACTCTTTGCCGATGTCGATGTGTCAGGCATATGTCACAGCTGCTTACCATGTCTATCTTATGATTCATTATTGGCCAGAATATCACCCCACGAGAGCGTTGTTTGCATTTTCTTGTCAAAGATGACGCGTGTGAATCTTTTGAAGCATCGTAGGACGAAGTTGACTTGGAATGAAAACTCCGGTACCTTCCATTGATGATAGAGAGTTCGTCTCGGTAGTTCTAAAAGTCAGTCACAACCTGTGGACAATCAAAACACAACACTGTCTACGTAGTACGTACATATGCACATCTGTTTCAGTTGTACTTGTAACTTCATTTTCGTAAGGAAAGTTGCGAGATAGCGCATCTTCTATGTAGATAGGAACAAGTGGTTAATGGTCAGTTTTCTACCATAAACATACTGATGAACGCGTTCTACTCTAAAACATATCCAAAGAGCCTCCTTCTCGATGGAGTTTCTGCCGGAGTCACAGCTCGAGATCCATATGCTACTGGACACCAGATGTCATCATGTTGTTGAGTCTTTGTATCTGAGCACTGGTTGTCTAGATATCATGGTTCGGAGATCATTCCACGTATTGTCTTGAGGTTGAAACCATGACCATTGAACATTCTTTTCCAATAAATGTCTCAGTGGAGCTGATTTTGTAGATAGATCTTGGATGTATCTTCCAAGGTTATTCACCATGCCCAAAAACTGGTGGAGCTCTCTCTTGTCATTTGGTTTTTTCAGATCCATGTTAGCTTTGACTTTGTTAGGGTCTGCTATAATACCATCAGCTGTGATACGATCACCAAGGAAAGTAAGCTCTGATACTCCATACTTGTCTCCATTCAATTTTAGCCCAACATTTCTACAATTTTCAAGAACCATTCTAAGTCGTTCATCATATTGTGACTTGTTATTACCCCATATGATCATGTCATCCATGCTTGTATCAGTCCCTTGTATATGTTCAAAGAGCTGGTACATGGTGGGATGGTATACTTCTGGTGCACTGGATATACCAAACAGGGGGCGGAGATATGGATATCTTCGGAATGGCGTGTTGATTATGTCACTGTCAGCAGAGAACTTTTCTGGTCAAGCTTTAGTTGCCAAAAGCCAGAGGAAGCGTCCAATTTGCTGAATACTTTAGCACCTTTAAACTGTGACATCACCTCTTCTCGGGTAAAAATTTTGTAGTGTTCTCGCTGAATCGCCATGTTTAAGTTTCTCGGGTTGAAGCAAATTCTGAGCTTGCCATGTTACTTGTGCACGATCACAATCGAACTGACCCATTCAGTGGGCTCGGTCACCTCTGTGATGACACCAAGAGATTTTATCCTGTCGAGCTCTTGTTTCAGCTGATCATGTAGTGCAAAGGGAACTTTTTGTCGACTGTTTTGGCTTGTCCCATTACAGGTTCGTTGGTTCCGCCATATGCTTTCAGTCTCACCTTAGAAGGTTCAAGAGTTGGCTGACCCACTGTCTCATTATATAGATATCTGCACCATTGTCTAACTTGAGAGGTACTTGTGTTCCATTTATGTCCAGATTTATTACTTGAATCTTTCAAATGTAATGTTTTTCTAGGAATACAATAGTGCTCAAATTTTTCGATGATTTTCTCTAACTTCGTCTGATCTTCCTTGTAATAGTCTTCAAACTTCTGTTTAGGGTAACTTATTTTGGTAGCCATGTTTTAATTATTTTTCACTTTTAGAAACAAATGCATTAAGATAAAGACACCATATTCTCAATGTTTGTATGATTTTTAAGTAATGAATCATGTAATAAGGGGTAGCTCTAATATAATGTATAAGTTTCTTAACATTATGAGTATCTTTGCATGACCCCCTTAAGCTGTAAGCTGCTCGGAGTATGATCAGAAAATTCCGAATGAAGTTCGATACTGAATTTACCATCGAGGTACCTAGCCCAGCTAAGATCACGTAATGTATGACGCTTGAACCATTTGCCGTACAGCAAGTTTAAATCGACCATTCATTATGCATGTATTACTGTTCTTACAAAGTTGTAATAATCCATTAATTACCTTACCTTAGCCATGTCTATTTCCTAAGGGTTATTGTTAAAGATCATTAATGGAAGTAGGTTCGATTCCAGTTCAGCTGTTAAGATCCTTTACAAGCATATTTCAAGTGTGCAGTTTCAATGTTTTGAATTCGACATCGCACAGTTTATAGTATCGACTGAGCTCACGGGGAATGTAAGCAATACGCAGATATAGATCCAGAATAAAAGCAGTGCTTTCTGATTTTTATGTTAAGTAGGGAAAGCTTCCATGTAGACCAATTGGCAGAAGAGGCACAAACAGCAGCACAACAGAATGACATGAAGACCCTGTACACCATCACCAGACAACTGTCAGGGAGGAACAGAGCGGGCAACACTTCCAGGCCAGTAACCGATAAAGATGGGATCGTCCTATCAAAACCTGCGAAACAGATGGAGAGATGGAGAGAACATTTTAACACCCTCCTCAGCAGCACTCCTGGTACCAACCCACCTGATCTAGACGTCGGAGAACTGCTGGATGTCAACACAGGACCCATACACAGACAAGAAATTATTCTTGCAATCAACAAATTGAAAAATGGTAAAGCTCTTGGACCAGACATGATCCCACCCGAAGCCCTGAAGAAGAAGAAACTACAGCCGACATTATTCAGGACCTCATACAGACAATCTGGGATGAAGAGACGGTTCCAGCAGAATGGAGGAATGGGTATATTGTCATGATGCCCAAGAAAGGCGACCTCAGCGATTGTCACAACTGGAGAGGTATACAACTACTGTTCAGCCCTGGCAAAGTCCTCACTCGCATCATCCTAGAGAGGATAAAGAAGGCAGTGGACACACAATTGAGGGAAGAACAAGCTGGTTTCAGACTGGGGAGATTTTGCACAGACCAAATGGCTACTTTCCGCATCATCATCGAGCAGTCTATCGAATGGCGTTCTTCCATATATGTGACCTTCATCGACTTCAAGAAGGCCTTTGGCATGATAGACAGAAGAGCCATCTGGAGCATACTCACACATTACGGTATCCCAGACAAGATCATAAACATCATACGGAGTATGTATAACAACAACACCTGTCAAGTAATCTACGACCTGAACCTGTCAATGCCCTTCAATCTCTTCTGGAGTCAGACAAGGATGTTTGCTGTCGCCACTCATCTTCTCACTTGTGATAGACTGGGTTATGAGAGCCACCATGGACCAGCCTAGAGGAATCCAATGGACACTTTCACAACGGCTCGAGGACTTGGAATTTGCTCACACCTACAACCATATGCAAGAGAAAACTGAACGCCTGCAGAGGGTAGGAAGACGAACTGGCCTTGAGGTAAACCTGAAAAAACCAAGAGCCTGCGAGTCAACGCGGCACAGGATATACCTATACGCATAGAAGGGGAACCAATACAAGATGTCCCACAGTTCACATACCTCGGCAGTGAAATCAGCAGGACAGGGGGCACAGAGGAAGACATAAGGTCCAGGATTGGAAAGGCAAGGTATGCCTTCATCACCCTAAACCCTGTCTGGAACGACAGGGCCATCCAACAGAAGACCCAGATAAGGCTCTTTAACACCAACGTAAAAACAGTCCTACTGTACGGTGCAGAGACCTGGAGACACACAAAGGCAATGGACCAGAAACTCCAAGTTTTCATCAATACCTGCTTGAGAAAAATCCTTCACATCAGATGG
Organism: Nipponacmea schrenckii; assembly: GCA_030562195.1. Classification (NCBI taxonomy): domain Eukaryota; kingdom Metazoa; phylum Mollusca; class Gastropoda; family Lottiidae; genus Nipponacmea; species Nipponacmea schrenckii. Next base: position 28,550,543 of record JAUJPP010000005.1, read on the forward strand.
CCAGACCATATCTTCAACCAAGAACTGTGGCAAAGAACCAAGCAGCAACCGATTGGATTGTATGGACACACTACCAATCTGCAATCCTTTCTTTTTTAATGCTAAGAAAGAAAAGTAGTAAAATATTCTTCAGAAATTGGGTCAGTGTAAAACGTTTAGAATTAAAGAAACATATCTTATACTCAACACATATTATTGGGAAAGAACTTGATAAATAGTCTAATGAGATTTTTCTTAAGACAAATATTATAAATTTTCGGATATTATCTAAATTTTTCTCAACATTTTGCCAACTTATTCGTCATTGAGCAAATATTATAGTATATTCTGAGCTAATGGAAAATTCTATTGAGAATGTTGTCAATGATTTGGAGATGATAGTACGTTATTGATTGGCAGTAATAATCAAACGTTAATACTCAACTTATCATCTCGCGACCAACTCCACATCCCATTCGTGTTACAATACTTCAATCTGAAAGCAGCGTGGCACTGTACCAATACCACCAACTTGACGTTATACTGACTTAAAACAATGCAATATTTTTTGTTGGTTTTAAACAAAGATGTGTTCTAGAGTTCCACCTTGATTTTTGACAAAGATCTCATTACAGGTGGTGAAGGCTTTTGAAATATTATGTTTTCCTCGTGAATTGTTAAATTCAGTAAATTGTGAATTGTCAATTTTAAAACTAACTGTGTGGCTGTGGAATGCAAAAAGTACTTTTACTCAAACTCATTAGTCAGGAAAAGCAGAATTTCTATAGAAATTGTACATTGCATCTCAAGTGTGTAATGTTATATATTTACAGATTTGACAGACTAAGTAACAGAAGGTAGGTGCATTATTGTTTAGAGCGTTTGTCTAATTAATTCAATGCGAATTAAAGAGAAGAGTAATTTATGGATTTTCATTGTTATATCCTATAATATAAAAAGAATCTCAAAAATAAATTCAGTCTTTTTTTACCGGTCAAACAGTCTGATTGCAATCAGAACAACGTATCGTTGTGTGTCAGTTTAAAACCATGGACTCGATGCATCCTACTTGAGTTTTCTGATAGATGTAGTTTTTTTTATTTAATAATTGAAATCGATCTTTATTGTCCGATTTAAGTCTGACAAAGTTCCTAAAAGTTTGACTCAAGTAATTTGGGTTATTTCAATTATCGAGTAAATTGGTTGCGTGGAATGAGGTTTTAAATGCGTGTCTGATCCAGAAAATAGAACCGAGCCAAATCTAGAGGGAATGATAATTTTGTTTAAATTGGCATTAAAATATTCATGAATTTAGCTTCAAAGAACATCGTTGCTACCAGATCTTTAACCCTAATTGTTGTTATTATTCTTTAACCTTTATGTGGTTTGATTAATATATCTTTTTCTAAAATATATGGTTTTATCCGGAAAACAATGTTCCAACTCAATGTTTTTTTAGCATCTTATAGGCCTATTTCTGATTCAATTAGCCCAAATGTATTGAAGTATTTATAGCTGACTTGATTGCTCAAATTTGAAACCATCGTTAACAAGGACATGTATTATCAGTACCTTATTTAAGGTATCTATTTTTTGGGATACAATTCACAGAGTGTGAAATTTCGCGAAGAATAACAAATGGTTTTGTCTCAAAAGACGTGTCTTGTAACCCCTGTTATTTAAAAGACTGAATCGTTAATACTGTATATTTGTTCTGGTTTTTACCTCAATTCCCTATCCATATGTGTATTAAATATCGTTTAAACCTTTCGAGCAAAAAGTTCTATGTTATCTGAATAAATGCGATTTTTTTATGTTCAACCCACTATGAGGTTTCCTTGATAAGAGATTTAGAAAGTTAATTTTAAATAATTACGGTTACGCAACTATGTCAATCCTTTGAGAGTTGTATTATTACTGAAAGCAACAATGAAACAGTGGTAATTTCACTCTTCAGTTTAAATATTGCTTTCATTGTGTCTATTTGACTTTATTGGCTAATATTCTTCTAATAAAGCTTGAACCATAATGGAAGAAAATAATGTAATGTTGCAGGGAATAGAACTTCTAACGTCCGGAATTAGAAATTAATTGAGCTTCTCGAATAAAACAGAGTGTTGTGGAAAATATCTTTTCAATAGTAAATTTACTCTCAAAGACCTTTTTTAAAAATGAAATTAAATGTAAATCAAGTTTGAGCAATAATTGAAATTTGAAATAGCGGGACTTCTGATGTTTTTCTAAAAAACAGTTTTGGAAAACAATCATACATTCTGAATAAGTATGTGGGGAGAAAAGAAAAGAAAGAAACCAGATTCTGTTCACTAATTATTTTCCTTTCCTTACTTTTTCTATGACCTTTAGTTATTGGTGATGTGACAGCATAAAAACCTTTAAAAAGGAGCATTATATGATTACAATAAACTTGGGCTATTACTAAAAGTAATGTCAATTTCTAAGTAATATCATCGTGGAATGGAGGTAATATTATCCTTATCTAGATTTTATTATTGATCTATTGTAATTGAAATTGGTTATATTCTAGCAATTATAAAACTGTCGTTAATTCACCTGAACTCTTCCAAGCGCCTACCCGAGTCAAGGTTTTTTTTTTTATTCGGTTCGCTTTAAATCCGGAAATTTACCTTAACAAATAATTATAACATGGAATAAATATTTTCACGAAGGATCGACGTTCTACCAAATTTTCTGTATATCCAATTAGACGACTAGATGTTAAAGCAACTACATGAATCATATAATGACAGATAACTTAAAAAGGTATATAGGCGAAGTAATGTAAATGATGTTTACTATCCGATGTTTTTCTTTATAGTATTCCAAATTTCTTTAGAAGGGGGCGGGCGTGACGAATTTTACAGCAAGACTCTTTTTTTGCTGAACACGTCACTGCTCTGTCACTAATGCAGTTTTGCGATATTGATATGGGAGGAAGAGACGAAAATCTCCCTTAATACTCAAATTGGATATTTAGTTAAAAGTATGTAAGAGACATGTGGTTATTCTCAATATTAAAATCTACCTACACGGACACATATCGGTAATTCATTTGCCATATTTTTCCACGGTCAATCACGAAATTCAACTTTCTATGATTGTTCGAGAGAATTCTTTGAAAACTTCACAATATTTCATGACCTTAAAAATCTTGAGTTAGTTAAAATAAAAGTAGACCAAGGCACCGACAAAGGGTTAAAACAGTGTTAAAATATATGTTAATTTAAAAAGTAAATTCATAGTATAAATGGATAGAAATGACAAAAAAGAAAATGCTTAAAGGGTTTGGAAATAACTTTTCACTGGCCCAAAATGCACTGAAATAAATGGCAATGATTGTTCAATAAAAAAAAGTAATATCAATGATTAATCCAGATTAATTGGATCAAGTCTACCGTGAACAAGGATTATCATTAAGGTTTCAATTTTTGGAATAATTTATAACCAGTTTTGTTTTTATAAAATATTGTTGAAAATCTATTTTGTTGCTATGAATAATACCGTTTAACAACCCGGGGCACTTCGCCTACAGCTTGCACAAACGAAAGTGATACAGACAATTTATTGTGTGACTTCCTTTTGCTAGTAACAAGGTCAACAGTACAGCAAGATATTTATAAATATGAATACTTTTTCAGCTTAACAGATACTTTTAATATAAAAAAGTCATGGTTAATGCTCAGTAATGTTATATTATAGTATGACAGAATTGATGGATGACTTTAAGCATGTATTTACACAATAAAATCTGTAACAAAAGACCTATAACATCGTGCTTATTGTGTTTTAAAAGCCCATTTTATTTCCTTTCGCCTCATTAGGTATTCCATAGATGATTTATCATTAATCCAAATGGAATGACAGAAAGTGAGATGATTGAAGGTTTGTTTCCTGAAACATGATGCATCTGTTTTATATCATAATAAAACATCAAGATAGCATATATTATAGTATTGGCAAACATATGTTTATAATATTATATTAGCATGTATATTACTTTTCTTTAAACCCATAATAACGATATTCATCAACATACGATCAATTTAGTCCACCATGAAATATCAAGGTAACAAATATTCGCAACCTCCTCCAAACATTAAATCATATTGTCGATCACTCAGATATACATTTCTATATTCATAAAACTACAAGAAAGTCATATCATCGGCTTCAGAGGAAAGCATTGTGATCAGTTTGGGTGAATCATGGATAGTTTAAATTCAAATGTGTCAAGGAATGAACCAAATTGTCGTCATGAATTGAAAACAAACATAGCAATATGATAACATGTAACAATACCAGAACCGTTGCTAAGTACCTCAACGCCGGGACACAATTCTTCATTTCTAATTCCACAAATACTAGCTGCCACTATTAACACCTCAGAAAACCAATCAAAATTCCAAACCAGAAACTCAAAGAACCGATTTTTCGTCGTTACCCAGTTTAGAAATTCGTCGCCATCATGTTAACCGTGAGGAAGCAGATACAACCAAATGGTCTCAATCCAAAGAATGGCTAATATCCGGAAGCATGTATCCCGCGAGTTAATCTGATTCAAATACCCCTATCTACTGTTCCAAAAAGTGTTATTTAAAATGATTTGAACGACAGGGAAAATTCCGGACGATCCATGTATAAGATGGTGATAATAAGCTAAAAGATATTGTCAATATTGATAATGTCCTTATATGAACAAGAAAGAAAGTTTGTCGAAGGCTGGATAACACTTGGAAAAGAACCTGATATAGACAAATTTTAGTGTAGTCCTTTATGTATGAAAGGTAACCTGCGTCTGTGGTTCAGTGACATTTGAGTGTTTACTTACTATCTTACTATAAGTTTCATGTTACTTATATGAAACTAATTATAAACGTATCGGAAGTCTATGAAAATCGCATTGAAAATCATGTTGTACATTTATCAATATCCTTTCTTATAACACAAGTTCTAAACATAAAACTGAATATATTGGACAAAGAAAAATTAAATCTAACATTGCATGACAAAAAATCCAGACAAAAAGGCAGGTGGTCTAAGAAATTGTATGACATTCACGCTGATCTATTAGACATACAAGATAGATGAAAATGATTAGAATACCTAATTCATCAGCTTTCCATAGCAAGTCACGTCATTATAATTTCAAATTGTATTGTCTTTTACGCCACGCATGTTAAAATTGAGGAATTAATTCAGACAGTCACACTGGTGAGTAGCAAGCAACTCTTGTTTCAAATCTCCCAGTCATTATCTGTCTAATTAATGTTTAGAAAACACTCCTCTGTCTTTTTATAAACTTGTATGAACTAATTTGGATCTCTGAATCATGACACTTAACAATGATCTGATGAAGGGATTCAGACAATCTCGACCAGAAAGAGTTCTGGATACACACCTTACAATCCGCTGTTGGTAGTTTATTACTTACTCCCAAATCAAATCACTTGCCATTGCCTATAAATATATGAATACATAAACAGATTAAATAAAAAATCTAAACAACAATGAGAATCGAACTACAAAAAAAAAAAATAGAAAATGAGAAAAGATAGAAACATGTAGATATACTAACATATTATTAAAACTCAAAGTCACAAATATATTTTGATGTTAATGCTGGACTGGAACCGTTGATGTTTTCAACTTTGACGCTCGGTCCACTGCTGCATTTGCATTCTGCAATGATGACAATCGCGTCCTAACTGGAACTGTTCCTATCGTGATATTTATTGAATAGAAAAAGTAGATCGTGCAAATAAGATGAGCGAAACGAGCAGTTTGTAAACACTTCCAACTGAATCCTCAAATACTTAGTCTTTTCTCGTGAGTAGACTAATGTCAAGTCCAGGTTGGTCACCATTTCTTCCTTAATTAAAACAACCAATTAGGTTTTGAAATTAAATAAATATCACTATATTATTAACCCATTCCTCACCGAGTTGTACTTATGTCAGTGACATCAGTAGCATTATCTGATTATATCACTATACAAATAGCACTTTATCTTTGCTTAAATATTCCATTATGCTTTTAATGCGTTATGGGATAGAAAAAAGAAGCAGTTTCCTTTCGAAATAATTTACAGCAAATTTGATAATGGCTTTCAGAAAAATTTGGAGGTAAAATTTATCTTTTACATTGTAAGTGAAATAGTTTAATATCTTGGATAGTTTTACAGGTTCATATTAAAGATAATAATCTCGCCTGAAGTCCAAGGCCCTTTGTGTATTAGTTTAATTAACATATTAGTGATCCCAGAAGGAAAGTAAGAGTGTTCTAAGATAGTGTAAAACCTTTCAATTTTGAAATGCTGCAAGACAAAAGACATTTTCTACTTATATTCTCTGATAATACAGGTACAAGACAATGTGAATGTAAGAAGGTGGATATTATGAATGTGACAAGATAGATTGTATTAATGTAACTAGACAGTTATTATGAATGTTACAAGACAGAAAGACAGATACATGTAGTTATGAATGTAACAAAACAGATGGCACTATTAATTTTACAAGACGTGTAGCATTAATGTAACAAGGCAGATAGTATTTATGTAACAGGACAGATAGTGTGAATGGTTAATGATAGAAAAAGTATTAATGTAACAAGACAGATAGTATTAATGTAACAAGGCAAATAATTTTAATGTAACAAAAAGAGATAGTGATAATGTAACAAAACAGATAATATTAGTTATAAATGTAAAGATAGTTTTATTGTAATAATACTGAGAGTATAAATGTAACAAGACATATAGTATGAATGTTTAATGATAGATACTAGTAATTTATAAAGACAGATAGTGATATTGTTGTAAATTGATAGAAGGTACTAAAGTAACAAGACATAGTGATAATGTAACAAGAAAGATGCCATTTATGTATTAAACAGATATCATTATTGTAACAAGACAGGTAGTATTAATGTAACAAAAGAAATAGTGATAAACGGAAAGTATAAGACAAGTTTTAAATGAGAGATAGTATTGATTTAACAAGATAGGTAGTTTTAATGTAATAAGACAATATGTTATTTATGTATTAAACAGATATCATTATTGTAACAAGACAGGTAGTATTAATGTAACAAAAGAAATAGTGATAAACGGAAAGTATAAGACAAGTTTTAAATGAGAGATAATATTGTTGTGACATTACAGAGAGTATTGATTTAACAAGATAGGTAGTTTTAATGTAATAAGACATATTGTTAATGTAACAAAACATAGCATTAATGTAACCTGACAGATAGTATTAATGCAACAAGATAGGTATTATTAATGTAACAAAAGAAATAGTGTTAAACGGGTAGAATAAGTTTTGAAGGATAGTATTGTTATGACAATATAGATAGTATAAATTTAACAAGACAGGTAGTTTTAAAAAAGACATATTATTAATGTAACAAAACATAGTATTAATGTTACAAGGCAGACACTGATATATTAAAGGATAGATAGTGGCTAACTATTTTTACTATGTATAGTAGGTCTGCTTATTAGTTCGAAGACAGCTAGTGTAAGTTATACCAGATAGATTTTATGACAATTTGAAAATGGGTAGTAGTTTAAGTCTTCAAGTCAGGTAAGCATGGATACCAGACAAGATATATAGAAATCATTGTTTTGTACGGTCTAATATGCCTTTAAATGTTAATAAAAAGTATTATATGCATAAAATATTTTTTGTAATTATGACACTAATGAAAACATATTTAGGGGAATTATCAGCAGCGACAACTTTACGAATAGTGTTTAGGTTGCACAAACATACAAATGTTTCCTACAAATGATAATGATAGAAGAATTTATTTATATGTAGTTCATTTTCTATTCAAAAGAGACTTGTAATATGACCAATATTGTCTCGATAATGTCTTTACGATGCACCAGTGTTTGACAGTTGATTCATTTAACTTTCTATACTCTGAATTCTCCGGGGCTTAAACGTCAGTCTGTTTGAATTATTGTTAACCTTTATATTTAACAACTATCTCCTTCATAGATAAAAACAGAACTAATTCAAAAATCGAGTAATAGACAACTTTGTGTCAAATGATTAATGTTTATAAAAAATTGCTTTCAAATTTGAACACAATGACTAGAATGACTATAAATCACTGTAACAAAAGTGACTCACGATGAATATCATACTAGAACACATTTCTTTGTAGGTTTCAATTAAAGCAATATCACATCCCAGTCTGCTAGTCACTATTTCTTACGATTAGCTAAAATTAGAATTTATGAATGTATATATTTTCGTAAGAAAGTCTTCCAAAGCTCGAAGCTGGAAATAGGCTAAACGCCAAATGTCGATGGTTTCTATAATTTAGGGAACTATCGTCATTGGCAAGTCTATAACTGGAATAATTTGCCATCGAATTTGAACAAAATGCGAATTAAAATTAGATAATTGAAAATTTCAATTTAGTGTAATAAATTGCTAATCAAATTTTTCAATGTAAATTGAACCGTGATCCTATCACTTTATTTCTAAATTTACCACACGTTTTTCATTTTTCAGACTTGTCAAGATTAAAATGACTTGAAGATTGTTAAATCTCCGTTACTTCCTGGTGGAGAAGTTTAATTCCCAAACCTGCCAAACAAACCTTCTCTACACAGTGTTGTCATTTTCATTGAATTAAAGAGGCCCAGGCTAGATTTTTAGGAGTCGTTTTGGGCCTTTGTTACATTTAAACAGTCCTCGGAAATACTCAAGCTCTAAGAAAATCGCAAAATACCTTGAAATATACCTCAAACAAAAAATGTCACTTTTCATTTTTTTTCCGTGCTGTACGCGGCTGGTCTCCAGTCAGTCTGAAAATTGTGTGTCCTGTTGACAAAGTCTACAATTGAAAATGCGTTGTAGTCTATTTATATAGATGACGGCTATTGCACGACGGGAAGGATAACTCTTTGATTATCAAGACGAACCGTTTTCCAATATGGCGGGACGTTCGTAATTTCTTACGACATTATGATTTTTCAAACACGGATAATTATGGATACACGTGGATTTGAAGGCTCAAATTTCAAAGGTAAGCTCTGTAGACTATTTCTGATTAGCTAACCAAAAGATTTCATGTGTTTGAGGCTGTCGGATGATTGTCCGAAACAAATAAAGCCTGGGCTCCTTTAATGTAGACTGTTATTATAATTATCTTATCTTGCTTTTAAAGTTGTTTTATTGTTAGAGGTGCATAATATATAATATAGCGGTATTAAGTTTTACCCGGTGGATTCACTTGTTTCATTAATGTTGCTCTTAGTATTTTCAAATACTATTCGTATAACTATTTAAGACATCGAAGAAAATCAGGATTAAATGAAGACATAAAGGTAACAAAGAGAAGCAGAAGAATGATAAATGAGCTTATCTATCACAGTATTTTCAGTGAAATTTCTTTTGCCTTTCAGTATTCATGTATATTATCTTATACTGGTAATTAATTAGTACAAATTAATAACTAATGGGAGCATGTATAGATAGATATTCACAGGAACAAAGTTTTATTAGACCATCATGGCATATCAGGTTTTATTTAATTAGTTTGGTGGAAACAAGACGCAAAAAAGGCATTATGCAACTCTGGTTGAAATGAATGGAAAGAATATATATGTCTGTCTGGGTTACGTAGGCCTTGGGTTGATCAAGTTTGATTTTGTATTCCTGTCTTAATTACTGTAAAAGGATATCAGCTCAAACAACCTGATGCTGCAAATTAAAAACTAAGTTAAGTCAAGTCAAGTCTCCTAGGATATAATTAAGACTTCACTCAATTTAAGTAATACGATGCTCTCTAATGAATGGCTAGACCAGGAAGCACATGTTTCTGCATTACCTAACGCTATTGACGTATTATTTTATAAAACGAACAAACAAGGTATCAGAAATTGTCAAACTGAGGGAAGAACTGATTTGATATCAGGTTCATTAATGTTAATTATCCACAAACCAACAATGATAGCTAATATAGATATCGATTCTCGTATACGGTCCATCTTTAAAGGTAAATGAGAAATGCAATCAAAGAGGTATGTCTCTACAAGCGGTGCCCCTCTGAAAGAAGTAGATTTCCGTCCTTACTGGACCTTAACACCATACCACATTGCCCCGCCGGATATATTTGCATCCACTGTAATCCTCTAACACCCTCTCCTCCGAAAATCAAGTCTAGATATTGGCTAGAATAAGAAATAGAGTGGTGACAATTCTGAAAACCACGTCTCACACACTTAATGGTTCATAAAAACCTTAGACAAAAGTGTTCAAATGATCGAGATTGATACTACATGATTGATGGATTTTGTGTTATGATATTGTTTAATATTATTACTTTGTTTGATAGTTATTAACTATTAACACAAAAATTTATAATGCACCCAGTTGTTCTTTTGAAAGGATTAAGAATTTGATCATGTGATTATTATTCCTGCCTCTTATCAGATCCCAGACCTCTTTCATAAGCTTATACAACACTGTTTGCATGGACACAACCTTTTTGGATTGAAGGAAAAGGACAATCTTTCAAAATTATCAAGCGAATTTGTTATATTAAGATATTTCTCTTTCAGTAAGTGAATCGATAAGTTTGAATCTCAACAAGAAATCACCAACAAATACCTGATCGGGCATAATCAATGTAAGTAAACCTTGTTCACATATGAACCCCAAATCTGGCTTTCATTTACTCCACTTTATTTTTCAGTGATGTGCGACTCAGTGAGTTATCGAAACTTTATTGGACAATCGTTTTCGACTGTAAATTCTGACGAAAATAATAAGAATATCAAATGCAAGCCGTTCAAGCAGAAAACACGCAACATAATTGAAGTTTTTGATGGGCTTCAAATGAGCTTTCGCAGAAAATTGAAGAATCATCTTGCCTTTCAAATGTTAAAAATTCCTGATTTTTTTATTAGTTTTTTTTTATTTTTGGCTTAGTTGAAACGTTCCCGTTTCTGAGACCGAGGTATGATTGGTCAAATGAATGACTCACTTGTTCTTTTAAGCTTCTATTTGTATCTTTTCAATTTCCTCATCTTTCTTGAATTTCCACATACCACAGACAACAAACTTGAAATCAAAATTGAGCAAATATAAGCAATATACGTAATTTCAGATATGTTTTCTCATTGGACGTTCTTGCTGTAGCTATAAACTTGATTACCTGGCTGATAACATTAGTGGTGAATCAGGATTATCTAACTTTATTAATGAGTCAGGGCAAGCTTTAAGAACTTAAAGCACAGTTCCTTTGTCTATCCCATAATATGTTTTTTGATAAGGATTGAAACATACTTTAAATATTTTAATCTTAATTTATGACATTTTCCATTAAATAGATTTGCATTGCCGTCGATTTCAGCACTTTGACTGGTAAAACGTTCTCTCATATAGGCGATGTCATAAACATAGGGTTATTAAATGTTTGTTTAGGTAATGAAAAGCAGAAGTGCGAATACATCTGTGTCATCTGCTAAGATCATTACAGCCCCAGATTGCTCATTAGAACACATTACTTCCTACTGTGCTATGGTACTATCGACCCTTTAGTGAGATGTGGCAATATCACACCTTTCAGTGAATATTCCATGAAGGACCTATTTAGGAACTTCACCGCTTGTCACTACCAACTCACGATTCTGTTGTGCAATGAAAACCATGTCGATTGTCAGGTCCTTACAGATGATCTCCATCAGCTGCTTCTTGTTGGAACTCACTGTCATTGTATTCTTTACTTAACCTGATGATGCAATGGATCCTCTCTGGCCATGCTTTTGACTACTTGCCACCTTTACAGTTAAAGGATATACATGTAGTTGGAAAAAACACCTGTTATCCACCAGGGTCATGAACTAGTGTTCTAAGTTAAACAAACAGAAATTTTTCGTAGTATTCCGTATCTGTCGGCAAACAAACAAAATTAAAAATGCATAAGATTATTCAAACGATTTTACATTATAATGTGTTTTTCTAATGTCTTGTTTTCTGATTTGTTTGTTAAGTTCTTTGTCACAGCAAAGAGTGTGGAAATGATAAGTCAATAATCAATGGGTCTTCAAAATAACAAGACCCAAACAAGCAACCTGTGAGTGCTGAGTTCAAACATGGCAAGCTACAGATTTTATGCAATTTCAGATTTTTATGAAAAAAGAAAAGAAATATCGAGCGTTACAAAAAAACAACATTCAAATGTACTGGCTGAGCCGTATTTTCCCGGAAGCATTTCCCAGAAATATATCCAAAAGTTAGATAAGCATCTTTCAGAACATTACTACAGCTGATAAAAGTTATCAAATTTGTGTTTGTAACTTTTGCATTATACACTTACTCTGAGCAATCTCGATTAATTCTCCAGGAGTCGTCGTCTATAATACTTTTGTCCCAGCGCCCTTGGCAGTGTTCTTCCATGATCGTTAGGTCTTGATTAAATCGCTCTCCTTGTTCGTCACTCACAGCCTCCAGGTTGTCAGATGACCTGAATTCGTTATTGTTTGGTGTTCCCAATAATCTTATCCAAACTTACAGAGACTACAAAACATGTATATGTATTAATAATCTTGCTCAGCCTTATTTAGGTAATCTCCCCACTTTATATCCGCCCTTGCGAAACCTCCGATCGAGTTACGATAGTTTTCTTCTTGTTGAACGTTACACTATAAGCAGAAGACGTGTGGAGAGAGTGCTTTCCATTAGAGCTCCTAAACTTTGAAATAAACATCCATTATGTCGGAAGCAATCCATCATTTCAATTTACTTGTGGGTCTTTACTTGAGTAAAGAAAACAATTGACCATAAACTACCTTTCAGCTAATTATGTACAAAACCAAATTGCGCCAATGGCATGTAGTAGTTCTATAATTTAGTCAGATTTTTCTGGATTTTCCAAACACCACAGTCAACATTTAGCACATGGAATCCATGCTTAATCTTTTAAATTGTACCTTCCTTAATAGCACCATGAAGTAATACATTTGTAGTATCCCACATTCAAATCTTACCAGCCATTATCATTAAAGGCTACATATTAGCCTGGTAATTTGAATGTAAAATAAAACAATATGTAAAGCAACTGAAGTAAATTATTTCAACATAAGTCTACAGTTTTGTCAATATAGAATACTGGCAGACAATGGTGGAATCTCGGGGGAATGTTATAACTAACAGACATTGAAAGTCGTGAAATATTTATCGTATCTTATGTATATTGAAGTTAAAGATTCGTTCTACATTTCCGCGACATTATTGTCGTCATTTTGCCAGACAGGGTGGAACATACAGATTTAATTCAATTAATACCTACGGACATTGTAATTATTTCCATGATAAAGACAAGGGTCTATCTTGACACGTTTTGAGCTTACACTAGAGAGAATAGAGGGAAATTATGATAAAATACAATTGTTAAAACTCCGTTTGACAAATCATTAGATTTATTAACTCTAGATTACCATCATCTATAGAGATCTTACAGCTATTTTTAAAAATAAATCTAGATTATCTTGTTCTAAACGTTTATATAATTGTGGTATTTAAGGCCTTAAATAATATCTTTTTCAGATTTAAATGTTAGATTTCGAAAAAGATAAAGATTGTCGTGATCTATACCTTTCAGATGTAGATAAGATGTAAATTACCATCGTCTTAACGTGTAATAATTGGGTGCTAATAAAATTTATAATACGATGTTCTGATTACCATAATAGAAACAGGTTTTATTGGAAATAATTCCACCCTTTTTAGTTTTCGATCAGGTTAACTAAGTCGCCTTTCCAAACTGCTAAAACTCCATTGCATCTATGTAAAGTACATTTGAGAATGAAAATCTAAGTTGGCTCCGTCTGCTACAGGACATTCAAAGAAATTAGGGCGTTCCAAAAAAAGTCGGCAATTTTGAGATCATAATTTTTTAAGATGTCATAGTTTATATTCTTTTCTTCAGGTTCTTTGACATGCAAAACTATTGATACAAGTTACTGTATGTATAGCATACATAACACCTAAACTATGTATTTATCAGACTTTTGAAATGCCATTGCAATCTTGTCTATGAGAATACAAATACAAATATGCCAATGCTCTTTAACGTATATTATTGTATATTGACATGAAATCTCAATGGTGTAAAACATTAAATTTGTACTTGTACCGTGTGAATGTAATTGAATGTATATTTTATTCCCATCGTCAAGTCCGTGGACCTATTTTGTTGTCTGGAATAGCAGATTCGTTTATCATATTTCGATCGAGATCCTGGGACATTAAAGCCCTGCCTTGCCATAAAACGTGGATCCCGTGATGTAAATATATCCAGATATTACCTTTTGGCGTTATTCAAAGGTAGTTTCTCGGTTTCTTTCGACTTGTGGAAAATAAGTAAGTATAAGTTTAAGAATCTGCAATCGTAGTTACAAGCAATTTGATAAGAAAGCATATAAGGTTATAACAATCGGTTGTTTGATTGGGCTTATTTAACCACATTTACTAGCTTTGATTAACAGGGGGCTCTCAGAATTGGAAAATTTGAAACCACTCAGATCGCTCTTTCTTATCTTTATATCGTAAATAATGAAATATAAAAACTCCCTTAATCAGGTCATTTGGGTTAAGACCTAATACTTATCTATGGCAGATATTAACCGATATCAAGCCGTCATTTCCTTATTAAATCTGACATAATGACATTAATTTGATCAGTTTTAGGAGCTTCATTCCGTTAAAGGAGGCGTGATATATAGGCTAATATTTGAACACTATATCAGCATCTAGTTCTGTCACGGAATGAAATTCTCAAAGAAAACGTAGAGGAAAGTACGATTATGTTTTACACAATAGAAGTCTAGAAAACTATTTATTATTAACTTTTTCTAAATTATTGATTTAATTATTTTGTTTATAAATATTCTTCTTTTATAGTGAACAATGTAGACTATATATTTCCAAACCAAATAATGGTAATCAAGAAGATATTTTAGACATACAGGTATAATGGAATTTAATTTAGTTTCATTCAGGCAAGCGTGACTAGGTTATTATCCTTAAATACTTTATACAGAATATAGATGGAGTTTATTTCATCGAAATTTGGTGTGGAGTTTGAGTTTGCCGGTCTAGAGAGAGGTGGGATTTTACAGTGAATTCCTAGCAAACAATTGGTGAGGGGTCGAGAAGAAGTGCCACTGTCGATTTACGATGCTAAAAAGTTGATTAAATGTACATGTCTTTATAGATCGGAGATGGAGTTTATTTCATCGAAATTTGGTGTGGAGTTTGAGTTTGCCGGTCTAGAGAGGGGTGGGATTTTACAGTGAAATTCCTAGCAAACAATTGGTGAGGGGTCGAGAAGAAGTGCCACTGTCGATTTACGATGCTAAAAAGTTGATTAAATGTACATGTACACATACAACTCATTCTATACACGGTGAAGTAAAAAGCATCGATTAATGTTAATACATTTACCTAGTCGCTTCGG
Organism: Nipponacmea schrenckii; assembly: GCA_030562195.1. Lineage (NCBI taxonomy): Eukaryota > Metazoa > Mollusca > Gastropoda > Lottiidae > Nipponacmea > Nipponacmea schrenckii. The sequence continues at coordinate 28,566,023 of JAUJPP010000005.1, forward strand.
TTGTTATGAAGATCTTTCTGACCCTTGGTCAGGTTTCATGAAACCTTACTGTTCGTTGATCCCGCAAATTACAACGGCTGTCTCTAATAGGAAAGATAAATGTGTAAATTGGCGAGAATATTTGACAAATTTCAAGTAATTTTCAGAGATAAATAGATTTCTACTGTTTTTCAATAAAACACGAACAGTTGAAATTTGTTATTGTCAACTTTAACAATGTAAATATTGAATTTATCTGTTTAAACAACGTTTTAGTAATAATTTATATCCAGAGAACCAGTTAAGACATTTATAGAATTACTGCACCATTTCCACACAAAGAAATATGCTTTCAAGAATTTGCTTCAAGCACTATTTCATCTCGCTAATTATGGTGGAAAGAATTTTTTGAAGTTTTGAGATATAAACGAACATGAACAACTCTCTCTAAGGTCCGTACTCTTTATATTCCAGGTCCCGATTGGCTTGAAAAACAAAACAGCTTACCAAACTGTATGCAGCTTCCTGATTATTACTTAATATTCAATAAGACACTTACAAATTACTTTGGACAGAAGAGGAAATTTAATCTGAACACGAGACTGGAATTTATTGGAATAAGTTTATCTCAGAAAGTGAATTATAATATTTATTATAGTATATTTATCTTATTTATCTTCGGTGTTATTTTTCATATTTTTCATTCTCCCGGGGTTCTCAAATGACATATTTATACGCACAATATAGAACATGAAATTCAGAAATTGGCGTTTAGCTTACATCGCTTTGTCGCTCGTGAACGCTCGATACGGCTAATTCCATACTTGGCGAAACCTTGTTCTTTACATCGCTCCGATTTTTAGTTTGTAAACAATCAAATAGACATAATTTCAGCAAACCAATATTAAATTTCAATAATCAAACCGGAATGAAACCTATCGAAAATCAAAGTATCCAAATATATTTTTCTAACACAATTAATGCTGAGTATTTGATCTTAATAATACATTTAATCCCTTTTACACTATACCCTAAAAGTGAGCCGTGCCAGGCACCGTGCCAGACTCGCATATTTTGGACCTTTTACATTATACGTTGAACAAGTGAGCCGGGCTCGTTATTTCCCCTGTTCATCAAAAAGTGTTCAAAATCTAGCTCTCGAGCAAACACAATTCTTTGTTGAGTTAGATGAACTAATGGACTTTATTATTAGCTCTTAAAAACGAAAATCGAAAATATTGCATATAATAAATGAAATAACGTGCGTCTTTCTTCTAAATACATTTGAAATTAAATTATTATTTATAGAAATTTGACTAACTTTTGAATTGTTACCTTGGATAATAAGAGTAAAAAGTATATATTTTTGATGTTTTCACACAAGTTCAAGTTAAACATCAAGTCATATTTATGGTCTTTTGTGAAACTTTCAGAGGAAGATGTGATTGTGTGCATTTTTCATATTGTCTGTTCAGATCCTTAGAGATCATCTGGCATTTTCTTTCGGCGCCGTGAATTCCTCTCTGTTTAACAATAAACTACTTCAGTTATCCCTTATCATTTTATTTTAACAAAATACTGATTTATGATTCAAGTTACATAAATTTCAATTTGTTTTAAACCCCACTCCGGCTCTCTTCTGTTTCAAGTTAAGATTCCATTTAACAAACAAGTTAATAACCCCAAGATTTTAATTCAGAAAAAATTTTGTCAAATGGGGCTTCAAATTATTGTTGTTATGTATCATTAATGTATCATTAATGACGAGGATAGGCGAAGCGCTCTAATGGGAGTATTATACAGTTTCGGTAATACATGTATATCCAACTGATATTAACTTATATATCTTTTAAAGTATACGAATAAAACCCAAACTTAAGACAACTTATATATATTTCCACGAATGTTACAGATAATCGTCACTACTGGCGACTGTTTTTTTTAGGTACATTAAGGTGCATTTTTCAACATTCCTTGCCAGTTAACTTCATAGAGTCAAACCTAAATATTTCATGTAATAACTCCATATATAAATGTTCCGAATATCCAGCTACAAATGTTCTCTATTTTCTGGACGTTTTTGTCAAACCACAATGCCAATATACCTACCCGAAGTTTAATTTATTTTCTTCAGATGGGTGTATACACCGCGTTTATCCAGAATATGTATAGAAATTAGCAAGGTACGGCAAAGGTAAAAGCATATTTGAAAAAATTGGCAGAAAGCAACCATCACCAGTATGATCATTTTGAACCTATACTCAAATATTTCTTTTAGAACTGTGGCTAAAAAAATAAACATACGCCTTGATATCGGGATTTACATCAGTTGATTTCAATTGAGATTAATGTTTTGGTGATAATGAACAATTTCATACAATATTGTCGGAACGTCAAGAATCTGTATAATTGGCCTATACGTTTAGCCAAAAAGCATTTCATCGTATCATTCATAACAACAACAAAAATTGTTTTCATGCAAGATAATCAATATCTTGTTGAAGTATCGTACTTGAGTCTTGAAGGTTAATTTGATTTTAAGCTCGAAAAAGAAACCCTTTGATACGACATTCTAGAATCATGTTGGCACTTTTCTATGACCTGATTTTAGATAAACAATCAACTCTAATTGATAGATTACAGATACACATGGCGATTCATTTCCGTAATTATCTCTTGCTTTTCTTCATTTGAGAAGAAGTGTTCACTTCTTTCTCAAACCGATCATTTCAAACTGCCAAAGAGATCCGTTCCATTGATTTAAAAGAAATGATTCTTGGTTAATGTACAAAATCGTTATTTTACTGGGATAAAGCACAAATTAAATGAGAACTTACTTAAAGAATTTTCTTCATTAAACTAAGATTTTAGGAAAGATTCCACACGAAATGATGTCTGTTAACCTTAAAACACGTTTTAAGCCTCAGTCGTTGCCAATGAACCAAGGGATTTGAAACACTCTCCTATTGTTTTCAAAGTATTTTATCTTGATTTATGGTAAAGCTTTCAATTCGTTACGTATAACTCAAATACTACTCGTGAGATGTAAGTAGACCTCCGCATCGTTTCGATTTGAGTATTAATCTACTGACATTTATTATATACGAACTGTCGCTGTATTGTTATTATATATTTCTTTTAGAAATTATATTCTATTATATTTAGTCCATATAGTGTACTTAACCAAAAGTGAAATAAGAACTAGAAGACAAAAAGTATTTTTATATTATCACATTTCATCCCCCTGTTCTTCTAATAGTACATCTTAAATTAACCTGTGCTCCCCTTACAAGCTACAATGTTTGAAACATTTTTAATTTTTTAACGCGCACATATTTCTTATCGAGTTTTAAGATCCAGTTATTATATACAGCTTTATATACAGCTTTTATATAGCGCCAAACTAAATAAAATTTACTCAAGGCGCTTAAAGAGATCTCTAGTGATGTTAGACAGTATTGAACATATGAAAGCCCAATGTGGCTTAATATCCACAGACTAGTTTATATTTAAACTTTTAACATGGATTAATTTTGATACTGATATTCTAAAAGTTTAATATAAGAGGTAGAATCCGACTAGGAAGTGATAGTTATCGCAATGAACACTTAACAATTCACCCCGGTGCATTGGCCCATTCAGTGATCTGAATAGGGTTAATTAGTTTGAATCAAACGGAATGAATCTTATGGTCCTCAAACTTCAATATCGCTCTAATGATATCTGATATAAAACCGACATTCTGTCAATCAAAAGGCAGTAATTAAGTCTTTTTCTCAAAAAGGGTATATAACATTCATAATTCATTCCAATCTTGCGTCTCTGGCGATTCAAATACGAATACTGATGAAATTGTTCAAAATGTGTCAAAGATATGAATTTCCATAACTGATTTGACTAGTTCTCACTTAGGACGAATGAGTATCATCAATTCAATTATTCAAACCATCTTGTTCATCTATCATCGATTAAGCACCATTAAATATTATTTAAATGACTGTCTAAAGGACAATTTTTATATCGTCTGGTGAGGAAGCGTTATTATACAATTATCATAATTTGTTACTTATTAGCATTCGTTTTACACCATTTGATATCCAATCCAGACGACCAGTTTAGTAGTTTACAATCGTTTTAGACAGAGAAATCTCATAAAAATAATTATTACTAAAATATGTGAATAGGAAAATGTCTTTAAATGGCAGTATGTGCAAAATATATTAATATCAAGACAACACGTCATATTATACTTGAATGCTGGATTGAGTATACAATTTATACGCCTAAATGAATAATTATGTCCGTCGGCCTGTCGGTCCGCCCGTCAGCATTTGTTGTTGTTACAATAGAATCTACAATTTTCATGATTTTGATGAAACTTGGTGTAAGCATTGAAATGGATAAGACGGCGGTCAAGTTCGAATTTTGGTGATTTTTCGATTAACAGCTTTTGAGTTATTGCCTTGGACTTGTAAAATTGCGTTAAAATTTTATTGTGGGTGCAATAGAAGCTAACATTTTCGAATGGATTTGGTGAAACTTGGTATGAGTATTGGAATTGATACGACGGCGGTCAAGTTGAAATTTTACGATTTTGCAATGAAGAGCTTTTGAGTTATTGGCCTTGACTTAGTAAAATCTCATCAAATTTTATTGTGGATGCAGTAGAAGCTACAATTTTCAATGGATTTTGATACGTCAACATTTGTTGTAGACACCGTAGAAGCTACAAGTTTTGATGGATTTTAATGAAACTTTGTGTGAGCATTGCAATTGATACGACGGCGGTCATGTTTGAAATTTACTATATTTCGTTTAACTGTTTTTGAGTTATTGCCCTTGACTTAGTAAAATCGCTTAGATTTTTATTGTGAATGCAATAGAAGCTACAATTTTCAATGGATTTTGATGAAACTTGGTGTGAGCACTGGAATTGATAAGACTGTATCCGTATATAGTCATGTTTGAATTTAAAGATTTTTTTCTATGACTGGTTTGCCATTGACTTAGTAAAATCGCGTCAAAACTTTATTGTTGGTGCAAAAGACGCTACAACTTTCAATGGATTTTGATAGAACTTGGTGTGAGCATTGGAATTGAGAAGACGGAAGTCAATGATATACAATGCTGATGTGTGGACGTATGTTACTTTGATTTTTAACTCTCTCTTGGGTAGATATTAATACCTAAATCTCCAAAAAAAGGTGTAATAAAGTGACAAGACATCATCTATGTATCGGAGAGCGGGGTTGAAAATAAACGAGATTGTTTATTTCTCTTGTGATGGAGGTTTTGAATAAATTAAGAATCATGAGGATAGAGAAATATATCAGCAAGCAAAGTAACATTACCCAAAAGGGATTTCCTCCTGAAAAATATTTCCGACAAATATATTATCAATTATTTGTGAATTGTTTTAGGATGGTTTTTGACAATTATATTTGGTTATGATTAAGAACAATTGTATACCTACTACCAATAATAAATTGTAATATTCTTATTAGTAATTTATACTACCAATAATAAATTGTAATATTCTTATTAGTAATTTAAAATACCAAAAATAATGTATTATTCTTATTAGTAATTTATACTACCAATAATAAATTGTATTATTCTTATAAGTAATTTATACTACCAAAAACAATATGTATTATTCCTATTAGTAATTTATACTACCAATAATAAATTGTATTATTCTTATTAGTAATTTATACTACCAATAATAAATTGTATTATTCTTATTAGTAATTTATACTACCAAAAACAATATGTATTATTCTTGTTAGTAATTTATGCTACCAAAAACAATATGTATTATTCTTATTAGTAATTTATACTACCAATAATAAATTGTAATATTCTTATTAGTAATTTATACTTTTTGGCAATTGTCCCTAAGTTTTATCCTTTATTTAAATGTACTATATTAAATTGCTGTAGGATCTTTCCACTTTTAAAAACTTTGCTTCGAGTTCCAGACACGCAAGTTGAAAATGTAAGTAATCGGCGAAATTAGTAAAAAGAATTAGGATAAGTAATTTTACAGACATTCACATATCTTACTCTATCGTAGGTGACTATTTGAAACGGGAAACTACATTCCTTCGTTCAAATAGTTCTTTACTATAAGCTGCAAAATATCCCGAAATAGGTTCTACTTTTTTATTTTTATTTTTTTATTTTTTTATTTTTTTTTTGAATGATACGTCCTAGGCTTGTTACTTTTGTTCTATTATAGATTATTCTTGATATTATTTTGAAGTTTCTTGTATATTATGTTATTTTGATATATGTTACTTTTTATCCACTTACATAATTTTTCGTCTTTTCATTTTTAAATTTTGTTTTGAATTCTTGTGAATTAATGTCCACCGAAGAAAGTTATTTGCTCTTTAGAAAGTTGTGGGTCATCACATTTTTATGGAACGCATTAACGCAAAAGGTCAGTTCACGGATTCTAAATTAGTTTAGTAGATTCTAACAGTTTCGTAGAAAATCTATTCGTTTCTTGAAAAATCTGGCGGTTTCGTGAAACACCAGGTGGCGCGCGATGTGTCAAAGTTCACAGAGCTATAAATGTGGCAGTCTCTATTATTTACGACCATTTCGAAACTTATGACGAGTAGCCATCGACCTGGTTGAATTTTTCTTAGTTCGTGTAATTATAAAAACAACAATTTGTTTATATTCAGAAAACGGCACAAAACTGAAAGCGTTTTGGAATCAATATTATTCTATTTATAGCTCTATGAACTTTGACACATCGCACGCCACCTGGTGTCAGATGTCGGCATAACTTTCACGAAAACCACAATTTTCACGAAACCTAAAATTATCACGAAATGGCCAGATTTTTCACGAAACGAATAGATTTTCTACGAAACTGTTAGAATCTACTAAACTAATTTAGAATCTGTGAACTGACCTTTTGCGTTAATGGCGTTCCATACATTTTCCATCCATCCTTGTTCTGGGAATAACTAGTGAGTTGCAACATCTCAACTGATATATTATCTCAACTCGCATTTTCAAACATTCACCGCTTATTAATTGTGATCGAGTGTAGCGAAATTCCGACCGCTAAGGTCAATCACACAAATTAACTAGAAGTAGTTAGTAGAAAGGAACAACTGATCGGAATTGGCAGAAAATGCAGCTATTTTCTATTCGTAATATTGTAGCATGAAGAAAACTGCACAGTTTTCATTTCTTTCCGTGGCTATATATTTCAGAGAGAAAGAGAAACAGCAATTCTTCAAGAGGTCACGTAATTTTAACAAGTCTAAATTTCAAGAATCCTTTCAATCTTTTTAATGAGATTTCTAATTCACCCAGTCAGTTTAGAAGCATAAATGAATTGTGTAAAATTGATTAAGACTGAAGAGTACTTGAATTAACTGGTGTCTATATAGCAATACATTTTCTACTACAAATTTCTGCTTGAACAAATTCGAGTGCCTATTTTAATTTTAGTTGCTACTGCTTCATTGAAATGACCTGTTTTTTGACTAAAAAAAATATACTTTCCATATAAAATGTTTATATAATTTTTTATTTACTGTAAAGCTAAATTAGAGCTTAAATTTTCCAAAAGGTTAAATTGAGATTAGTTTTTATATAGTTTAATGTGTACTATGTCTCTGTTGTCCTGATTGAACGTGGTCTGATAAAAAACAAAATTTGACACTTTATTAACTATATTTCGTGTTTGTGGGTTTGATTTGTTTTATGTCAATTTATTGAATAATATTTTGCGAACTAATGGACATTTGGATTATTCGAATTACCCATCTACCCTTACTCTACATGATGAGATACTTGAGAAAGTACAGAGAACGTCATATATACAATTTCATTTCATACTTGACATCTATATTAATAACACTAGCCTTTTTGTCAGTAGGGATTCTTTCTGCTACAGGAAAAGGCGGACATTTGCTGACATCATTGAAATTTAAAGGCATAAAATTAGAAGGAACAATTGTCTACTCCATTAGGAATAAGACTTATTCAAAAAGAGCTAGCGAGAGAGAAAACAATTTACAAGTGATTAAATTAAATGTCATAGTCTAAATAGACTTCTTGTCTTGAAAGTGAAAAAAATGGAAGCAAATTAAAGATGATGTCAATCATATAAGCAATTATTTTACTTTTAGCATTAATCTCTTGGCATTTTTATAAAAGAACTGTCGCTGTATTGTTATTATATTATATTTCCCTTAGAAATTGCGTTCTATTGTGTCTGTTATAATAGCTGCCTTCCTGACATTCCGTTGCTTTACGATGACTGGCAATTTTCCCCTATTGGAAATATATTCAACAATTGTGGCAGTGACGATTCCAGTGTGAGTACAATGGCGCATCACCACACCCCTCCCAGGCAACTGGTTTGTAGCCCAAATATTGTACTCTCAATTCATTTCTAGCAATAATAACAATAAAATCCCTCGGAGAAAAATTTACATAACAATTGTATTCCAAATTCACTCAGACAGTGACATCTTTGAGAAATGGAAGGTGTGAAATAACAATGTTTTCTCCTTGTATTATCTTTTTTGAAATTTGCATTTTTTTAAATTAAAAAATGGTTCTTACTATGAAGCTGTAATTTGGTAAAAAAGACATTTGATATTTTTATACGCCCACACATTAATTAAATGTGGTCGTATATAGTCGTCCAAAATTGTTGTGAACACGATAGAGAGCTGGTTTATTGGTAGACTTGGACGAAACTTGGTGTCTGTGTAATCAGACCAATCGAAAACGTGTACACGATAGAGAGCTGGTTTCTTGATGGGTTTTGACGATACTTCGTGTAAGTGTTTGTTATAACCAAAGGATGAACTCTATTGAAAATCCGACAAATTGAAAAATATTTACTATGAGTTATTGCCCTTGCTTTTGTGATTGATTCTTTGTGGACACGATAGAGAGCTGATTTCTGGATGGATTTTTTTGAAATTTGGTGTGAGTGTAATCAATCAAGAATAAACCCTATTGAAAATCAAACCCATCGAAAATTGTTTTGTATGTGCTATTGCCCTTGTTGTTAAATTCTTTGTGGACACGATAGAGAGCTGGTTTCTTGATGGATTTCGACGAAACGTGAAGTGAGTGTTTGTTATAACCCAAGGATGAACTCAATTGAAAATCAGACTAATCGAAATATATATTTACTATGAGTTATTGCCCTTCTTCTTGAAAACGCATCTACCTTTGTTTTTTGTGGACACGATAGATTGCTGGTTTCTTGATTGATATTGATGAAATTGTTGTGATTGTTTTAACCACTTGATAAATCCTAATGAAAGTCAAACTAAATCAAAAATTATTTACTATGAATTTTTGCCCTGTTTTTTTTTTAATTTTTTTATGGATGGGGAGCTTGTTTTTTGATTGATTTGACGTGAGTCTTTGTTAACACCCAAGGATGAACCCTATTAAAAATCAGACTAATCGAAACATATTTTCTAAGAATTATTGCCCTTGTACTTCACTTCTTTTTGGACATGATAGAAAAGTGATTTATGGATATTAATGTAATTTAGTGTGAGTGTTCCACATCACCTAAGGATGGACTTTAATTAAAAATCAGAAAAATCTTTCAACCAATAATTCTTATCAACCTCTCGGACAAATTGGCTGCTATTGTAAATGATAATTTTTCTCCGAAGTATTGAATCCAGCTTATGTTCGCGTTTTCATTGTATTCATTGATAGTACAACTTTATGGATTCTTTCGAATTGTATCTTTTGTAGGTCAACGTGATTATGAACGTGATCCCTATTTATTTTTGTAATGATCTGATAAATTTCACCAAAATATTGTGTCCTATTTCAAATTTGAAATAGGACACAATATTTTGGTGAAATTTATCAGATCATTTTATGGATTCTTTCGAATTGTATCTTTTGTAGGTCAACGTGATTATGAACGTGATCCCTATTTATTTTTGTAATGATCTGATAAATTTCACCAAAATATTGTGTCCTATTTCAAATTCTCTATAGAATAGACATGAAACAAATGGACAACAAACAATGATTTGTGCTTGCAATCAAAGCTGCTGGGGTCAAAAAATTATGGTCTTGAAAATTACTCATGAAATGAAATAATATGAAATTAAACACTGTTATGAAATATAGATATATAATAGAAAAAATAAAGTATATAAATTTATAAAGACAACTTGTTGATCTTTGACGAATTACTTTCAATTGATTGAACAAATGTGGAGATTAGAGTCGATATCATATTTGGATGAAACGTGACTTGACTTTCTTATCCGACCAATGTTATATAGCTTTGATATAAAAGAAAATACCAGAAACTCCAATTTCCATCATGGTAAACTCGATACATGTTTCAGGATAAATTACCTCCTATTCATTAGGCCTAGAAAGATAATAAAGACTGATAGAAAGAAATGTTAAACTTGGAAAGAGGAAAGGGCACACAGGCTTATTTTGTCCAAACAGCACGTCAGTCTGGTAGGAGCATACAAGTAGCGAATTTTCGTTTTATTTCAAAATATAACATTTTTCTTTTAATATAAAGAAGTCTTTTAACATATCCACATGTTGCATGACGTTAATCACTTTAATTAAAGCATGATCAGATACGCCGGAAACTAGTTTATCAAAGTTAACTGAATATCACATTATATAAGTTATCTTTAATCTCTTTTCTTTTACAATAAATTGTTATTTTAACCAATCATTTGATGAGTTACACAAAAGTTGACCTTTACGTTCACAGAAACCAAAACCATTTTAATCTTCTTGACGAATTACTCCAAATTGTGTGACTTGACTCGACCTTCACGGAAATGTTGGTGATTTTATATTAATGTTGAAGACACATCATGCAGGTCATGTAAAGGAATTGCCTATTCACTGACCTATAGTTCCATTCCTAATTTATCGTGATTAAAGTACCAGTCTGGAATAACAAGATTATTATATGAAATGCAATGAATTCGGAAGTAGAATCTATTAGGTATCCCGAGTTTCACAAACACTAGAATAATGTTTCAGGACCTTGATAAAATAATTAAGCATTAGTATACATTAATTAAACCGCTTCAACTTCATAACAAAATGTTATTACTTACTAAAATGTCTATGAATTTGTAATAAAATGTTAACAGAATTAGACATTTTATATTTAAATATACGCAATAGTCAAATTTACTCATCAGAAGGCATACACTTGTAAAAGATCGGTTCGTTAGATGCTAGTCACGTAGCCTATTTTTAAAGCAGCATCATTTATAACAACTAGTCGTATGATCTTGGAACAACCCTTTGGCACAGGCATTATTTCTTAATATAGCATTAGTATAGAGAATACTGGTATTTTAGTATTCAAATATATTGAAAAGATATACAGTAAAAAGCAAACAGAAAAAAAAAAGAAAACGAACTGCAGAATGAATTGCATTAACATTCTGATTATATCGGGAGTTTACTGAGATTACGTCACTATTACAACATAACATACACTACACAGTTATCAACATTGTGATACTGACTATATAACTAATATGTTTCTGACAAATTAAGGAAATAACTGCGTTGAATGTACTTTAGATAAAATCAGTCCGAGATTCCTTGTACATGTATTTTTGGGTTGGTAAAATGAATTCAGCGGAAGACAAGCTTTATTGTAATAATATAGTAGGCCTATATCTTCAAAGATACACTTAATGAAAATACATGCATTGTATTATATAATCTCGTCATATTACTTATTTTTAATGTGTCATGTACAGGCAATTGAAAAGCACATTTTTCGAAGCTAACCGTGTTATTTTTCAAATGAAATTCGATTTTGGATTGCCCGTAGATAGTTTCTGATTGAATCATATAAGGGGAATACAGAAGAGACAATTTATCGAGGACATAATTAAAATTCAGGTGTTTCTTCATAGACATATTTTACTAACAGCTTCAATATTGTTTTTATCAAATGAGAAATCGTCTGTTCTAGTAACAATAATACCATTGTTGGCTATTATTTTACAAGAACATTTGCCTTTATAGCCGTTTAAACCAGAATGTCAAACAAGGGTTACATCGTCCTTTACAAACTGAATATTTCATTAATCGACAACGTCCACCTACAACAAACTTCCGGCCAATTTCATGTCCAGTTAATTATCAGTATGTCACGTAGTATAAGGACAATTTTTCAGTTTTCTATTCACATACTGACCACCTCATCCTTAGAAATGAACAAGAGAAATTGGATTGTCAATAGTAAGTCGTGACACAGTTGATAATTTCGTCAGTCAATTTGTTCTTAAGACTATAAACTCAAAAGATCGTCTCTGGAATTAAATCATGTTGAACAGTCACCTTCTAGGTCTTTGGTAACTTAACCAATAAAACAAACTTATAAACTCTTTTTTGCTATTTGATAACCTGCATTTTTATGTGTTTGGTTCGCATTATTACTATTGTTCTTCGGAGGATTGAATGTGGTATTAACAGCAATTAATTTCAAATAACCTTTCACATTTACCAATTGTACCATTTTATAAAACATTTACTGGTAATGTCAAGGAACACTAATCTGGGGTCGACCTTTTAAATATAGAATTGTTTTCACCAACATTAACAATGTGCTAACAAAGCTCTAGAAATTAAAAGAGTCAAACACGTTTTTATACGCCCACATGAAATGGGGGGCGTATATTGTCGTCACCCACATCCGTCCGTCCGTCCGTCCGTCGTCCGTCCGTCCGTCCGTCGGTCCGTCCGTCCGTCCGTCCGTCCGTCCACAATTGCTCGTAAACACTCTACACGGTGTAATTCTTGACGGATTTAGATGAAACTTAATATGAGTGTTTATGATCACGCAAGGATGAACCCTATTGAAAATCAGCGAAATCGGAAAAAAATTAGTATGAGTTCGTGCCCTTGTTCTTGAATGGCTCGTAAACACTCTACAACCTGCAATTCTTGACCGATTTTGATGAAACTTGGTGTGAGAGTATGTTATAACTCAAGGATAAACCCTATCGAAAATCAGCGAAATCGAAAAACATTTAGTATGAGTTATTGCCCTTTTTCTTGAAAACGCGTTCAATTTTAGCTTGTAAACACTCTTGAGAGAACAATTTTTAATGGATTTTAATGAAACTTGGCCTGAGTATTTGTTATCACCCAAGGATGAAGCCTATTGGAAACCAGTCAAATCGAAAAAAAATTAATATCAGTTATTGCCCTTGTTTTTGAAAACGCGTTCAATTTTTAGCTTTTAAACACTCTACAAAGCACAGTTATTGACCGATTTTGACGAAACTTGCTGAAATTGTTAAGTATCACCCAAGAATGAACCCTTTTGAAAATAGCACATATCGAAATATATTTAATAGGAATTATTGCCCTTGTTCTATAAAATGTGTTGGATTTTTGCCTTGTAAACACTCTACAAGTCACAATTCTTGAGCGATTTTGACATAACTTGGCATGAGTAATTGTAATCACCTAAGGATGAACCCTATTGAAATTCAGTTGAATCGAAAAATATTTAGTATCAGTTATTGCCCTTGTGTTTGAAAACGCGTTCAATTTTAGCTTGTAAACACTCTAGAAAGAACAATTCTTAATGGATTTTGATAAAACTTGGCTAGAGTATTTGTTTTTACCCAAGGATGAACCTTTTTGAAAATCAAATAAATCGAAATATATTTAGTGTCAGTTATTGCCCTTGTGTTTGAAAACGGGGTTAACTTTTTGGCTAATAAACACTCTAGAAGGTACAATTCATGACCAATGTTGACAAAACTCACTGAAATTGTTGGATATCGCAAGGGATGAGCCTAATTGAAAATTAAAAATATCAAAATATATCTAATATGAATTATTGCCCTTGTTCTTTTAAACGCGTTCGATTTTTGTCTCGTAAACACTCTACATGAAACAATTCTTGATGGATTTCGATGAAACTTGGTGTGAGAGTGTGTTATAACTCAAGGATGAACCCTATTGAAAATCAGCGAAATCGAAAAAAAATTTAGTATGAGTTACTGCCCTTGTTCTTGAAAACGCATTCAATTTTAGCTTGTAAACATTCTAGAAAGAACTATTCTTAATGGATTTTGATTAACTTTGGCTTGAGTATTTGTTTTTACCCAAGGATGAACCCTATTATAAATCAAATAAATAGAAATATTTAGTGTCAGTTATAGCCCTTGTTCTTGAAAACGCGTTCAATTTTAGCTTGTAAACACTCTAGAAAGAACAATTTTTAATGGATTTTGATGTAACTTGGCTGTGTTATTTGTTGTCTCCCAAGGATGAACCCTATTGAAAATCGAAAAATATTTAGTACAAGTGATTGACCTTGTTTTTGAAAATGCTTTAACTCGTAAACACTCTAGAAAGAACAATTTTGAATGGATTTTGATGAAACTTGGCTTTAGTATTTGTTTTCTCACAAGGATAAACTATTGAAAATCAGATAAATCGAAAAATATTTAGTGTCAGTTATTGCGCCTGTTATCAAAAACGCTTTCAACTTTTGGCTTGTGAACACTCTAAAAATTCCTTTTTGACAAAACTCGCTGAAATTGTTTAATATCAACCAAGAATGAGCCTTATTAAGAATTAAAAATATCAAAATATTATTAAGGGTGAACCCTATTGCAAATCATAAAGATACCGAAAAATATTTAATGAGTTGTTATTAGGTACAATTCTTGACAGTTTTTAATGAAACTAGAAAAAAATAGGTTGGAAGGTTGAATATTTCATTCCACTTATTGTAACCTTACTGAAAAGTTTTTATTTGAAATAATTGCTGCCAGTGGGCGTATATTACCTTGCCTGGCAAGCTATCTTTCTTATTAACAAAAGCTGATCCATTAAAGCTTATTGCGATCTCTTCGCATCGCCTTTGGATCTTTAAATCTTGGAAATAGATTGAAAACACATGCAAGTCTACATTATCAGACTTTAACCAATGTTTTGCTGGTCATCAGATATAATTGTGCGTTTACGTTATATTTTTAATGCAATTTGATTGGATGGAAGAATAATGTTTGTAATTGTGAACCATCGGAAAAAAAGAATAAAGTCAGAATTCATCTTGTTAATGGATAGACAGACATATATATCCTGGTTTAACTGTTGTTAATAGTTGATTATTCAGGAGATATCTGAACACCCTTGTACTAAACGTAAAAAACGGATATTATCAGCGATCAGAATATGGGATTTATTATGATAACGTTGTATGGGCCTGCAATATATAGAAATGAAGAAAATAAATTGAGTTTAAAAATCAATGATAGATTTCATATTGTGATTTCTAACGTCAACCTGTCATGTTAAGACAAAGCTAAATAAATAGACTAGGCACAATTGTGTAATTTGCTAGCCATCTGAAATCAAGTCGAGTGCCATTTGTCACAGACATAGAAATTATATTGTCAGGAAATGAGTTCATGTGAAAAGATTGAATTCACAGAGTCGAGAAAATAGAGAAAGGAACTAAACAGATTTATAGACACGACTTGCATTATTAGGAGCCATTCTATAGAAGACTAGAAACTAAGTATCATAGAGAATTAACGTCCATCATGCGTTGTAAACCATTATGTTACTTAAAAAATATATTTTCAATTATTAAGCTCCTCTGCGATGAAGAGATTATAAAGATCTTTTTTAAAAATCGGTTGTGTACGTGGGACACTGATAGCATCAATTTACAACATTCGAATTTTCAATCAGACGTCAATGGTTTCTGCATTACTAAATCTGAGCGTTAGATGACGTCTCTTATCGCAAAATATATGCTTGTTTCAAAGGGCCTTCTCGATTTGTGACGCCATCGAACCACAACATTCGAATTGTCATATTAATAAGGATAGGGAAGGGGTAGTTGGTAAGGAATTAAAGGTTGTCATATTGCTGTTTAAGCGATGCTACGATTGCACAGGCACCGAATTACTGTGACCATAATATCATGCTCTGGCATTTTTGATAGCTTTTTGTATTTCTAGGATTATCCGATATGACTTTCGTCTTATATTACTTTTAATTCGATATTTTTTATACTTTCAGGTTTGCTTTAAATTGAATAACAGGAATACTTCGTCAACTGCGATAGATAAATATAGATTGAAGATTCATGTTCTGAAACAATGATCAACTGGGCTTTTCAATGAATATTAATTTTTTCAGTCGAGGTTTTCTGTGTCTTATATTAATAACTTAGACACACTGGAAAGAAAAAATCTCTAACGATGACATTTGGAGATACGTATTTGTTATATTGAGTACAGTTAATATTGAAGAAATCCAATAGCCCCGGGGAGTTGAAACTGCCTTTACTGGAGACAATTCAGACCAAGCTATATAATTATCTACTTGTCACGGAAGTAAGTTATGAACGCTAGGTTTTCTTTTTACAAGCCACTGGATACCTACTGTCACTAAATGACAAATAGCTAAGAAAGTATTATAATAGGAAGAGTGGCATGTTATTTGGTTACGTGTTTGTCTTGTTCTGGTAAACGGAATCGTTATAGCGTGGTTAAATTATCCAGGAGTCTATATTGTGTTTATTGTATGGATTTGGATTCAAAATAACATATGTAATCCTATCATTCAGCAAATATTTTGAGTGTATGATTTAAATTAAACTAGTTAAAAACCAAGATGCTTTGAGACTTCAGTTTGGAATTGCCACGGGATCAGTTACCACCATGTGTGTTTGGAACTCGTCACGTCCGTTACAAAACTTCGGAGAATGCTACTGGTATGTCCATGGTTATTACAGTCTTATAGTGTGTTTGTTTGGTGTAATTACCAATTTCATCAATATTGCCGTGCTGACAAAAAAGTCAATGAGAACTCCAATTAACTGTATACTCACAGGAATCGCTATTGCCGATTTAGTTACAATGTTATCTTATATACCTTTTGCCATTCACTTTTATATAGCTAATGATATCAAGGCAACGCCATCAAAATACTCGTTTAGTTGGTCGGTCTTTATGGCCATCCACGTAAATTTGACGTTAACAACCCACACGGTATCTATTTGGTTGGGAGTAATCATGGCTATAATGAGATGGGTTTTTGTTAGAAATGCTACTCCTAATAACAGAAAAAAATCAGAGAATAGATCAGCCATAATCATTACAGTAATGACTTATATTGGATCCGCCATTTTAATCATTCCGAACTGTTTTGTCACCGGAATACACGAAGAATTTTCAGAGGAGCACAATGCCTCCATGTATAGACTAAATTCTCTAAGTTTAACGAACGAAACAAGTTCTATGGCAATCCTTAATTTCTGGGTTTATCCAGTCTTTGGCAAAATTATTCCCTGCGTGTTGATTTCAATATTTGGTGGGTTTCTTCTTCATACACTTCGTGAAAGTGACAGACGTGGCAGTAGGTTAAAGGGCGATAATCATAAATGTCACGCACATCGAAGAACAACGTTAATGTTATTATCAGTCATTGTTATGTATATTATTTCTGAGGTTCCACAGAGCATTTTAGTTGTTCTATGTGCGTGTGTTCAAGGTTTTTTTGTTGACGTATACCTTCCTTTAAGTGACCTCATCGATGCTATTGCACTTATAAACAGTGCTATTAATTTCGTGATGTACTGTACAATGAGTCAACAATTCAGAGAAAGTTTGGTGGAATCCTTATTGGCGGTTGTTCGTGTCGTCGGAGAAAACTCAAAAGTTCCTTGGAATGGAAGTGAAAAATCTACTCCCACTTTCGTATAAAACAAGGAACAAAGATGGTTTTAAAATACTGCTTTTCCAACCTAATAGCTTCAGCTGCTACTTAAAGAAGTAATATGTGATTATGAGGACTAAGAATAATACGAACTGCTTGTTGTTGATGTTAAGTTTGTTCATATTTTCAGTGGTCAGTATTAATATATTCGAGTAAGTAAGGTTGCATGTCTGGTCTATGAAACCTGAAGGATGTTCGGTGATGAGAATTTCTTAATATCGATTTGTATGTTGAAAACAATGTATGTATAATAGAAAGATGTGTTTAGATCTTTAATCATTACATATGGTTGAACCTCATGGAATGTTTTCAAGTCGACTACTGAAAATAAAACGGCAAATAAACGTTTTCCTATATCATGATCCTATTACTGCTCTCATTATTTTTGTAAGGTTAATTTTGTTGTGTTTTTGTTCAGGAAGTGGTACTTCTGGCAATTGCTTTCCCAGGCTTATTGTGCCATGAATTCTTTAGAACCAAAAACAATCTAAGACTGTGGGCACAATAGGGAACATACTGACTTATAGGAATAGTGCGACTTGGCTTCTGAGCATGAACATAAAATTATAGTTCTTAAAATGATTAATATGTGTATATACTAGTATTCATCACTTACCTGGTGGCTGAAATTAACAGAATCCCTCAGAATCTAGAAAACTCACAAAACTTAAGTCATTTAAAAAGCTTAATCATATGCATCTTTATGGCTAATTGCTTATTTTTTTATATTAATTATTTTTTATGTTATTTATGGCATCAGTTATATTTATTGACGAATATAGCTCTTACTGGCCCAGTTCAAAGTTTTGAAATATTTATGTTCATTCTAAGACTCATTATCCTTTTCATAGGGAGACAACTGTCGAGTCTGAATTTTAAAGGCGGCAGCTCTGTGGAAGTTTTGAGCCTCTCGTAAAACGTCTGAGATGGTTCTCCCTTGAAATTTCGAAAAATTTATTTGGTGATTTTGACCACAAGTTTTGTTGTTCCCTCATAAAACAAAAGAATTTTTTAGAAAATTTTAATAGTATGTTTTGTATGCATAGGAGTTTTATTTTATTTCTTATAGAAGACGTCTGTGATTACAACCATATTTATTTTGGCTCCTGTCCAAGCGTCAATGCAGTGAGAGCTTTAATCTGTCACCAGGACAGTTGCTTTGATATTCTTGTTCTTATCAAATCATTAGATGAACTGTCTTGTTTTAAGGAAAATATCTGTTTCAATGGAACTATACCATGACCTGATCTGAAATTATCTTGTAGTGTATATAAATGTTATATATTGTCCAGTTATTCTGTAGATAACAAAAGATAGCAATACAATGTAGCCTATATGTTTACCTTGTTCATTATTTTTATTTTATTTGTATTACAATTTCATTGCAATTGGTTTCAATATCACGATCCGGGTCATTAGTTAAACTGCAGTTGTCGACCTCCATGAGTCGCTTTCAGTCAACGTTCACTTTTAGAAGCGGTCGTCATGTTTTTTGGTATTTAAAACTCACCACCGAGGTGGAAAGGCATGACAGAAATAGACTTATGCGACGTTAGTGTATAAACTTCTGCAACGTGTCAGGCGCATCTATTTTAAGTTGAAGACCACCAGGTTTGTCGAATATGTTTCCCTGCCTACTGAGGTATTTCCACTTGAATTTCAGAAGATGAAGATGTTCGAACAACCTGGCCCCTCTTGACAATGTGAACGTTGCAGGAAGTGTTCATCAAGATCCCCTACGGTATGGCAACGTTTTTTTCAGCCATACGTTTATCACAATAATCATGACTCCACCAAGATCACTACGATTCAACCCCAAGCCCATTATGATTTAAATCTTCGGGACCGTGGCATAGTTTAAGGAATGACATACTACGTTCTTTTGACATATGTATCGATCTCCTAATATAGGTTAGATTTTTGGGGATCCATTGATCGTCTTTGACCGTATAGACTCGTATTAATTCTGTTCCAAACCAAGATTTTAGATAAAGCTTCCATCAGTAGAAATTGCTAATCATGACACTTGCAACGAATTGCACGATCACCGAGCCAATCATTTGTCTAGCTCCCGATCACCACCATTTGAAAACGCCGGGATCAGCATTCTTTGACTCAATCCTTTATCTCATCGTTCAATTCTCAAACAAGAGTTAATAAGCTGAATATACTTTTATAGAACTGCAGACATATTTAATATATAAACAGATTTTAACAAATATCACAGTTAGATAAATATCAATCATATCACAGTGGAAAACTGACTTTACTAAAATTCTATATTTCTATAAGTTAGATCACAAATAAGATCAGTATAAATCAATGAAAATACGCCCACATTTATAATAGCTGCCAAATTTGTCCGGGAAGTTGACAAGAATTATCGGTAAATGATTTTTCTTGATTTTTGATAAAACTTCATCCTAAGGTTATTAGGAACACTCATACCAAGTTTTATCAAAATCCATACAATTTACAATAGAGTTCTCCCATGGGTTAATACAAACACTCACACCAAGTTTCATTAAAATCAATAAACAAGCTCTCTATTTTGTTCACAATAAAGGAAACACGTTTTCAAGAACATGGGCAATAACTCATACAAAATACTTGTTATATGATATTAGTTTAATTTTCAATAGGGTTTATCCTTGAGTGATTACACTCACAACAAATTTCATCAAAATCCATCAAGAAACCAGAAATAATTCAAGAACAAAGGCAGACGAGTTTTCAAGAACAAGGACTCAACTGATACTAAATATTTTTGATTTGTCTAATTTGCAATAGGGTTCATCCTTGGGTAATCCAAGTTGGGTTATAACGAATACTCCACCAAGAAACCAGCTCTCTATCATGTCCACAACAATTGTAGACAGACAGACAGTAAATATTCCTGCTGCCATAAATAAAATAATAAAAAATAATAATAAATATCCAAAAAGCAAGTAATTATCCATAAAGATGCATTTGATTATTGAAAAAACGCCGAATAAATTGAATAAGCGTTTTTAAAACATGACTTAGTTTTGAGAGATTTTCAGATTTTAAGGGATCCTGTTACTTTATGATACCAGGTGAATTCATTGATGAATATATACTATTGACCATTCTTTTATGTTCATGCTAAGACACAGTATCCCTTTAATGTGTTGGCCTATATAAAAACGGAAAATGTTTATTCTCGGTTAAAAAAAAATATCGGATTCTGTCACTTTTTCAATTCACTTACTAAAATAATCATAATTAACATATTGTGTTCAAAAACTAAAATAATATGAAAGTAACTAATTAGTTATCTATAATGACATATTTTTAGTACAGTACAAACATATATAAGTTTGGTAGAACCTAAGAGAAACAATGTGTCTCTATCCACAAGCCATGTGATTACTAATTTAACATCGTTACCTGCAGAAAATCTGGGTTTTTTTAGCTTCTTGACAGTGTTCTTTCAAGCAGCAGATACATTGTTCTATCAATAGTATACAAGGTTATAAGGTAAGCAACTCTTGAATTTTCATACCTAATCAGACTAATCATTGAATTGTTTCTAATGTTTGTATATCTATTTTTTACACAGGACATATACACTAGCCTGTTTCACCATTGGTGGAATATAACTGTCATCAAACAGCAATACTTTCAGCTTGTATTTCCTTTACATCCATGTTTATTGGAGCCAACAATCCTGACCTTTCCTTCTTTGTGGATTCATTATTAACTTGTTGAAATTCTGTAGGTATATCTAATGTTCCATGTATATCAGGATCATATGGAATTCTAAATAAATGATTATCACTCTCATCTTCTTGTAAAGGTTCAATATGTCTTTGATACAATACATGACGTTCTGTGTGATAAACGCTGAAAAAATAAATTATGGTAAAAAAATACAGGATGCGAGTCTTACTATTTTCAATTCCCACATAATACAGGATTTTAGAAATTCACAACCTGTATTTGTGTTTTTGATCTATTGATCTAGAAATTTTCAAAATGCAAACTTGCTGGAATTAAGACTCGAAACTTAGTAGAAGGTAATGCTTATACTTGATAAACATATTTTCATTTTTATTCAAGTATGACACAATTTTAAAACAATTTGAGAACACATACTAGAAATTGAATATCTCTTAATTCATGACAATTTTCGTAAGTATTGATTCAGTATATTGAATGGGTATTTATATGCTAAATTTGATTTCTTTTAGTAGATATTTGCATTGCTACAACAAAGACATTGAAAAATCAGCAAATAGTGTTTAATTTCAATAAGTATTTAATGATTTCAGATAAAAAGAGTGTAGAACACAATCATCAACTAAGGTATATGTTCCCTACTATAATATAAAAAATAAATAAAAACAAACACTTACTTAAAATCATGTCCCTTTGGTCTGTTGTATTTCAGATGATTATAATTAAAGGCAGGAATAGCATTTCTATCTAATTTAAAACTTTGATGTTCAAATGGCCCAGAAACAAAACCTTGATTATAATCTCTATGTTCATTCTGACAAGCAGGCTCCATAACTTTTCCTTCTAATCTGGCTTGAGAATCAACCAGAGGATTGAGTACCACGTTCAATGGAGGTGTTGGTTTAATCACTAGTCCTGGTTTACGCAAGGAATATTTTCCTGGAGTATCTCTCAGGAGACCTTGAAGTCTGTCCAACTGGTTACTAGATTTAAAACCCGCTTCTTTCATTTCTGTTTCAGGTAAGCAACGGTGAAAGCTAGGATTTATTTTAGACACAACAATCTTGGATCTCCAAAGATCTTGTTCTTGTTGTTTATTTCTATTTAATTCTTCATACAGTTTGTTACCTGCCAGATGTATTGTTATTGGGTCATTAGGATTAAAGAAAGGTAATGGCCGACGATATAAATTCAAATCATAACCTCGATAATCCCATGGATATCTCCCTCTATTTAATGGTGCTTTTAATTCATTGGCATGAAGAATATTTTCAATCCATGGCTGAAATGAAATTATATCCAAAATTGGAGTTGATTCAAATAGGTTTTGTTTCAGATGATATATACATATATTTATGTATGATATATTCTAGAACAATAATCATTTCCTATCTCCATTATGAAGTATAAAAGTTTATGTGGGGTTTAAGAATGTCATATAAACTTAACCAAGAGCAAAACTTCTCAACAAGTATAAAAATGTAGTCATAAGTAAGTCTCACTTGAGATAAAATTTATAATAAAATCCCGTCAGATTAGGTCTACAGATTTTTGGTGTTAGAAAAAAAATATATATTTCATTCAACAGCTTAGGTTCATAGGAAAAGATCCTTGTTGGTCCTTGGCCAAACCTCTTGGCATTGATCTCTCCAAGATTATCCATACTCTTTTACAGCTTGGTCGACTGGGAATTATTAGTGAAGATATATTTAATCTTATAAGACTTAAAACGATGATGGAGATAGGAATCCACAGCAGCAGGAATACACCAGGCAAATGATAAAAAAGTAATAGAACTCACAGTTATCAATGTAAGAAAGAGATGACCAAAAATAGAGGACAAAATCTTGTATCAGAGCTTTGAAATCAACTCACTTGAGACAAAGACAATCGTCTTGCATTATCTAACTGTTGTGGATGTTGATTATTTTCTAAAGCTGGTTTCATACCAGGATATTTCCAGCCACCAGCTGTCTGCCATCTCGATTTGGACTCTTCCTTCTCCATCTTCTTTAATTCTTCCACATTGACCGGGACAACAGTCATAGAATGATGATAGTCTTGACAATATGTATACCTTTTATCTGGATACTGGAAATAAATACAGAATAACATATCAGTTCAAACACCATGATCACATAATATTGATAATGCTCTTGCAGCTACTTAAGCAGGTTGATCAACGGAACATACTTTAAAATCAACAGTCAATGTTTCATGAGTTCAGTGTTTAATCCTAATATATGAAAGCTAAACTAGAGACAATAAAAAATAAATATCCTTTAAACTTACAGCTGATAAAGCCTTCCTAAGCTTTTCTTTGCCTAAATCTGTAGAATTCAGTGTTTGAGTACTGTAGTTATGAGCACTTTTAACATCAGCTCTAACTGTCAGTCTTTTATATCTTTCTTTATCTCTACGATTTCTTCTACTTTGGTTTTCCACAGAAACCTACAATAGAAGTGGTTGATTATTTGGTTTGATAGTTTTTCCATGCACTTTATGAGACATTTTAAGTATATTGTACTTTAAATTCACATCTTGTTTATACATACAGTCTATAGTTTCAAAGGCAACGGTAACCAATTATGAACACAATTCTAAAAAAATAGCCATTGTAATACGCCTACATATAACTTATATAATAGTAAACAATTTTCAAATGGTCTGATTTTCAAAAGGGTTCACTTTTAGGTTAAAACAAACACTCACACCAAGTTTTATCAAAATCCATCAATAATCCCACGTTCTATGGTGTCCACAAACAATTTAAGAACAAAAGGCAGACAGACAGACAAATCTTCAGTCTAGACTTATAGCATACCTTATTATCTTGTATAAAATCTATGGTAAGATGTCTATTTTCTTTCTGAGCTAGCATATTGATAAACTCATGATTATACTGATCTATTGGAGTCCAATTTCTACTTGTACCCAGTTCACTAATAGGCTTCAAATCTGTTGGTGGTGTCTTCTTCATCTGAGATTCTGGACGTAATTCTGGATCAAAATAAGACATAATAAATGTGTGTTCCTCTAAACTTCTAGTCACTCTGTTAAACAATCTATGGCTCCTAAAAGGTTAATCTAGATCAGTCTTAGATGATCATTTATTCCAGATTCCCATGAAACAATAATCAAAAAATTATATTCACCTTCAAAATCTTCAGCAGTGAACGGAACACCAAATTCTCTACTCATGGAGATAATCATTTCAGCTGTAGGAAATAAATCATTCCTAGTGGCATCTCTTAACTTTTCAGTAATAGATAACTAGAATTATTCAAAATAACAAATTGAGATTGTGCTATCAAACAAGTATAATAGAAAATACTATACAATTTCATTTGTAATATATCATCTTTGTTGACTGAATATATTAAGTGATGTGATATTATTGACCATGCAGTGTGTGATTGTTGAATTGTTATACCATGTTGTATATGATTTTTAACTTGATATACAATATTATTAATGACAGAAGAAAATTATATGACAGAAGAACTCTATAACTAAAACTTATTTAAAGATAGCTTGCCAGGCAAGATAACATAAACCCAAACATCAGCATTGTTATATCTTTTTTTCCTTAAATCGAGCAATAACTCAAAAAACATTCACTGTTTCTCAACACTTGATAAAGAATAATATTTCGATAACCGGTTCGTGTCATTTATGTAAGTTTTTGTTTTGCTTTTCCACATTATTGTTAGTGTTATTTAATTAATATATATTTTTGCATCTTTCACTTATATTTTCATCTTATTTTATTTCCAACACCCAATTCGTCTTCTTTTGCATACCTGATTCCTACATTGACAACCACTGGCAAGAAGCCAGACATCGCAACACTTATCGCCATCCAAACCAACACTTTCAGATTCCTCGCCTACACCATCTGAATCTTCACCACGTGACCCAGGTTCGGTCGACCTTTCTTCCTTCTGTAAGTTTTTGGATCAACAAACTACCCTGAATTCTCCAACCAGGTCAGTGACCAGTTAGCCAAAACCTCATTTAACCAAGCCCAGAAATTAATCTCCACAGCCAACCAAACCTTTCCTAGCTCCAAGATCATCTTCACATGTATACCTATCTCTAATAAAATCTCTAAGAAAGCCCAGCAGAATCTTAAGACATTCAACGATATGATGATGAACTCCGACACTGAGAACGCAACACTCCTGTCACCCTACGAAGAAGAATTCGAACCAGTTGATAATGTTCATTGGTCTCCGGAACAACCAACAATATATACCTGTTTTGGATACACCAGCTTCAAGCACCGGGTAAGTCTTTAAACTAATTACTGGGGATAAAAATACTGAGAGGCCGCCGCTAGGCCAAACCGTCGTTAACTTAAGCCGAAAAATTCTCACACCCCTCCAGCATTCAATCTTAGACCGTGGACTTAAATTTATTCAGACTCCTAAATTACCTAACCTTGATTATCTTCAACGATTTCAACGGAATCTCAGTTGCACATACTTTTTTCGAAACCACCCTCCACTTAGTTAAAACAAGTCATTTAAAACAGAAACAATATGACTATCTTTCTGCCAAACCTGATTGCCGCGAGAGACACTTATACACTTTGCCGAAAATTCATAAGAATCCTACCAAGGATTGGTTTATGCCTAATAGAATCCCTAAAAGCCGCCCGATTATCTCTGACTGTGGTAGTGAGTCTTATGCAGTGTCAGAATACATCGATCATTTCTTACTACCACTAGCATGTCAACATCGAGCCTACCTTAAGGACACAACTGACTTTGTCAATAAATTAAAAAAACTTAAAGTCGCTTCAAATGCTATTCTAATTTCAATAGATGTAACTTCTATGTACACCAATATCGACAACACTACTGGCCTAATGGCAGTTCGCAAAGCTTTTGATAGAAACCCAGATCCAGACAGACCTGACGATGCAATACTACAGCTTTTAGAGATTTGTCTTAGTCGCAATGATTTCACATTTAATGGTAAAACATATCTACAAACCTCAGGTACAGCCATGGGCAAACGATTCGCCCCTTCATACGCAAACCTTTTCATGGCAGAGTGGGAACGTGAGGTATTACCCCTTTGTCCATTTGACCCACTTTTCTATGGACGCTTCTTAGATGACATTTTCATGGTTTGGACTTACTCCATAGAACAATTTTGGCAATTTTTTTAAATCCTCAACAACCACCACCCGTCGATCAAACTAACGGCCAACGTCAGCCACAAATGCATAGATTTTCTCGATACTACTGTTTTTAAAGGAGATTCCATAGCAGAGACTAATAAATTAGATATTAAAGTATATTTCAAAGAAACCGACATTCATCAACTTTTGCATAAGAGCTCATTTCATCCAAAACATACATTTTCTGGAATAATTAAGTCACAAGTTTTATGATTTCACCGAATTTGCACAAGGTCTTCTGATTTCAACCAAGCCTGTACGATTGTTTTCTCAAAACTGAAAGAGCGTGGATACTCTAAACGATTTTTACGAAACATAAAATATTCCACATTAGCACAGTTAGCAGCTAAAAACAGAGTTTATGCCGAAGTGCCTCCAGGTTTAAGGAGTGCCCCATGTATGTCAACCAGATGCAAAACATGTCCCTTTATATCAGAAAAGCATTATTTTCTAAGTAACTCTACGAATAAAAGATACCCGATCCAAGAGCACCTAACATGTGAAAACTCGAATGTAATATACTTAATTTCATGTAAAAAATGTCCCAAACAATATATTGGGGAAACAAAGAACAAATTACGCACTCGTTATAATGCTCACAGATCAGATATTAAATTAAAAAAAGACAAGCTTGTTTCTAATCATTTCAATCTTGACGACCATTCACTTGACGATCTCACCCTAACCCCAATTGAGCGCATAGAAATCGACTTGCCCGAAGATGAAACTACCAAATTCCGTCAATCTAGAGAAGCCCATTGGATTGAGACATTGAATACAGCAAGACCCATAGGACTTAATATTCACCACAGTGTAGGCATAGCACCCTTTGTAGTTCCATTTAATACAACCAGTAATAAAGCAAGTAAGATAGTTCAAACCCATTATAAGAGTCTTCAAGAGAAATTTCCTCATGTCTATAAACAGAAAATGATAGTGGCATATTCAAAAAATCAGAACTTAAATGACAACCTTGTTCATAGCAAACTAAAAACAATCTGTACTTACCAGGTACTATACTTCTCGCCCTTTGGGCGAGTTATTTTATTTTTTTCTAATTTCAGATCAGAAGAGAAGAAAATCATCCAACAGATCCAGATCCCAATTTCTCCATATAATATTTGTTTCACCCTAGCCTGTACATTTGGGACTTTCAATCCCTCCCTTCCCCGAAATCAAAAAACATTCATTGAAAAAATTGTTATCAATTTCAATACTCATACCAAGTTTCATCAAAAGCCATTGAAAATTGTACCAATAGCTTCTTTTGCACCCACAATAAAATTTTTAAAACGAATTTACTTGGTCAAGGGCAAAAACTGTCAAACCAATCATCAAAAAATGGTCAAATTTGAGCTTGACTATCGTCTTATCAATTCCAAAGCTTACACCAAGGCTCATCAAAATCCATTGAAAATTGTAGCTTCTATTTTACCCACAACACGTATGGACCAATGGACGGACAAACAAACAGGGTGACGACAATTTAAGTCACATTTTCATGTGGGCGTATAAAGCTTATATCAATAGAGTATGCTACAAATCAAATGACTTACTTGTTGAAGTTTAATTACAGCTTGAAAACATAATTTAGGTACCATATCCCGTACAAATAACAAAGATTGTTGTGCTATTATTGATAATGGTTCATGTAATTTAACTCGACATATGTCCACATCCAGAGCCCGGTATAACCTATGACTAAAGCACATATCAGAGTTATACAATATCCTCATATCTACAACAGAAGAAACATGAATTAGAGAACTAAAGAGAACTGTCTGGGTGGCATTTTTAAATGGGTCGGTTGATTCCATTTTAAACATATCAAGAAAGTTCAGAAAGTAAAAAGTGACATGCCTAGCAATTACAAGACTAAAACTCTCATCTATCTAATATATTTCTCCAGATACTCACCGGAATTTTCTTCTTTCTTGACATTATTCCAGATTAGATTAATAGCTCTATCTCTTAACCCTTCCAATACAAAGATATGATGAGTTCCATCCATAACTTGAAATCCAGTTACTATATCTAATTCACGACTTTCTTGTTGTTCCCTGTAGCAAATATTAGCCAGAATTATTAGTTTTAGAAACTTCAATCAGAGAATTATACTATTATAGATGAAAGATAGGGTCTAAGGTTATCTCACCAGAAAAGGGTGCTGAGTCTGCAAAATCTGCAAAGTGGCATGAAGCAAAAACTTCTATTTTCATGTTGTGTCTCTTGTGTTATGACTTAGAATGCAACCTGAGTAGAAATACTTACACAGACAACTTATAAGTTGATAAAGCACCATTGATAACATGTTGTGGCATATTGTTTAATTCTAGAGCTTCAGCATTAATATTGGTGATTATTTTATGTAAGTTATTTAATATTGCTGTATTATGATA
This sequence comes from Nipponacmea schrenckii, assembly GCA_030562195.1. Lineage (NCBI taxonomy): Eukaryota > Metazoa > Mollusca > Gastropoda > Lottiidae > Nipponacmea > Nipponacmea schrenckii. Next base: position 28,595,072 of record JAUJPP010000005.1, read on the forward strand.
GCTAAATATATAAACTATACGACCATATGGACACTGCAATAGATATAGCTATGAATATAAAGCTTTATTCTAAAGATTTACAGAACAGACTTTGAAGGGTGCAAAAGAAAATTAGTTTTCATTGATTGCCGCTGCCTTCTGACATAGAAATAACTAAAATATATTGGTGAACAATTGAAGATGAGATTGGAGAAAGGTCTTGTTTTTTATGAAGCTGTCAGACATGACCACGTTTTCTTTTCTGATATGATGATAAATTCTTATTTCTAAAAATTTCCATTCAGAGGTTGAACTCAAACAAGACCTTCCATTATTGACATAAATATAATGGCAATGTCAGATCAATAGTCAATGAACTATTCATTGGAAGTAGAATGTCAGACATGAACTCTTACAAGACCAAGAATCCTAGATTCATAAAAACTGTATCATGAAATTCTTGACAGACAATGAACATTCAGAGGCAAGAGTAATATATATATCGACTACAGAGACATTACAAAAGATTTATAATGCAAAATCATATTCTATCGGAATACACTGCAATTAGTTTTGGTTTTTTCTTCAGATAACATATAACATTAAAATTTAAATAGGCCTACCTCGAAAGATGTCTCTAAATCTTGCTTAGCTTGAATATCATCTGGTGAAGCTAAAGGTACAGCTAGTTCTATTTTAACTTTTAACATACTATTATGGTGTAAATAGTGTCCTGCTGGTAATGGTGTCTCAACTAAATAAATATAAACAAGACTACTCATTAACCTTTTTTTCTTAACATCTGTTGTTTATTTAGAAATATTATGAATTAAATTTGGCTTAAGTTGTATTTGTATTAAATTAAAGATAGCTTGCCAGGCAAGATAATATATACGATATTGAATAAAAAATTCAGTAACAATCATCACAATGAAACATTCAACCGACAGTCAAACAATTCTTTTCTGGGTTGATAAATGTACACTATTTCATTAAAATCTGTCAAGAATTGTACCAAATAACAATTAAAGGCAATAACTCATTAAATATTTTTCAGTGTTTTTGATTTTCAATAGGGTTCACCCTTATTTTTAAAGAACAAGAGCAATAATTCATGTTATTAAATATACTTCAATAATTTGAATTTTCAAAAGGGTTCCGCCTTGTTTTCAGCAAGTTCCATCTAAATCTGTACAGAATTATGCCTTTTAGAGTGGCAAATCCCTCTCACGTGAGTTGCATGAATCAACTTTGGTAAAAAAAAAAAGTGGTGAGTAAAGGCCACAATTACTTGTCAAATGTTTGATGGATTTAAGAGCTGCTACTCAGAATTGTTTACAATCTTGTTTAGGATACTATTCATATCAGCTGAGCATCAGAGTTTTGCTCTTCTATCAACTTGTGCTGATATTTTTATTATCAAGAAAGACTCCTAAAAGATTCTCTATTTAGTCATACAATTCTTTCAAACTTTTTTGGGTGAAAATGAAAGATAGGTAACATAAGGAGCTACTTTCATAATTTGATAAATCATAAATACAGTATCTGATATACATAATGCTACAGTATCAGAGATGTGGTTTCACATGTTGTCAATCTATTACTGGTATAAAGAAATCTGTTGTATTATTTATATAACAAGTCAATACTAATCAAATATTTATTAAACTAATTGAAGGATTAGTACAGTTGATAATGGTGTGTAACATGCAATCAGCTTTTACTTATCATGACTTGATCACTGTTAACATAATCTGTAGTGTGAGTAAACAAATATAAACCTCAAATTGCCTTTATCTATCTGTAATAGGTCAGGTCACTTCCACACTATGCCTATGTATTATGGAATTTACAGTACAGTCCTGTAGACAAAATGAGTTCTGGATTGCAAGCCTGCTAAAAGATCTGACATGTATAAATGCCCATTGGAATTCCTTTATAATGCTAGAACGAACCGAATCCATCCACGAATTACTATAACTAATTGGAAGCACACATTATCTTGTCATCTACTTAACCAATCTTAAAATGCTTTTGTTTTTATTTCGATCAATATTTCAAAGTCAACTTCAAAAAAGTTCAGATCTCATTTATTCCCGCTAATAAGTTTCTTCTAATTGGTTGAAATCTCCTACTAAATCAATACCAAAGATTCTATTTGACAATACCTAAAAAATCTTCGATTTTGTCAAAATAAGACAAAACTTTTCACTTGACAGTAGGGCTTGACAAATGGGTTCCTGATTTATATACATAAGAATCTTTAAAAGATCTTACCTGGTCCATCTACAGCTCCATGAACACCGACAATCCGGCCAGTCTTATTATAACTATTACCTAATACATCAGGTATCTGACAATTATGTATGGGAATTTTAAGATGTAAATAACGATGACCAAGTAGTAATTCTGACAAATTGACTTTAGCTACGCCATAGGGGTCCCAGGGTTTGTTTCTACCATGAAATGGATTGTGAATTGTTCTTCTACCTAGAAGTAAATGGTACATTGACAATATTCATATATAATATTATAAATCGTACAGATACACCTCACTTAATCAATCTCACTGCAGCAACATATTTAAATTTAAATAAGATTGATTGTTTTATTTGTCTTTATAGTAATCTCATAAGTTTCCTACCACAATCCAATGTTTGATGACAACATTTTGATACATAATCCAAATGGTGAAAAGCAGCATCTTTTGAATGGAAATGTTATAGAAAACTCTTTTATTGAAATATTTATTTAGCTTGACATGTGATTAGAATTTAGATTATAATAAAGGAGAGGAATAACACATTTCTTAAAATGCTTGCTTTCAAAATTGAAATGATAAAAAGAGAAAAAAGTGATGGAAAACCTACTTGCCACAGTTCCAACATTACTAATCTTTTCATCTTCTAGATCATCACCAAATAATGTTGGTTTTAATTTTATTTCTTCATTCTTTCTGTCTCTATCATGTAACTCAATTTCTAATGCTGGACCGTTTAAAAACTCCCGTAATTCAGACTTCTCTAAATAACCTGAAAAAGAAACAAAATCTTATCATGAAGTGAATTCTCAGATGTCCAGTCATGCTTCATTAAAATCTGAACCCTTCCAACTTGTTTACCATAATAAAGCAATCATATATACCTGAGCGATGTGATTTCACAAACCTTAGTTATACTTATTGGAGTATATTTTGACTCTTAATTCAAAGCCCTGATTCAAGCGGGAAAATCAATGAAATTCCACTGGAAAGCAGCCATCCTTTAATAAAAATTACCTACCCAATAAAACAACATTGGTATCATCCCAATATATTGTTCTATCATGTTCCTTTCCGACACTTATGTGTTCTGGTTGTTTAAAAAACTTGTATTTACAATAGGCTGGATGACATCTGAAATATATACAAACATTAAAATACGGGTTGTAATATGACTCGATTCTATAATATATTACTATATGAAGAAAGTATAATGAATAACTGGTCTTACAGAGAAGCAGTTACATACGCTAGTATGCCAGTCAAAAAGTCAAGTTTTTTGTCTTATAGCTCAAAATCCCACTGTGTTTGGTTCAATATAATCAATGCTATTTAAATACAAAAATAAAAACTAACTTGTTTTTTAATTCTGTATAAGATAAAGGTGTATCTGGTAAATCTGATGCTGAATGTATTTTAATTATCATTGGATTCAGTTCCTTTTTAATCTTCTCTGACATGAGTTGATTATCTAAAGCTACAGTTATAAACATATCTTCTACACCAGGTACTGGGTTATCTAATCTTCCTGTTACACTCTTCATATCTGTGAGGTAATAAAATACATCTGTAGGCCTACTGCAAAATTATTTATCTCCTGGCTACTTTACAGGTATTGTTGTTGGCCATGAATTCTTACATTGAAAGACCCAAAAGAATCAAAAAAAATTTAACATAAAAATTTGTTTCATATTGCAGCAAGTTCTGTGGATAGCTTACAAGAGGAAACAAACAAAGTTCAATATCTGAAAAATATTGTTCTGTAATTGAAATAAGAAAATTTATGAAGTAAAATAACTAACCAGAGAATAATAAAGACATTTGTATTGGTACTTTACAAATACCATTCTTTTTAATTTCTTCTGCTGCTTCTGTGGCTGCAGCTTCTGCCTTTTTATTTCTTTTATGTTTTGATGGAGAGGGAGTTGCATTCTGACGTCCACCAAATGCTGAAACAGCTGAAATTAAAATCACTTACATATATCTTCATTATTACATGTTATATATTTCATTATATTTCATTTCAACTTATTTTTCATTCTTAAAAGTGTTAAAGGAAATATAAAAAATAGCAGTGGCCATTGTAATACGCCCACATTTATAATGACAGCCAATTTGTCTGAGAGGATGAAAAGAGTTTCCTTTCAATAGGGTTCATCTTATTAAGAAATCAGCTCTCTATTGTGTCCACAATAAATAAAACACAGTTTCAAGATAAATATTTCTGATTGGTCTGATTTTCAATACAATTCATCCTTGGGTTATAACAAACACTCACATTAAGTTTCATCAAAATTCATCAAGAAATCAGCTCTCTACTTTGTCCGCAAAGAAATCAAGAACTAGGGCAATGACTCATTGAAAATATTTTTCTATTGTCCGATTTTCAATAGGATTCATCCTTGGGTGATTATGAAGCCTCACAACAAGATCCATCAAAATCTGTCATGAAACCAGCTCTCTATTGTGTCCACAACAATTGTGAAAACAGACAGGGGTAATGACTTTACACACCTACATTAATGTGTGGGCATATAAAAGGGGTTGTTTACCATTAGAAGCAGAAGAATGAAGACCAGCACGAGATCTGTTAGCATTGGTGGATGTAGCTGAAGGTTGAGCTTTACTTATAGTTGAAGTTTGAGATATAGTACGATTTCTAGCCATTGATTTGACAGAGGGCACTTCTCTAGCAGCTGTAGATGTTTTTCTGGTAGCAGCAATAGGAACCAAACGATTCACTGTTCTGAAATTGAATCAAAATATTCCATTTCTCTCAAGATAAGAATGCTTTTCAAAAGCTCTAAGATTCTTTCAAAAGTTCCCTAGACAATATTGCAATGCTTCTCAAAACAGAAAGTTACAAGTCTACTTACCTCGAATCTTGATGCTGATCTAGTGAAGGTGAAACTGGGTCTTCAGTACTTAAAGGTGATACTGACGATCTTACAGGACTATTTGAATTTTGAAAAATACTTATATCAGGTGAATCTCTTCGACTTTTTGATTCTCCAAATGCCATTCCCATAGCATCCTCTTCATCTGCTGCTAAAATAGAATGGTAAAAGTTTCAGGTGTAGCTATGTTGAAGCCTCTATTAATAAGCACCAATAATGATCTCTCAGGGCATTTCTAAGATAAAGTGTGGCGGGTGAAATTATATCAAACGTCCATAAGAAGTGAATTGAGGATTCAGGGATTTTATAATTGTAAAGACTTTAGTTACCTTCAATAAATTGTCTTCTTTTGGCACTAGCAGTAAGAGTTTTAAGGTAAGTAATAGTGGTAGGTAGGGCTCGTATTGGAGGACCTTTCTTAGGTTGTAATCGGCTGAAACTCTTGGATTGTTTTAAAACCATTGATTTTACACCACCAACATCTTCAGCTGACTCTCCTACAATACAATAACAATAACATATAGAAAATAGGCAATAGAGTATCAATTGTGATATATAAAAGCTCTAAACTTGAAATAACACATTGACATCTGATAATTTTGTGGCCAGTAGAGCAGCATGTGACCGTAGATTTATGATGCATCACTTACTAACTGCCAGCAGGGGCATATATCACTTTATAGCGTGTTTGCTGTTGTTGAATTGATTAAACGAAATCTAATGAACAAATATTACCTGGTTTTGGCTGAGGTAATCTAAATGCTTTTGGTCTATCAAATCTGGCTCTAGAGGACACTTTATCTTTTGTATCCCAAACACGTAGTTCGAGGGTATGGGAAAATAACCTTAATAACATCTCTTTATTCATAGTTAGAGTATGACTGGAATATAATGATATAAATATATAATAACATAGATTTAAAACATCTGACCACATATCTCTTATTTAAAAGTATCTCAAAAAAAGAGTGAAAGATCAAGATAATGTCTCTACATGGTAGAAATAAACATGTTTCAATACCTGTTAGCCCAAGAAACCCAAGTTATCATTCCTTCTTGCCATGTTTTAATAACCCGAGGATCTTGACGTTCCATGTATAACTTAGCAGCTACACCATACGTCACACAATCTGTTTTCATCACTTCATCCTCATCAGGAACTATATAATATTCTAAGTGGTAATAATTCTGAGCTCGAGGTGCTTCAAACGTTCTTTTCTTTTTTTTCATTAGTTCTTTGACATCATGATTTAACTGATCATCTTCCCCTGTAATCAATGCATGCAATTAATGCCATGTACACTATATTATTCATTCTAAAATATAATTTATAGATTTATTTTTAAGCATAAACTGATTGCACTACTTTGAAATATTCTTTTTTATATTTTCGGTCACACTTTTAAATATCACGACAATACACTAATAAGTTAAAAGGTGTAAACAAAACTAATTTGGAAACTATGGAGATACATTGGCCATAGCAAATTTTATAGTAAATTCATAATATTAAGAACCATAACTTTAAAAGGCAGTATGCATTTTTTTATAATCAAAAACATGGTAAAGTACTTTTAGTTAATTAATCACTTTGACCTTATTTAATTTTATAAAGGCTAAATATCATTAGTTGACATTTACACAATTCATAGAAAACATATTTCTCTACCATTACGTGTTTATTTTGGTTAAAATCGGCGTAGTAATTGTATTACATTACAACTTACAAAAACAATAACAATAATTGAAAATTAACAGTTGTATCTTTTTAGTTAAAACTTTCAAATACATTTAAGGACACATTTCCTTAGATTTTGGTGCCAAATTTTCATAATTTATTTCACCAACAAAAAAATCTTTTCCACATGCCGCTTTAAGATATCACACTATAAAATTTGATTAAGTATAGGTTCTACAGAAATTCAACCAAATTATGCTGTGAAAGTGCCAACTGTCATCATCTCAAGATTATCATAAACATTTTCAATAATGAACAATGATATTAGTAATATTTTACTACATGGAATTTATAGCAAGACATTCTGATAAGTAATAAGCATAACTCATGAATCTATCATCAAAATGCCAATAATTCTAGCAGCCTAGTATTGTCAAGCATTTTTTGACTAATGCAAGCAGATGTAATGGAAGAAATAATTCAATATACATCGATCTCATTTCATAATAATGTGATGTGTAAAGAAACTTATAAAACAGGAAGCTAGAATACAAATATAACGTAGTAAACTAAAATGAATCAAGAAGAGAAGACAAATAATAATAAAAACTAAGAAAAAACAAACAACAAGCGAAAAATAAACAATATTTAGGATACCTTGAGAGATATTTTCTGCTAAGTCATCAGCATCTTTAATAGTGGCTACAAGTTATCAAAGATCTTTAATTATTCAAACATAGTCTTAAAATAGGTTTCAAAGAGGTTTCAAGCACAAACAAACAGAATAAACTAGTTTCTAGAGATAGATATGATTATTTAAATGTATATAAAAAAAATAATAAAAGAAAGCCTTTAATCCAAGTAGTCAGAGTTAACAACATTTCCATGGAGAGTTTAGAAATTAAGATTTTTAACATACCGTACCAGTTATAAGAATAATATATAATATAGGCGTATGGTATGGTTAATATATGAATGAAAAACTTACTTGATGGAATTGCCATTGCTATGGTAACAACAAATGTTACCTCATAAGAATCTGGATCAGTGGAAACTTTTTTCTTCTTACGCTTTGCTTCAAAAACTAGCTCTCCACTAGCTGCAGATTTTGATCTATTCATACCAGTACTTTCAGGAGTTTTCATGGTTTTCTGGCTCTCACTGTCTGGTGTTTCGGGAGTATTTTGACCTTCATTAACTGATGTATTCACAGATAAGTCTGACTTTATTGTGCTATCTTGAATTTCAGATGTTTTCCCGATTTCTTGATTAGGAAGTTGATCATCATTCTCAGAAAAACTTCCAGCATCTTGGATATTTTCAAGATGTTCTTGAACTTCTGGACCATTATCTGTTAGGCCTTGTGTATCTTCCTCTGCATCCATCGTTTGTTGCTGTAAAAAAAATGATAGATTTTTCTAATATCCAAATTCTATGTTCCCAAAAGAACATTACTATGTAGCCTAACATTCACGTTAAGTAAAGTAAGCAGACTTTGAACTAATTTAAGATCAGAAAATCAAATAGAATGACAATGTTAAATTGATATCATCATGTTAACATGGATCTTATTGAAATTTGTAGTTCATGTCATATGAGAATTAGTACAATCCATCCATTTTCGTCCTTTAAATTGCAATCTAACAACAGAACTTTACAGAATAAGATCGAGATAAAAAAAAATATTTTTCATTGCAATGGTGAAAGAAACTATCAAAGGAAAAAATGAACTAAAAAGTAATATAATTTTACTTAGATTGTGCCAAGCAATTTTAGAATTCAATAATGTTTTCAGTTTTGATGGCATTTTCATCAATCCATAGCGGCATAGCTAATTCAATTTTTTTTTTATAAATATAATCCTATATAGGCCTTATATCATAGTCTAGTATTTCAATTATTGACGATTTATAAAACATTTTCGTAAGACATTAGAGCTTAAGTCTTTCAAAAAACTATCAAATACCTGTCGTACTATTTCGTTTATTGAAAACTAACCAATTATTCCATTTTCTTCACAAATCTAACCAAGAGCCAAATCTTTAAGCTCTCGTAACTAATGTAAACTCAACGACTATTTTGGTCTTTGTCGCACGAGTTGACAAAGGGGGAATAACTCTTCTTACAATCAACATTGCAGACTACAATATTGTTTTAAGCAGACGATATTGTTTTTATTACCTGAAATTTTAGTCTTTTTAGAAAACATGTTGTTAAGGCTAGAGCATCAGCTCGTTCAGTAAAAAAAAAAGATGATACGAATTCTAAAGCGCAAAGACGTAGTCTTCAGAATTTGTAGAAAAGCTTTGGAAACTTGAGAAATGCTATGACTTAACTAATCTCAATAAATCATAACGTTTTTGATTTTTGAGTGGCAAATTAGAAATTTGCCACTCTTTGTTGAGTGGCAAATTAGAAATTTGCCACTCTTTGTTTTCATTAGACTTTTTTTTTTCGGGAAGCTCCCTAGCCCAACTCGAAAATGGTATAGAAATTTGGTTTGAAAAATACGATAAGATACGTACTGGAATAGAAAATGAATATATAAAACTAAAATTTTTACGCATCAGTAGTTAGTAATTGCATAATAATAATATGCATAATTGCATAACTTTGTTGCTAATTATCCGATCGCTTTGAAAATTACAGAATACAGAGAAGTCGCCTATAGAAATAAAACCGCATCATAAAATAATTTCTACCACTTCCGGTTCTTGCGTGAGAACTTCCGGTTTTTTAGAACCGCATTGGGTCACCCAGCTTCCGGTGTATGTAAGAAATCAGTACAATAGCTATACATATATACTTTCAGGCATAATTAGAACCCTTTTAGAATAAAAAAATCCAAACTGGAAGTGATACTTTATGTGTCATCACAGAACGGTAACATTCAGCAATATTTTAATCCGCTAATTTTATCCGATTTGTCCGATTTTGGTGTTTTTCGAAACCTTGTTACTTTATCTAAAACTTGTTGGGAACAGAAGTTTGATTTTCAAATTTAAATTTTTTTAATGCCCGATTGAATTTTTTTGAAAATTCAAAAGGCCAAATCAAATGACCTTGACCTTCAATGACCCTGAATGTTTTCAAGTAGAATGTTCTTGACCTAAGCTATCCACACATATGCCTATTATGATCGACAACTATTTTTTTGGTACCCGTTTTAGTTTTTTGAAATTTCACAAGGCTATATTAAATGACCTACCTTCAATGACCATGAATTCTAAAACCACATCATAAAAACTTTTCTAACACTTCCGGTTTTTGGGTGAGAGCTTCCGGTTTTTTAGAAACCTACTGGGATCTGCACAGATAACAATATTAGCTTCCTGTTGAGCCCCAGTCGGTGACGTCATAAAAGACGTAGATTTAGTGGAATTGCAAGCCATAACATCTATCCATGTTTGATATAGTAGATAAATTTCAACCTCTTGTTTTATTCACAAAAATAAATATTATTGACAATTCTGACCTTAAATATTTTTATGATGGAACCTTAAAAACTTTCTCATTAATATGCAATTAACTTTAAACTGTGGTGTAACAATATTACATAATAAAACTTCGCGTATAATTTTTGAACCCATAGAGGTTATTTGCCACTCTTGGAACTGTTCACAGTTCTAGTTTTTTTTTTGGTTTTTTTTTGTTAGATTTCTATCATTTAACCTTTAAGGCTACCAAGTTGACATAAAAATGGTTATAATTTTCGGTAGCCTATCCTAACATTCACCAGTCAATGACGTTTACACTTCTTAAGTCTCTAAAGACTTAAATGGCACAACCGTTCTTCTAATAAAACATCTGCTAACAATTGAAGAAAAAATTCAAGTAAACTGTTCAATTGTCGATTAGTCAACCTTAAGCTTTGGCCAACTGAGTTTCCGGATTTTATGCATTTTTTCCCCTGGCACTCTAAAACATATGCGACATAACAGTAACACAGCAATGAAAGACAGCCGCTATATATACAATGCCCATGTATAATATGTCATATACATGTATAGGCCTTTGTGACATGATAACGCGACACAGGCGCGTAACCAGCTGTATGTGGCAAGGGGGCCGATTGCATCATTCGAAAGGGAGCGGTCACATCACTTTTAGGAATGGGGGGGGGGCAGTAAAGGTGCAATTATAACGATAATAATTACTTGATACTTAAAAAAAACATTCAATTCTGATTTAATTCAGGGATTATGAAAAAAGAGAATTAATTAAGGGGGGGGGGGAGGGGTGGTCAAAGATTAAATAAATTGTTGTTAATATCAAAGTTTTTTTTTAATACAGAATACATTGCTTAAACATAAATATTCAATTAATAACCAAATATATGAATAAATTTATGCAATTTAATAATTACAGTTTGATAAGTTCATCATATGCATGGCTAGTTACTTCTTATGTTGATAGCTTCGTGAAGTTTCCTGGTTTTATCAATATGTTTATTGATTGTCAGTATGTTGGTATTTTAAATGTTGACTTCAACTTCAACAACGTTGCATAAACTTTAACCAGTGTTGGCTGTTCCTAAAGCTGTGTCTTTATATTGTACCCACAATTTCTAAATGCCATTTAAAGATCTTAAAAAGTCTTAATTGAAGACCAAATTTATATCTTTCAGCTCTAAAAAGCAGATTGTGATTGCTTTCAGCTTTAATTGATTTTTTTTTAGTATTTGCAAAGGGGGGGGAGAAAGACGTTGTAAAATGAGGATAAAAAATGAAAAGAAATTAATCATTGGAAAACCCATAATCATATACATGTAACAGCTGTATTATATCTACCTGATTTCATGTTAAGATGTTACGAACAATACGTTGGCGAAACAATGAATTCATTAAATGTCCGTTTCAACTATCACAAACATCAACTTTAAAAAATCAATAAAACGGTGTAAAAATATTTCTATCAACCTAGTCTGATATCTCTATCACGCCCGAACTAAATCCATAGGCCACAATTAATAAGCCCTAATTGATTAACACTAACCAAGTTATGCAAATATTTTCATGGCAGAATGGGAACTGATCTCTCCTTTAAACCACTTTTCTACGGACGCTTTTTGGATGACATATGTTTAATTTGGCAACACACTATTCAGGAATTCTGACAATACTTCGAAATTTTAAATAGCCATCACCCATCAATCAAATTAACAGCAAATATAAGTGATAATAGCATGGACTTTCTCGAAACAGTATTCAAAGGACCGGATTTTAAAGAAACTAGGAAGGCTGATATCAAAGTATTTTTCAAACCCACTGATACACACCAACTTTTATTGATAAGCTCTTTTCATCCTTAACATACATTTTCAGGCATAAGAAAAACGCAAGTTTTACGGTTTCCGTAGAATTTGCACCAGAACAGAGGATTTTGGTGATGCGTGCCAATTAATCTTTAAGAAATTGCGAGAGCGGGGATATTCAAAACGATATCTCCGCAGCATTAAAAGCAAAACTCTTTCAGAAATTGAGAACCGGAACACAATCCTCGTTCCGGTAAACTCTAATCAATCTTTCAGATCACGGCCGCGCAGATCTACAAGATGTAGAACCTGCGAGCATATTTTAACAACCAATTCCTTCTCTAATAAATATAACGGTAAACAATTCCCTATTCACGGTGAATTGTACCAGCACAAATAGTATTTACCTAATTGCATGCCACAAATGCCATTTACAATACGTAGGCGAAACTCAAAACTCTTTGAGAGAAAGAATTAACGGTCATCGTTTCGACATCTCCCATCACCTGAATAAACCTATATTAGCAGATATGAAAGTGACACCCATTGAAAAAGTCATCACAGAAGAAGACACCAACCCTAAAAGTTCAAGACTATACAGGGAGAGCTTTTGGATGAATCAACTAAAAACCATATCACCCTCTGGATTAAATATACAGTTTGATTCTCAAATAATCCCATGTGTTGCTCCATTCAATAACATTTCTTGCCAAGCATCCTGAATTATCAAAAGACACTATAACGAATTACAAAATAAATTTCCCAGTGTTTTTTACAAAAAATTAGTCATAGCTTATTCAAAAAATAAAAATCTATAAGATATACTTGTTCGTGGTAGACTTGACTCTATCGATAATGTAGAATGACCCAACAGAACTTAATGTTCTCATTTTATTAACTATCTTTGAACTTTATAATATATAATAGTATGAACGACTTTATTTTCTATAGCTGTAGCCATTAATCAACTTTCTTCATTATTCCAGAAAATTTGAAGCTGTCCTTTTGATCCTGTACTTTCCATTAAAATTTTTTAATAATGTTTTAATTATTTCCCTAAATGTAAATTATAAGTATTATGAATTTCTTTATTAGGTCCCAGAAGTTTTATATGATAACGTTATGATTTTGTTTTATTTAGTTCATTACATAACCACACAATTATTGTAAACATAACTTTACCCTGTGCCAGTGCCTTATATTGAATAGTAACTTGTTACCTTTCAATCACCCTAATCACTAACAGACGTAGTATAAAGGAGGCGTGACTTAATAAAGTGTCGAAGGCAAGGACGTTTCTACAGGGGGTTTGGGGTATGAACCGCCAGAATTTAAGAAGGCCCGGCTTTCAAATAAACACATGAAAATAGTTTGCAAATAGGTGAAAATACAGCCTTTAATATAAAATCACAAGAATCATCACATAATTTTTACCTTGGTAAAAAACAAAGTTCATAATTCAGAATGAAAAGTGAATCATGTCCACCGTAAGTTTTGAATTTCTTGAATTTCAAAATTGCATCACCAGCACTCATTATTGTATTATCCCAACATATTGTATGTCTTGTTTTGTGATTATTGATTAAATGAAAAGTTGATTTTGATGACCAACGAACAATTCATTTGACTTCACCTCCATTATACACACGACATTCTGGAGTATTTGTTTGACTCAAAATCGATTGTGATCAACTTTTCAGTTTTCGTGTTAAATCGTACAGTGAGAAGGAAAATGGGGGTATGTTAAAGTTACAGTATATTTATCAAATTTATAATATTTACTTGTATTGTGTTAAATTGTGGCCTGAGTTGGGATTCTGGATTAAATGACGTACTTGCTGAAATTGCTATCCTTTTGGTTTTATCTGGTAACAAAGTCAACTTTTCTCAGAGAATTTTTTTAATACAAATTGCTTATCCCAATTTGTGACTGTATATATTCTAATAATGCTCTAAATCTAAAGTCACACTGATCCTTTTACATTATATGTATAAGCATATCTTGAGAATTATTTTGTTTAATTATGTCTTTATGTTATAGAGCAGGATAATACTGCAAATGCTACGATATTTAGGTACTCTAACTGTTTGTGCTGTTCTTATTGTGTGCATGATGTCAAATACTTTTATTCATGGTAAGGAATTCTTTGTTTACAATTAATTAAGATAATTTTACTTTGAAAAGATACAAAGACTCTATGATTATGAACGGTAGGGTGAAGGACAGAAAGATCCATTATTATAAGATCGTTGGAATGATGATATGATCGTTCCTGTTCTTATTTGTCAAACAGAAAAGATTACATGACGAACGAAACGGAAAAAGGTTTTGTAAAACTTACAAGCGAGCACATGTTAAATTACCTGAACCGCGAAGCAACCATTACATTTCAATGTAAAGCGGTTTCATAGAGACACCAGGGAGAAGTACTGTTACCGAAACCCAGTCATTGGAGATTTTTCATATGGCGTTGTTGCATTTGAGATTGGCTCTGGTATAGGCATGTATTTAAATTGCATGGATTCTGACTACAGAATATTGATCGTGAACAGCTGTTTTGTTGTCAACTGTTTTAGGGTTTTTATAAATACACCGCATATAATCAGTCGTTACTGACTCGTTTTATTGGTACTAAATAGCAATCGTAGAATACATTGAGCATGATATATCCTTACGGGCTGCCATCTGGAAATGGTGTAGATTCCGGCATTGTGATAGCTATAGTTTATAAATATGAAACATCTGAAAATATCATGCCAATATCACATCCAAATCTTTTTGTTAATTCTCCGTTCCCAGCCTGGTGCATTGACATGATTTAGGTTCAATCTCCTGTCAAAGAACATATGTGCTGCCCCCTCACAGTAATCGATGACCCCCCCCCCCACACACACACACACACACACCCATAGGTATGCAGGCTGGCTACGGGCCCGGTATCTCTTCAGTAGCACCTTTTTCAAACCCAATACTAAGCAGACTTTGCCTAGTGATATTACAGTTCTAGCATTTTGATTATTTTCAGAATATATTAAAAGAACATCTGGTATGAAGGCCATTTCGGATGCTAATGGAACAAAAAATAACATAGGCAAGGAAAACACCAACAGAAATGTACCTTCTATAAAAATTATTATTCATACATATATGAGGAGTGGTTCATCATTTACTGCTGAATTAATTGCTATGCATCCTAATATTTTCTTCTTATTTGAACCACTTCATTCTCTCCACAGAGTTTATAAGGATGGCATTAGAATTCCATATTTCCCATATCTAAATAGACCTGCCAGGTATGTATTACCATTGTACTTGACAAAGTCCATGCCATTGACTATATTTAACTTGGAGATTTCACAAATTGGTTGGAAGTGGTGTCCCATTTGTCGTTCATCATGACTGAACAGCCTAATCTGATGAAATGTAATAATCTATTCTCTCAGAGTTAACTTTAAGTGATTGATCTAAATGTTTGACTTATCAGTCTGTATTCCATGCAGTGGAGATGAAAAAAATCAACAAAAATTCTACTATATTTACTATATGAAATTCTCATAATGAACAGTCTCAATTAGAACTATATTAATATAATAACAGAGCCATTTGAGGGGCATTTGAACACTTGAACGTTAATCTATTGAGGGTTGAGGGTGTTACGGCATCTGAAAACAGGCGAGTTATCTTGGTCTTCTGCTACAGTTAATCAGAAAACACTATCACTCTCTGATATCTTCCTTTGTTAGGAAGCAGTCCAGGGGCAATATATTGGTGTCGGAGCGTGGCTGCAATTGTCTTTATCAATATCATGAAATGTATATTTCAGAATAAACCCAGAAAATGTAAGCTTGATAAAATACGACATTTTAAATAACTATTTACGGTGTGAAATGTTCGATATAGATCTATTTACTCTACAATCATCTTTTCTACTCAGAGGCAATCCGAGAACTCGAGAATATATACAATGTCTAAAGGAAACTTCCGACGCCAAGGGCATTGTTAGTTGTTTGCCGATATTTCAAAACGCATGTAGTCAGTCCAAAGGAATACTCATCAAGACAATACGCTCTGAAATGTCATTTTACAAAGAAATGATGGAACAACACCCAACTTTAAAAATCATTCATTTGGTGCGGGATCCGAGAGCAACTCTTTTCTCTGAGCATCTTACTGGGGAAATAAAGACCATTAATTGGAACAATAGTTTGAACCAAGTTGCTAAAAACTTTTGTTCACATGTTTTAAACGATTTCAAAATAGCACAGGAACTGGAAGCATTACATCCGGGAAGGGTAAAAGTTGTTTTATATGAAGATATTGCTGTTGACCCAATAAAAAAATCATCTGAATTACATAAATTTGTTGGAATAGAGCTCTTAGATAAAGAGAAAATGGAGATAATTAAGAAAACTTCAACAGGAGAAGTAAGTTGTGAGGGCAACATGTGTACTAGTAAGGCTAATTCCACACTAGCAGCTTCTGCATGGCGAAAACGTATCCCTTTTCAGAGTGTCAAAATAATAGACCAAGTATGTGGACCACTGTTGTATGACATTTTTGGACTTAATATTATAGAATCAAATCAGCAATTAAGAAGCTCTAATTTTTCGGTAAGGAAACCCGGAGGTGCAAATTTTATTAAAAATGTTTCATTCCAGGTACAAAAATGAGGGCAACGTTCATGAAAATGCGTTTGATATTAAAGAAAAAACAATAGATTCTCGTTTTACAATGAAAGTGGTTCCTACCTTAAAAACCTCTGAAATTATCATTTGGATACGATATTTGAAATAGACGTTTTTATCATCAGAAACATTATGATTATTAAAGCACAATCTGGAAAAAATCTTTGATTTTGATATCATATCTTGGATGGCACTTGATATACTTATTTGGATTAATAATATCCCAGACAAAACTCATACATTATTCACACCAAGTGCCTATACCTATAATTGCCTGATTAAATAATCACTAATTAACTAACATACTTCAGATCAAAAGTAATGTTATGTTTATATTCTGTATTTATTATCTTATTTATTTATTTGGATACTTTCGATTGTAAACTTTTTAGATGTATACATTATGAAAAAAATTATTATTATTATGATGTATCCCCCTTTTAGAATGTCTATATCATTGCTTGATAGAGACAGAGTACTCTTGATGGAACGTTGTCTGTAATAAACAAAGTAATTGTATTCCATAAAAGTGTATTATTGCTTAATCCATGCCATTCAAAGGCTATGATAGTGTTTTGTTGAACGGTTATTAAATAGATGTCATTGGTTTAATCTAAGCTATCTCTTACGCACACCAGGAGATTGCGCTTTGACACAAATTCAGCTTTGGGGAAACCAAGAATTGTCGAGTGATTTTATATCGAAGTTGAATGAATCTTAATTGCTTAACTCGATTGCTCAATTGATCAACTGTAGAGCGATGTAGAAATGTTCAATCAGAATCTGAATCCTGTTGTTTTACGCCCCCATTGACCGATATGATCAAGTCAATATATTTATTGTTTTCACGGGAGTGACTCTATCTAGTCCATAAATTTCTATTTCCAGATATCAAATTGGGGGAATTTCGAAGACATTTCATTTCAAATTTAAACAGGAACAAGGTCTCATCTACATACACATTTAATTCAAATTACATCACAGTTGGATATATCCTGTATTCTCTAAGACGTTTACAAATCACAACCTTTAATAGTCAAGGACTATTCCCCAAAATAACTAAACATTGTTAACTTGACTTAGATATCATTCATACTGGCAAATATAATTAGCGACCACCGCCCTGTGTATTGTCGTCTTAATTTCAATTCTCCACATCTATCATCTTTCAAACGTACCATCTGGGATTATAAAAGAGCCGGCTTTGACAAACAGCTACAGGAAATTTCAGGTATTAGCTGGGACTCAATTGTTGACGAAACTGACATTGAAAACTCTACAGTTTCTTTCACATCTGAATTAATAAGAATAGCCAAAACAAATATACCTCATAAAACCGTAACCATTAGACCTAAAGACAAACCATGGATGAACAATAAAATTAGAAGAATGAGTAGAAAACAGAACAGGATCCATCAAAAAGCAATCAAATTAAAATTCGAATTAGACTGGCAAAATTTTCGGAAAATTAGAAAGAATACATTGGCATAATTCGAAAAAGTAAACGAGAATACAACGAAAACATTGACAAGAAAATAAACGACGATGACAACTTTGGAAGCAAAAACTGGTGGACTTATTAATTCATATGTGAGAAGACAGCAAAACCCTAGAGGTAATTTACCACCTCTGGTCAATAATGGAGTTCCAGTTTTTACTTCAAAAGACAAAGCAGACTGCCTTCTTGATAAGTTTTTTATATCTCAATCACACTTGGACGCCACAAGTGCACAACTTCCGGTTATAAAGCAAAATCAAAATTCACTCTGTCACATACACATCACCCATCAACAAAAAGATGAAGACCTTATTTCTACTATTGATACCTCTAAAGCCACAGGTCCTGACAATATAAGCGGAAATCTCCTGAAATCCATCAAATCCGAAATAAGTGACCCTTTATGTACTACATGTATTTTCAATTTATCTTTTACTTTAAAACGCGTACCTGTACTATGGAAATCTGCAAATATCACAGCAATTGTGAAAAAAGGCGAACCATCTGACTGCAGCAAATACCGACCAGTATCACTCCTCGGTCTCATATCTAAAAATCTTTGAAAACTGTGTTTACAAAAATGTCTTTAACTTCTTGAGGGAAATCTGCAAAGCGGTTTTCTTCACGGCGATTCAACAACATTCCAGCTAATAGATCTCTCTCACTATTTTTTTCAAGCCTTTGACCAAAACTCTTACTCAAGGGCAGTTTTCTGTGACATCAGCAAAGCTTCAGAGGAGACCTATTTGAATGGTTCCAGAACTACTTGTCAGACCAAACTAAAAAAGTAGTTGTTTGTGGGGTCTCTTCTGAGCCTAAAACAGTCCCAGCTAGTGTTCCACAGGGCTCTGTCCTTGGACCATTACTGTTCTTAATTTATATACATGTAAATGATTTTATAATCCAGATTATCTAATATCAGACTTTTTGCGGACGATACTTCTCTCTATCTGAAAATTTATGACCCGAATGCTTCCGCTGAGGTACTTAACCGCGATTTAAACACCATCAATACCTGGGCAAAAAACTGGCTGGTCCCCTAAAAAAAACAGAATCACTTGCACTAACCACAAAATCGAACCCAATATTACCAACTTTGAATTTAGATAATACACCAATTTTGATAGTTTTAGAAAAAGTAAATAATTATCAGTGACAAGGTAACTTTAATTTTACTATTAGAGTGGCTAATTTGAATGTGGGGTAACTCATTGAGTGATATCAGTATGATGTTCTATCAATCTATTGGTTAATAAGTCGAATTCGATACACCGATTGGTGGAAATTATGATCACCTTTAATGTGAAAAGGTGTCTACGCTGAACTATCTTTTCATTGGTCTACAGTCGCAATACTGTTCGCCTATTGGCCAATAAGTATTTCACTTGTCGCTATTGACTTTAGTTTAGGGTGTTATAAGAGATAATCTCTTATAGAAGCACTGGCCTAGGTCACAAGTAGAGACTACATCACACATCAGTTTGATAAGAAATTGTCTTCTTCTGGAGAGATTTACACAATTGATTAATTTTCAAAGAGAATTTTTTCAAAGCGATTACTTCAGGGAGGTAAAGGAAGGGGGTCTAATCTACCACGTACAAGGATATTACTGAGATTTTTATTCCTTTTGTAAGCAGTCACTAAACGTTTGGTATATATGTTAGGGAATTCATCCTGGAGTTCTTTATAAAACCGTTTCACAATCACCGCCGCACTTTTGGCTGTAGAATTGTAGGTTGCTACAAAAGGTATAATTTGATTGTCATGCTGGATGTTAAGGCCTTTAGGTACAACTGTTTCTAATTGGTCTATCCAGAAGCTCTCCCTTTGTAGTCGCTTTGTTTTAGGTTTGATAGTTGTAGAGACTGGAACTTTTTCAATGGGCATAATAAGAAGATCTTCAATGGATAGTTGTATACCTGAGACAGCAACACAGTTTCCTAACATTCGTAAAAGACTGTCATACTTTTTTCGAAGACTGTCATATTGCCAACAGGATAATGGATCGTGAACTGCGTAGCGCTTAAACACAGAAGCAGGCGACTGACTTTGAAATACAAAAAGAGCTGACGCCTATAAAAAAATCGCCATTTTTTCCAGGAGGAAGGTGCCGTTGGACCTAACATCGTCACTCAACAAACCATCGAAGATTCTGACGACGACTCCGATGAAGCAACCGGGGAGTTGAGAGCTACCTTAGAACAACTGCAAGATGAGAAGAAGAAATTGAAGCGATTCAGTAAGAAAGAGAGATTGGTCAAACAGATAGAAAAGGAAAGAGCGGAGATAACGATGATTACGGACAAGGATAAAGGTGATTCTTTTTTACAATCTAAACCTTCCAAATACCAAGCCCGAGACGAAACATTAACTCTAAAAACCTTAAGATCTCAAACTGATTCCAAGGCTAAAGCAAGCTCCAAACTGAAGAGCATCTTAGAACTCTCTTCCACATCAAGTGACTCTGATCATGATGAGGTTAGTTCCAGCTCAGACGAGCAAGCCGACCTCAAAAAGAGACAAGTGATCAAAAAATAGGAAAAAAATCGGGAATATTCGATCGCCCTTCCGACGAAGTCGTTAAAAAGCAGTTTTGGCCCCAATCGAAACTTCAATATGAATTCGCGGGTTCAAAATTAAGTTTCGAAGATCTTGATTTCCATTTGTTCGTGGCTGGTGAGCTAGAAATTATATCCTGCACAAAAGTAAATGAAAAAGACAGGAACGGAAGAATAAAGCTACTTACTAAAATAAAGCTTATTACTACGCACTGTACGATTGACAAGGTATCAAAAACTATATGCTCTGATCATTAGGCAAATAGAGAATGGTGTCGCAAGTTGGGAAACTGACTTTAGTGGCATTGAAACGCCGCTATTAATCAAATACGTTCGTTTTGACAAGACAAACCAGCAAAGTGTGGTAGATAGGAATAAGAAGGGTAACAGTGGTACTATGGCCAAAAAAGACGAGACAGTTTTTTCATTTCCCATTCTATCAGAGACGTAAATGTTCGCAGACAGATTCGCACTATGGTAGAAGTAGGGGTGTAGAAAATATCTGCAGCATATCTGTGCCTCTTGTTGGAGACGAGACAACAAGAAATTAGACCACCCAGAGAGTTCTGAGCAGTGTCCCCATTTTCAGGATTGACAAACATTCAATTCCGTGTCTAGTCAGGACAATAAGTCACAAAAACCTTTTGCTGATATATTTGTACCCAATTGTGATTTCAATCGCTTACAGGAAGTTTCGAACGAAGGAACAGATTCGTCTGACCATATTGTGAACTGTAGAAATCTTGGAAGGCAACATTCTCACGCAATTATCGATGACGTGGCCTTAAATCTACAGGAAAATGTTTTAAAATATGATGATTTATCGAAATGCTCCTTAGTTAATCGTTCAAAACTTCCTAGTGAGAAATTTTTTATTACTAACTCTCAGAATGTTGTAAACGAGAGTACATTTGATAATATTATAATATTCATGATAAAGTTCTTCGCTCGGGAAAACCGAATTATTTACGATGCAGAATTCCAGTTCCTTCCATGTTAAATATCAGTTTTTTTCGCGAAAATTTGGAAAAATTTGATGATAAATTAGTATGCGAAATCTTTGAATTTGGTGCCCCTATAGGTTTTGAAGGAGAAATCGATAACAGTAATTATGTCGTTAAAAATCACAAAGGTGCTACGCAATTTGATCTTGATATTCAGAAATACCTTAAAAAAGAAATTTCAAACGGCGCTGTAATTGGGCCATTTAATTGCAATCCTTTTGGTAGCTTCATATCTCCCCTTAATACCGTGCCAAAATCTGATTCCACAGAAAGAAGGGTTATCTTGGATTTAAGTTTTCCGGATGGCAACTCTTTAAACGACCGCATCTCGAAAGAAAGTTATCAGGGTGAAAAATTGACATATCTTACCCAAATGTTGATTCGTTGGTTGAAATAATTAAGCACAAAGGTAGAGGGTGTCTCTGCTTTAAAAAAGATTTAAAGCGTTGTTATAGACAATTTCCAGTTTGTCCTTGAGATTTGCACCTTCGTTTGGGATCGAGTTTTACCTATGGGACTTAGGTCCAGTGCACTGATTTGCCAAAGAATTACTTCTTCAATTAGGTATATGTTTGGACAAAGGGGTTTTCAGGTCGTTAATTATTTAGACGATTTCGGTGGAGCTGAAACTCTTAGGAGACTTATTAAGGTCATGCGGAATAGAGGAAGCGGTCGACAAAGCAGTCTACCCAACGACCAGAATGGTATTCTTAGGCGTTATTGTAGATACTCAAAGTATGACTCTAGAAGTTACGCCAGAAAGAGTTTCTGAAATTTTGGCGCTTGTTGAATCTTGGTTAACCAGAAAAAGAGCTACGTTAAAAGAGTTAAATCTTTATTAGGAAAGTTACACTTCATTTGTAATTGTGTTCGTCCTAGTAGAATTTTTGTGAGTAGATTGTTGAATAGGCTTCGGTCCGCATTTACTGAAGAAAATGGTGTCCATTGAGAATTGGTCCGCTCCTGATCAAATATTTGCTTGTGATGCGTGTCTAGATGGTCTTGGGGGGTTTTGCGATGGAATATTTCATGGAATATTTCCGGCAAGAATCGTCAAAAAATGTCATATAAATAGTCTGGAGCTGCTAGCAAATGTTATTTGTGTTAAGATATGAGGGGCAAAATTTAAGGGAAAGAGAATTCTTGTTTACTGTGATAATGAGGCTTCAGTCACCGTATTAAATTCTGGTTCCACTAAAGATTCGTTTATGCAGAGTTGTCTTCGCGAAATTTCGTATTTTGCTGCTTTATTCGAATTTGAAGTAAGATCCAAGCATATTGCAGGGGGAGAAAATAGAATTCCTGATTATCTGTCTAGGTGGAATAAGGATGTTTGGTTTCAATCCTTGTTTTTCGAACACGTGGGTATGAACGAGCTCACCAAGGTCGAAATTTTAGATATTTGATTTTTCAAATAAATGGTAATTTTGTATCTGTTACAGATTTGAATACTCTTAAAAAACAAGCAGCGGTCTCCGCCCGACATGCCTTTGCTGACGGGTCATTGGCTAATCTCAAGACACAGTGGGAAAGTTATTTCTTGTTCTGCGACTATTTCGATTTAAAGGCCCTGCCCAGTTCTGTTAAAACCTTGACGTGGTACGCTCAGTTTCTAAGTAGAAGTTTCAAAGCTATCCAGTCTATCAAGAATTATCTAAGTGGGGTCAAAACTTTACATTTATACCTTGATTTAGATTATCCAGAATTAAATTTTCATTTAAAACTTGTATTGAAAGGACTCGCCAGACTTAATCCTCATTGTCCGAAGCAGGCGAGCCCAATATCTCCCTCAATTCTCTGCGAATTCAGGAACCATTTAGATATTTCCAAACCCCATGATGCAACGTTTTGGTGTTTATTTGTTCATGCCTTTTTTATGATGTTGAGAAAATCAAACTTAGTACCCATTTCAATCAAATCTTTTGATCCTCACAAACAATTAAGTAGGAAAGACTTGGTTTATGATAAAGATAAGAACCTTTTAATGTCAATATAGTCTGGTCTAAAACCATCCAGTTTGGAGAGAAAAAATTGCTAATTCCACTGGTTGCGATGCCGGGCTCTCCTCTCTGCCCAGTGCAGGCGTATTTAAACATGCAAAAATTAGTTAGGGCGTCGTTATCTAGTCCTGCTTATTGTTTATTGAGACATAAACAGTTAGTTCCTGTAACTTATTCACAAATGCAAACTGTACTGAAGCATCTTATAGAAAAAACGGGAAGAAATCCACAAGAATTTTCTTCTCACAGTTTTAGAAGGGGTGGGGCTACTTGGGCCTTTTCAGCCCAAGTACCAACTGAAATAATACAGTTGTACGGTGATTGGGCAAGTGACGCGTACAAGAGGTACCTGCGATTTAATTTCAAAGACAAAATCGCAGTTGCTACGAAAATGAACAATAACATAAGGCTGTCCATAAAAATTAACTATTTCTTGCTTGTAGGTATTTTTAGAACCAAACAAGCAACAGTTCTTTCGGCGTCTGTCTCGAAATACGTCACTGGTATTGTGGGATGCACAATATTCAGGCTTTTCCGGGAGCAACTATTGGTCGTCTCACCGACATGGTTTCTTCGGGAAGAGTGGAATTGCATTATTTTGAACTGGTTTTAGTTCAGGTGGGCACAAATAATATCTCATCCAACCAAACAGTGAATACAATTTTATCTTATTATGGGGATCTAATTTACCACCTAAAGCAGAAAACCAAAGCCAAATTAATTTTTATTTCTATATTGCCTCGTCTTTGTGACTTCAAATTCTCAGAAACCAGGGTCGCAAAAGTCAACGCCGAATTAAAAAAGCTCTGCCTCCAAAAAGGTTTGCTTTTTTCTAATACCTACAGAAGCTTTATGTATAAAAGTCGACCCAATCCGTCATTATACGCGCCCAAAGATGGTCTCCATCTTAATTTTGCCGGTACAAGCATGCTCTTGTAGGCCAAACTAAGTTTCCAAATATTAAGTTTTTTTTTAGGGTATTTCTGTTTTATTCCCTCATTTCTTGTTGCTCGTTTTTTCTCTGGTTTGCTTCGCTTTTTCCTGACCTGGTTTCTGTCAGGAAGGACGAGCTTTGTAGGTAGGGAAAGTGAGCAGCAATTATGTGGTAATATACAAGAGAGTTGCTGGTTTTTGGCGGCCTTGCGGCATGGCCTCTCATTATGGCAAAAACGGCAAATCTTGTCACAATAATTGTAAATTTTTCCTACATATTGTAAATATACTTTAATATTTTGTTTTTTCATAGCTTTGTTTCAATTTATGTCATTTGATTGTATTTTCTTTCTGTTAAAAATTATATTACTCGACATTTATTATGCCATAAACAATAAAATCATAAAAAGACGTTTTATTGTGTTTGTTACCCCAAACTGATAATTCAAGAAGTTTCATTTCATAAACATTTAGGCCTAACTTATTGTCAGTGGGGTGTCCATATTAAGAACATTTTATCGAAAACTGGTAGGATGATAAATTGTCTACGATCTTGAAAATAACGACTAAGCAGAAAATCTCTTCATACAACATACAACTCTTTTATTCTTCCTCACTTTGACTACTGCGATATTATTTGGGATGGGTGCACTGCCTAACTAACAAATAAATTAGAGAATATCCAACCTGATGCACTCCGGTCACTTTGTGGGCAGTGAAGGGTACCAGCCACCAATTACTATATGAAGAAACGGGTTTTATATCACTACAGAAGAGGAGAAGGCGGCACAAACTAGTTATGATATACAAAATAATAAACAACATGACAGCATTACTTATCTGATCTCCTCGAACATAGACAATCCTCCTATAACCTAAGAAACGTTAATAATCTTAATGAATATTCCTGCAGAACTGACCTTTTCTATAAATCTTTTATTCCCTCATCTATACGCCTCTGGAACCTATTACCCGATTCTCACAAATTTATTCCCTCCATTTCCGCATTCAAATCCACTCTAAAATCTAAAGAAAAAATAGTTTTGAAACACTTTTATATTGGCCAACGAAAAAATCAAATCCAGCATCGCCGTCTTCGGCTCTCCTGTAGTGATTTAAACGGTCATATGTACCTCCGACATATTCTCCGACAACCCGGAATGCATTTGTGGTCATCAATTTGAAGATAGCTTCCATCAACTGTTAAAATGCCCCTTACATTTAAATGCACGCCGTCGCTCTATTCAACCAAAATATCTTAACCTAAAAGACCTTCTTTATGGAACCGACAACCCATAAGAATCCTTAAAAATGTTTACCAAAGTTTACACTTTTCTCTCCTTAAGTAAACGCTTTTAATTTTCCCATAGGGAACGTGTGTGGCTTATAAACATCTCAAGATTCTCAAAATATATAGTGATTTTCACAACATATTGTATATACGTTTTTCTTTAAGTTTTAAGTATTCCAATCTTTGATGTCTTAATTTTTTTTCTTTTGCTGTATTTGGAAAGGGGTTATATAGGCGAGAACCTGTTCTCCAATCCTATTCATATGTATATTTTGATTAAAATATTGTTTATAAAAAAATGTAAAAAAATTATTCATACACGTAAGCATATTGTTTCAAAAAGATCGGATAATGGTTGACGTTCATGGACAAAAACTCAAAATTTGTTTCTTCGTATCAAATGTTGTTAATCAAAGTCAACTTCTACCAAAGTAGGAGCTTCCGCATTGTTTACACCTCGGAAATACCGAGGCCAGTCTGAATAGTATTTCAATATTATTTGCGGAGGAATTGTCTTCCTTTGTTTCTTAGAGTTGTAAGTGGAGCTTTTGCATATTTCATCATAGCACATGTCAACACGTAGCCTTTCAGTTTGCAGAACCACTCATTCATCCTAAATTCCCTTGTCATCACTACACAGCTATGTACTCAGGGATATTACTAAGCCTTAACCACCGCCGACTATATTTTTAACGAAAATAATTAAGCTTCCAATATCACGTCGATAAATAGTCAAATTTCTTGAAATACGTCCACTTAAGGAGGATGAATCTATATCCAGTGATAGTCAGGCTAAAAGTCAGATGTATGGCAATCTACTGCGCACAAACTATTTTTAAGAATTACTCCCCTTAGTCCCTACTTGAAGCCCCACATAATAATTCAATAAACGCCACTAGATTAAGGATTAAGACGTCTTAATATTGGGCTGTTCGGTCCTCCTTATTAATTACTTAAGTCTTAATAACTTATTTTTCCAAGTAACGTTGTTTATTGCATTCATGGTTGATAGGGTATTACTTTTATGATGGGTGTTGGTTATAACATTTATCGTTAAATGGTTTTACATCTATGGTGGGGTTGGTTATTACATTTACGGTTAATGATTATTACATGTATGGTTGATTATTAGTATATGTTTTGATTGATTTTTGTTATATTTATGGTGGGTATTACATTTATGTTATTGGCAATACAGTTTTAACCCCAATAATATATACGTATGCATACTAAGTTTCATCATGTTACCACGTTCCCGTATTACTGTGACCAAAATATCTCGTGCCCGTATTACTGTGACCATATTACCTTGTGCCCGTATTACTGTGACCAAAATACCTTGTGCCCGTATTACTGTGACCAAAATACCTTGTGCCCGTATTACTGTGACCAAAGTACCTTATGCCCGTAATACTGTGACCATATTTCCGGGGAACAAATTGCTTGTAACCAAGTAACCGTTCCCCGTAATAATATCAAATATAAGTTGCAAATTATTTTTGGTGGAAAAGAAGTCGTTTGAGACCAGTTCGTAATTGTTGTTGTACCCCTTGAATTTGAAAGAGTCGCTACAAAAATTCCAATGAAAACTATATGGACTATATTAACATTTTACCCCTCTTTCTCCCTCCTTTTGGGGGTTTTTGCATGCTCATTTTTTACTAATTTTTCTAGATTTGAAATTTGATGTCTGAAATTGCATTTTCTTTCCGAATTGCTGAGATAAGGAGAAATTTTACTGGCGGAAGGTTATTTTTAAAAATAGTGGTTTTGTGTGCAATGAAAGTCAAGCGGATGTTGATAAAATGTAGTGGTTTATTTTCATTTTGACTAATTCAAAATTTTCATTGCTTTATTACGTTTTTATTACCAAGTATTGGCCGAGCTTTCATGCGACGTATTGGAAACATACAAGAATGCGTGACCATGCTTGTTCCGAGTCTGTTATTTCTATGAAGTAAGAACGAGGCGATAGCTTATGATATTGGAAGATATTCTACAAGATTTCCGGGAAAAGTTATAGAATGATGAATTTCGTGATTTAACAGATTGCAAATGAATTACTAGTCCATATCTTTTGAGAGTTTCAATACGTTTACAGACCAATATTAATTTAATTCAATGTACCATCTGCTACGAGGACATCAGTGTGAACAATGTCATTATAGTTTGATTAATTGTGCAAAAACACTTCTATACTTCAATATAGTTGTTGTTATTATAACTAAAATGAAATACCAACTGAGATGAACTGAATCATATCCTAAAAGAACACAGTACTTATCATATAACAATCAATTTACATCAATAAATATGAGTGGAGATAGTTTCATGAGATGTCAGGGCTTGATGCCAACACACTCTCACTATCTGACTTGCTAGAACTAACACTATCATCATCACTGTTACTATCATCACCACTATCATTATCACATCATCATCATCATCATCATCATCATCATCATCATCATCATCATCATCATCACTATCCTTCACAGTTAGATTGTTCAAATTAGAACTTATTTCTTCTTCCATTACTAACCTAGCTGCTGATTCTAAATCTTCTAAATTAAATCCAACATCTGCTTTAGTAATGTGTAGCTGATGAAGACTGGTGGACAGTGACTGAATTAATTTGTCTGATGCTACCTGTATCCAAACACAATAATCAGTAATATATAAATCATTTAGAATGTATCTTGCATCCTCGTCAATAAACATTGAATGTATATCTAATAAACATTTCAAAATCTGATGTTTTCCAAGGGAAAATATTTTATCAGTATCTTTTAAAACATGAATTGCTAATTTCCAGTTTCGGTACAAAGGAAATGTAAGGCTTCTTCTTAAAGATGTAATGATAGTATCTTTAAGGTTGGGTTGATGACAAAACCAGGAGAGTGTACAACTTAGTTTACATATATTCCAGCCTGATTCCACATTATTTTCACCTTCTGTAATACGCCGATTGTAACAATAGGAATATATGATGTCAACTAAACTTAAATAAACAGGCATAATGTCATTTTCATCCAATAAGTACTCTCTTTTTGGTAAATTACATAATTGTTCCCTTTCTTTGTCATTAAAACTAATTTTATGTTGAAAACTAGAATCAGACCAACATGGTTTAAATTTTACAAGTTCCATGATAAACTCATCTTGGTACAAATCAGCTAAATAATGTTCTTCATTAAATGTGTCTGCTTCCTGTTGACAACAATGTTTGATTCTTTCAATATTGGACATATTATCAGGATCCCTGATATCTATAATGTACTTCAATTCTTGACTTAGATTTTTAAAAACTTTTGACTTTTTACTGGCAAAGCCATAGGAATGTTGTCCAATAATGGGGCTGTCTGTACGCAGTTTCTGGTCAATATACCAATCTATCTCATTGCTTTCCAACAACTCACTTGGTGAAACATCAGGATTCGAACCTGAAAATCACAGTTACATATTACAATTGTAATACGACATTCAGAATATGAACTAGCTAACAGCAAATTTTATCATAAAAATGATACAGGTATACACAGTACAAAATTAATATCATACTATAATACTTTAGTACGGTACATTATAAAGTTTCAATAAAATCAACTAAACTGGGTTCTTTAAACAGATTAAGTCATCAGTTTGAAACTTGATTTAAACAGAATGTCTAGTTTAGTACTAATCTATACATATTTACTAAAGATTACGAAAGCATACCTAAAACTTCCAGAAGTGGTTGGCTTGCAGATAATTCACCATTAGGGGTTAACAACTTGGTCAAGAGATCTAAACCATCAAACACTTCACCTGGAATTTTTTTAGGAAATTTGATGGTGAATTCTCCTGCAAAAGATAAACATTGACTATCTTATTTTTTACATTGATTGATTCAGAATGAACAATTTCTTGAATCAAATGGTTTTTGGCGGCAGTAGTATTGGAATTCAAACTTAGAATGTGTTATAGAATAACATCATGCACCAGTACAATTTATATAGCAAATGAGGGGAGAAAACAACTTGTAGTTATTGGTGTAAATTTCATTACTAGCCTAATTCCCCACCAACAGGTTGGACTGTCCAGCATTACATTTCAATACATGATAAATTCAAAATTTGTAGACTATACATTGATATTTTCATGATCCAAAGATTAGACTGATGTCTGCAACGTACATATTTAACTACATATTTGACAACGAACATCGTTCCTGTAGAGCGTAGTAGGAAGAAGGGAACCACTCAAATAAAACAAATTGAAGTAACATACCTTTTTCGACTTCATACTTAGCAGATTCTCTTCCGTCTTCAATAAGATCGCCAGGCAAATTTAGTCGTAAGAAATATGGCTTTGAGAAAAACTTAAATTCATTGTTTTCTACAAATATTTCAGTTTCAGAAATGTTACAATATGGGGCTTTGATACAAAAATGAACAAACGTGTCGTTTTGATCTAAATTAAAAACAGGGGTTAACATATTGATGATCCTTAAATCAAAAACTTCTTAAAATGTTATTGCTTAAATCATGAGGGCAGCCATTTTTGGACATGTCTAGTTACCTCCCTTTAATAGTTTTCGCCAGTAAGTTACGAATAGTATCGAGTGGTAGTAATCCGAATAATGAGACAATAAATCAAACGTTATCCGATTTCGAATATTCATTGTTCGTATTTGCTTAATGTATTCCCAATCCTTGTCCATACTCTTAAACGATGCTAGGTTGAAAAAAAAACGACAATAATATTATCAGTTGCCCGAAAAGAAAACTCAAAGCATGCATTATATTATCACACCCTAATTATAAATGCTTTTACAAAAAAGAATCTCTATATACTCGTTTTATATTTCACATTCTGTTATTGTGGACACGATAGAGAACTGGTTTTTCGATGGATTTTTTATTAATTTTGGTGTGAGTCTTTGTAATCACCGATGAACTCTATCATAATCGAAAAACATTTTCTATGAGCTATTGCCGTTGTTCTTGAATTCTTTGTGGACACGATAGAGAGATTGATTCTTGATGGATTTTGACGAAACTTGGTGTGAGTGTTTGTTATAACCCAAAGATGAACCCTTTTAAAAAAAGACAAATCGAAAAATATTAAATATGAGTAATTGCCCTTGTACTTAAAAACGCATCTGCCTTTGTTCTTTTGTGGACACGAAAGAGAGCTGATTTCTTGATGGATTTTCACGAAACTTAGTGTGAGTCTTTGTAATCATCCAAGGATGAACCCTATAACAAATCAGACTAATCGAAAAATATTACTATGAGTTATTGCCACTGATCTTTAATTCGTTGTGGACGCAATAGATGGCTGGTTTTCTTGATTGATTTGGGTGAAATTTATTGTGAGTGTTCCTAACCACCCAAAGATGAACTTTAATTAAAATTCAAGAAAAATCTTTCATTTACCGATAATTCTTGTCAACCTCCAGGACAAATTGGCTGCCATTATGAATGAGGGCGTATTACGGTGGCTATCGCTATTTTTTTTATTTAAAAAAAGTTAATTCAATATAATAATAATAATAATAATAATAATAAACTCTTTATTTTACATGGGTCAGAATTAGGCCCAATACACAAGGACATGGTCCTGTCTCACATTCAGCCCATGGGGCAATACATTGGAAAAAGAAAAAAAAAGAAAAAAAAAAAATCGAAAATACATAATATCTCAATATACAATTCGTCTGAAATATTAAAAATACACAAGTACATGTGTATCAAATGGACAGATATATGTTACGGCGATCAAGTCCATGACCACAAAATAAATATACAATACTCCACGTACAATTTGTTTAAAAATACACAAGTACATGTGCATGAAATGGACAGATTTTCAACCTACAATTTGTTTATAAAATGGATGTAATATATAGTTCCCGCGGCCATGCACACGACCGCAGAAAATCACGTATTATTTCAACGTACAATTTATTTTAAAATACACAATTACATGTGTAAATAATGGACAGATTTATCTTCCGGCGATCAAGTACATGACAGCAAAAACCATATATAATTTCAATGTACAATTAGTTTTAAAATACACAAGTACATGTGTATAAAATGGACAGATTCATCATTCTGCGATCAAGTACATGACCACAAAAACCAAGGAATAGACAAGTACATCTGCATGAGACGATCAGACATCAAAACATACATATAAAAAAAAAAAAGAATTGCCAAAGCGTCAGAACAAAACCTTCGCAATTTATGGATTCAAACTGATAATATAATGTATACGGCCTACCGATGTTCACAATATAGGACCAAACATTAAAGATCCAAAAGTTCAAATTTACTTTGTTTTAACTCGCAAAATTACCATCACTTGGCATATAACTGTCTGATACTTAAATGAGAGTCGGTACGTGTTCGGGCTTATAGAATTGCAGATAGTTTAACATTTATTTCCAAAACATATATTCATATACATGTACTAAAGAACTAAGTGTTCAGTTGTGGCAATGGTGGAGGTGGCGTACAAGACGCTTGACTAATATACCAAGACATAATACTAACCATGTCACAGTATAATGAAAGTTCCCTGATGGAAAATTATCTTTAGTTATATGAACTGAAATTTTCAAAACATACGTTGCCTTTTATTAGAGCAAATTTATTAATTGGGGTGTGATTTATTGCATTATTCTAAATACTTTACTTGATGCCACATGTATATTATTTCTATTTGAAACGTTTCATAAGTTAAATTGCTATACGATTTATAAAATGGAATTATGTTAGTTTTGCTGTGTAGCCGGTCCGCGTGGCCCAGGTCAGCTGTTACAGATTACATAGAGCATGCGATCAAGAGTTTCGGATTACGCATTTAATAAGAACCATACACTATAATAAGAGTGTTATATCATGGCGTGGATTATTAGTTGATAATTAGTCTTCCATTATGATACAAACCTATAATTATGTCTTAAAACCTGTTTAATTTTAGGTTATTGTGTAACAAACTCTCGTACTGGCTACGAGAACTTTTTATAACCTACGCATGCCATATCTTGGTCATACAGTGGTCAGTGTGTATAAATCTTTGGAGAATTTAACCCCTTTTTAAGGAAGAAAATGCCATTTTGCAATGAAAACGAATATTTTCTTTATAAACCATTAGGCTATGTATGTTTCGAGGAAGAATATTCCATTAATGTCTCACATTCGATATATTGTGTTGTCTTTGATATTTGCCAACAAAATCGTTCGCGTTTTTGTTGTTTGGTGGTCAGTGGATCGAAGCGAAACATTGATCATATCATATACTTTAATAAATAACTATAAATATCTGTACAGTCAAGTTACATAATTGAGACATTGTTTAAGTATGAAATATCGAGTATTTGATTTACATACATTTTCCATGGAATGTCAAGCGAGATATCTGTTTATTGTAAGAAACTTGAAACAAGCGTCATTCCAAAAATAATGATATTTCGCTGTACATTTCTAAATACCAGAAAAACAGAAAAAAAATCCAGATTAATGTTGTTACTCTGCTTCAAGACAACCCATTAATCCTGTCCAAATTCGTTAAAGTAGGCCCTTTTATATGTATCTACTATCTATAATATAAGTAATCGACCGATGAATTTATCGGAATTCGTATAACTTCTGATGAATGTAGTTTATACCAACTCATTATCGAAATAAATAATAAAAAGTCTCACAGTTTTACGGTGGCTCACATAAGACATAATTCACTTTTTATTATAATTTAAAACTTTAAATTTTACCTGAGTGAAATTTTTCATCCAGGTGAAAATAAGTTTATCATTTATTTAAAAACTTTATTTTCACCCAAGATGAAAAATATTTTCACCTAGGTGAAAATTAGGTGATAATTATTGTAACTTCCTGACATTCTGAGGTGAAAGCTGGAATGTTTTTTTGAATTAAAGTTTTTAACTAAAAACTACAGGACTTATCGCCTAATGTTCTCCTAGGTTTTTGAATCAAAATTAAGGGTTTGTTTTATTCATTACAAAAAGTGAATGATGTCGTATATGAGCTACCGTACAGTTCTTATGGATGATAAGGAAATGCTTGAATGTGTTGTTATATTGTAGGAGATTATGGCGATACACACGATATAAAGGAAACTTGGAATCAAATAGGCTACTATAATATACAAAGCCTCTATTTCTCTCCAAATTTACTAACAAATAAAGGACGTCTCATCATGCCCCATAATTAGATAACTTATTAATAAACTCTATTGTTACTAGCACATTTAGAAGGATAACGTCCTACTATTAACGTTCTATCTATTAGAACGTTTTCACAGTCAATCTTTAAGTATGGATGAAGTAATTTTAGTCACCTTCACCGTTAATAAACAATTACTATCGAGATATTCAATATAAAAATCACTTTACCGCAATTTTGACTGCTATTATTTGTTCATTTCATTATACTGGGACGACAGTTGTTGTAATTTGGACTTGAGCCCTTGGTCAGAGTTGACTGTATTGGTATAATACTCTTCATCCTGAGAACTATTTGACATATCTGAACGATGATGGCCTCCATTTGTAGAACTGTCTGATAATTGACCGGCAATGTTCATACCAATGGTTTTCTGACTGTCAAAGTATTCGGCTTTGACTGGTAATTTTAGTGGACTTATATGTTGCGGTGTATCCAGCTTCTTTGTAAAATCGATAGAGCAATCTTGTGGAGTATGAACGTCAACTTTCCTGGACAGAGTTAAATCTGCTGGTATCTCTGCTGGTATATTTCCAGAATATATAGGTGGTGTTGGGTAGGGATAATACTGAAAGTTTGATCTATTAATAGTGGGATTTTCTTCTGTCATATAACGTTCATAATTAGCGTATAAAGCGTGTTTGTCAGATATTTCCTGAGACATGATTGGATATTTACCTTCACCATTTTGATACATTTGAGGATTGACGTAGCCATTTTCTGTAGGCAATTGATTCCAGGCCGCATATACCTCGTAGCCATTCATTTCTGCCTTGACTCTACCTGGTTCTTGATGTCGACGCATGTCAGTATTAATTCTATTGTAAGGACTAATAGATTTAGTAATACCTGCCATTGGGTATCGTGAGCCCGTGGGTGACATCATGCTGTTGTCACTGCCATCCTCACTCTCTGATTTTGTACCAGTGTCCTGAATGTGGCGAGGATTTCTCATATCATGCATACACTGTGATCTGTCATCTTGGGAAAGGAAGCTTTGGTCTGGGGGAATACCAAACTTTGCTTTCATTAGGCTTATTTCTTTACGAAGTAATGCATTTTCTTCTTCAAGAAAAGAAACCTTATTTCTAACATCTGATTCTGCTTGACGCTTACATTCTCTGGAACGCTTAGCCGCCATGTTGTTCCGTTTTCTTTTTTCCCAATATTTATCATCTTTATCGTTATCTGGAATACTTCTCTTTGCTCGACGTTGTACGATTTTGGGCATAAAACTGGCATCTCCACAATTCCCCATCCAGGAATCCTGAGAACCATACATGTGTGGATCCATAGCGCAAAATACTGAAAAGCACAAGAAACAATTTTTTAGCATAAAAAAAAAATATGCAGGAGAAATATAGCGTCTTTTCTGTATAAAAATATGTAACATGTATAGTATATTTTCATTTTAACTATACCTATCTAATTTTATTATCAGTGAATAAGATGGTATCGAATTAGTTTTACTGATTTCAATTTGGTATATTTTGGTGTCGATATGTTTCAGTGAGTCTATTTTATACTTATATCTTAATTACAAACATCTCTTGGCCATTTGGCCCCAATTATCCCTACAATTTACATGCTAAAGCAAGTTTTAGTTTAATGTAATTAAGCATAAGATATAAAGAAAATGAAACAGAAACTGAGTTAGGGGTAGGGTTACCATCGGGTCATATTTACGTGTCATTTAAACCCTTGAAAATCCTTATCTAAAGATTTGCCACGTGTTTTGGTAAATTGTCAACAATGATTGTATAGTTTCCACTCTCAAAGTAATCCCTTATTTAAACCTAATTATTAAAGGAACAATAACTTGAACTCCATATAAATAACAACTGTATGAATGTCAACACTATATAGTAGCACCATATAAATATGGCATATTGACATTTCGTAACTTGAAATATATGGTAGTGTTGACATGTTGGCGCTAATGGTGTCTTGTAATAATTTGAATAAAATCAATTTATAAATGTTTGAAGAACGAAATTGATATTTCTAGGAACTTCTCTGAAATTATTTGTATACATAGTTCTTAAGAGAGGAAAACATTAAAATTACACTATGTGTTTTATTATTAAATATTATTATTATTGTTCAAAGAAATCGTTCGAACTATATTTTCATTGTTATATTTGTATTAATTCCTTTAAAAAAAAATGTTTGGAATTATTAAAAAAAAATAATCTTATGTTTCGATAGACGATTTGTCAAATTGTGTCAATATATTAAGCAAATGGTATATTTTTTCTACTTTAAAATTATTATTTAGGAATATTTCATGTATGTTTATGAATGTTTCATTACAAAAAGACTTCTCAAATGATTGCGCTCGAACCTTTTGTGGCGCACCAGTGCTAATTTGATACTGTAAAAAAATGGGAAAAATGTAAAATAACGGGAGAAAATGAATTAAAATGAGATTCTTAGTATTTTTATACCCAAAACTTTTAATTAAATATGATTAGGGGTTCATAAATATGTCCATGGATGTTTTATTGCAATAGGTTCATTTATATATATATTCATGCATGTTTCATATACATAAATGTTTCATTCCAAGTAGGTTCATATATCTAACACAACGAAGTGGTAACGTTTGTAACCAGTTCTCATTCAAATCATACTACGAATATTGCATTTAAGTTCTACTTATACTTACATAAAATTGACTTTGTAAAGAAAATGTAAAGACTCATATAGAATCATTTTAGAATTGTGTAGTTTCATTAAGAATCTTTTTTTAACGATTACAGTTCAATTTAGAATCATTTTTAAAAATTTAATAAAAAGTATTTTTATTCAAGTTTCGCCTCAGAATATGACAAAAGTTCATTAATTTCATTGATAATACTGCCGCGTACGAAATTCTTTAAAAATTTCTCCTTAAATTTAGTCTGAACATTATAGACCACACTTAGCTATTGATGTGTTTAAAATGCAATTGGTCATTTAGGTACAACAATATTATTCTCTCAAAACCACACACAGGTATGACTAAAAGAAGTAGAACATAGGATTTCAAAGAATCAAAAGATAACCTTTATATTAATAATTTGAGTAGAGAAAAGATTAATTTAATTTTAGTAGGTAGGCCCAGTTCTCTCCAAACAATGGAAGAAACATTTCTTAAATGTTATTATAATTGGGCTGTTCTGGCTATAAGCCCGGTTGTCAAAAGAAATCTAGTGTATGATTCCCTAATGTTTAATATTGAATACTAATGGTGATACTATTGTTATTAATATGTGGTTATGTATGTGACAGCTCACTGATTCCTTCTCACACATACTTCAGATCATTTTATTACAACAGAAACAAATAACTGGAAATTAATAGACTCATAAATTTCATTTGTTTGATTTTAATGACTATATTTCAAAAGCGATATAACTTTTATCCGAAACGAGTTTAATCTTGTTTTCTGAAATTACTGTTAACTTACTGTTGAATTTGCTAAGTTGGAAATAATATAATTATATTACTTTTTCTTTCGGTATATTAACATAGAAAAATAATTTTATGGGAACCAAATTCGATCTCAGTTCACTTGAGATTGATTATGTATTTCGTGACATCCAGTAGTTTGTTCGCTAGAATCTAGTAATATTTCTGTATCATCTGTAATTTGAATAACTACGTCAGAAAGGTGTTACGAGGGTTCATAAAGACTGTCGTCGTTTTCTATATAAATATATAGACTGATTTGCATTTTTCTTCTTAAACGGGAAAAACGTAAGCAATATAATCATTAATTTATCTAAATAAAGATCTGAGGACTGATTCTGACACAATAGTGTATATTAGGCTGAGATTAATATTTTGTCTGTATTAACCGTTTATAATGTTATGATAAGTCTATTATAACACCCCATAAATATTTCAACACTCTGACAAAGTTGATAATTTATCTATGAACAATTAACATCTCCTAGTATTAACGCCTTGAGAATTCGGGGGCACGTCCCCTCCGGGTCAACCTTATTGAAAAGGAGTGGATGAAATATGTGTCCCTAATTTGACCCCAATCGTAAAAAACCAAGGGCTTGGTTTAATACCATATTAAACGGATTAGCGCTACTAGATTAACTGAAGAAATGTTTTAGGTGAAAGTTTGAACTAATTTTACTTTCAGTTTTAATTCTTAAATAAGACATGATTATTATTTTTAACATTAATGCCTAATTTACTATTTAATATTTATTAATAAAAATAATTAAAATTTCAGAAAACCTCTTTAGTTGAGACACAACTATACGTCTCCAGAATGCTCTAACACAAGACATGGCAAAATATGTTATGAACTATTGTCATTACTATTCATTACTATTTAAGAACTGAAATCCCAGAATGTTATAATAGAAATAAAAATAATTTGAACACGTTATATCAAAAGCCATTCCTTGTTATTGTTTGATCTAGCATACCGTCCTTGCGCACAATCATTTTCTTTAGTCATATTCTCTTTCAAAATGAAATTTTAATTTATCAATATAATAGTTTTGTTAGGATGTATTTAGGCTATATTTATCCGAATAAATTCACTATATTCGTAGATTTTTGATGCAAGTATTTGTAAATCTTGAATGAAATAAAAATGAAACGAATTAAACATTAACTGATACTAAGAGTATATATGTGAGATTTTTTTTAAACGTTTTACCATAATTGTGCAAAATATTAAACTATTAAATAAAAATGATCGTAAATTAGGTAGCAATTGTAAAACATCAAGAAACAGTTAAATA
The DNA here is from genome assembly GCA_030562195.1 of Nipponacmea schrenckii. Lineage (NCBI taxonomy): Eukaryota > Metazoa > Mollusca > Gastropoda > Lottiidae > Nipponacmea > Nipponacmea schrenckii. The sequence goes on from JAUJPP010000005.1 coordinate 28,634,098, forward strand.
TCGGTTTGATTTGAAACACGTTACTTGGATCAAAAGTGCTTCTCAGTTTCAATGTTCATTCCATTTTAAGATTAAAATATTAAATGATCACATTGAACGTTCATAAATTGTTATTCTAACGATAATCTAAATTTGTAAAGATATAAAATGTAAATCAGCGCATTCTGTCAGTGCTCTATAAGACAAAATAATTAATAACACAAGTTATCCATCTTCAGGAATTTTTCATATTATTATCAACATGTACAATGCTGGTTTTTTTAAAGCAAACTATGATATAATGTTAATATTTCGATATACATACGTACTTATATAGTCGGATATATTTATTTGTTATTTATTTTATCAAGTCTGTATCATATTCCAAATTTTATATGAATGTGTTGTATTATAAAATAATAAAAAAACAATAAGAACATATTTGACAAAATTATGATTTAAAATATTATTTTTACATTTCTACCGTCATTGTCTACATGTTCAGTTGTAATTTATTCTATAAATATTTTTTTGTGTTTTATAATATGTGAACATGAAATTGATAATTTCAAGATCATATTCGAGATCATTTTGAAAATGTTTACCTTGCTTCATCTCCGTAACACATTTTCCGAATTTCCTTGAATATTGATGACGAATAAACCAACATGATTAATCTTTAAACAATTTAGAACATCAAATTGAATATTCTAATCCAGATCAATAACAAATATCTAAGTATGAAACTGTATTTGTAATTTAATTAGGTATGCAGAGTCTGGTTATAGTTTTAAATATATTACATTTGCAGAACCTAAGAGTATATCCAACTTTTCCCTATTAATTCAATGAACAAGGTAAAATTTTATATGTTGGATGTGTGAAGCTTTAGTTATTATATATCTATGTGAATATGTAATAAAATTATCTACTATATAATACAAATCACATAATGTAATATGTCTATGTAATAAAACGGTTATTTTCCACATTAAAGTTATATCATTATCAAGTCCCTCTCTTCTCAAATATCTTATGTTATAACCAAACAGATAAGCTGGTTAGATTATCCAACTTTTTCCATATAAGTTATCATTGGTGTAAACAATTGTTTATTATTATTACACTATAGTTAAAACCAATTCACATACCTATGTGACGTAACGAATCACGTAATAACTTAAAAATTCGCCAGGGCGCGAAATGAAATTACGTAAAGACTACACTGTTCAAATAAAATGTTATTACGTAAAGTTTCCTCTATAAGATAATAATAATATTTCACTCACCTATATCCCAAGCTTGTATAGATAACTTCTAGTCTCGAACTGACCACTGTTTTTTTACTTAGTGCTGGTCAAGGTGAAATTGCCCAGTGATTGGTTGGTTATGATCTGAGCTGAGAAATAGTCAGGTAGATCTATAAGTTGCTGTGGGCAGTCTTAATCTGTATTAATGTAGCGGTCACCCCTCGCTTAAACAGTTCAATATAACAAATATAGCTGTCTTCATGCTTTTACTACATGAAAGAATAATTTACTTAGAATAGTGGGAATATAAATTGATGTTTGATTCAATAGTTTTGAATTAGTTATAGATCAAATCCCCAACCCGGGGTCAACGTTGACCATGAATAATTTCTACGCGTGCGTCATTTTGTTTATGAGATAATAGGGTTCGGTATGAAGTTATTAGTGACGTAACTATGAGAGGTAATATGTAAACAATAGACGACCAGTCGATCACACCTTATTTGTTTGGCTTCAATGAAACCAAATTAATGAAGTATTATATAATTAACTTTGACAGCTCGTTACTGATCAATTGTTTCAACTTTTTCTTTCAACTTTGTTTTCGAGAGGCGCTTTTCGAACGTTATGGTAAATATTACAATCCATAACCATAGCAAATGACGACACCAATATACCCACACAAATCTTTTTACGTTACAGATTTACTATCCGATGATAATGACATGTTATTGAAATGATTGAACCAGGATAACGGTAAATTTTAGTTCTATTCATGCTTTATTTAAAACACATTCTCCAAAGTCGAGAATTAAACTAAATTAACTGTGCCTTTGAATCTGTTTTATAAGGGGAGGGGGGGTGTTGGGTTTCTCATTTAAGTCAAACTATGAACCAGTCAAGGTCGAGCTTTATTTGAGAGAATAACCTCCAGACTTACAACTGGGTATGTCCAGCACAGACGACAGACTACGTTAATTAAATCTTCTAAGATCCGGCCCAATATTAAACAAAAACATAGAAGATTACAGCGCGAGAGCTATTGGATGGACCAGCTGGACACAGTATATCCGAATGGTTTAAACCTTCAGCACAATAACCAAATAATCCACTTCATCACTACCTATAACCGTACTGCGACCAACGCATCGGTAATTGTCAAAAAACAACTATACAACTCTACGAGAGAAATACCCAAACTACCCACTACTACCCATACCACTAAAAGAATTGTTACCGCGTTCAAGAGGAATAAAAATCTTAGAAACCATTTAGTCCATGGTAGACTTGAACCACTGCAAAACATTTTTTTCAAATCAATAACTATATTTTTTTCATATAATATAATATCAAATATACCTTAAATAATTTTTAGTAAAATCTCATCTTTCAGTATACACTTTAGTTTATTATAAGTCAATGGGCTCCAGTATTTATACAGAATAATGAGGACCAAAATAAAACGGTTTTATTTTTTGTTTTTTTATTTTGAATTCAGAACCGGTGAAAGAACAAGACTTCTACACTTTTCATAATTATAACCTTGGCCATTTTTAACTATTGTTTACACTAACTATCTCATCCTATAATGTTCTTTCTTACTTCATGACCTAGGCCAGTGCTTTCTTGAGAATACTATTCTCATCTCACCCTGACAGACAACGGGAGAAAAAACCCGCATCCTTCAAAAAATAAAATGGTTGTAAATGGAGAGAACACTGTATTCTATTGTTCAAATCTATGGTTTCTCGAGAACATCAACATTATGCTGTTCAGCAAATATCAGCAAATAGGACTATATCTGAATATGTCAGGCAAAAGTCGGTAAACCGGACTATAACTGGACAGGTCAAATAAGAGTCAGTTGTATGATACCAAACAGATGTATATTATATAACTGTAATTAGTAGAAATATTACTGTATGTTCATCTTTATTAGATTTTCTGGTAAAGGGACAAATGTTCTGTAATAGTATTATAATTATCACTAGAAATAATGAAGGGAGGATAAAGATGACGTGGGCTGAAGGCTGAATGAAGACAATATCTCTGTTAATGATGTATCCTTTAGCATTCAAACCAATTTAACTTTGTTATAGAAACAAAATCAAAGGCATATTTGTTCAAAAACGTCGGTTCAGTCCATTTCGTCTTTTGTACCAACATTTACGCTTTGGGAATAAGTACTTAAAATGATGAACATCCATCTCTTTCCTATCGTAACAAATGTAACACAAACAAGTCGTCCAGTAACAAATTAAATTCTATTATTTAGCAGAAAAAAATCATATTAAAAATTCTTGTTTTTTTTTTTATTACAGATTGATATCAACAAAAATGGTATTAGATACTATAGGGGTATACCTCACTATATAGATGCACTGGTCTGGGTCACTAGTAGAAACCATAAAATGGATTTGTGTATGAAAATAAATCATTTTAAGAAAAATACTATTCATTTCAAAATATTCATAGAATTCTTACTTTGGGACAGGTTTAGAAATGAAACCAATGATCGAAAAATCAACTGCAATAAGGGAGTTAATGACAGGAGTTTTTATCTACCATGGATACTAAAATTTGTATTTCATTTATAAATAGAGACAATTAAATGGTGCTTTGGTCCCAGCTCTTAGTCCTCTCACATCTAAGAAACCTCATGAAATGTTCTTTGATGAACTTACGGGTCTTTTGCCCGAGCTTGGAAATCCCCATTCATAATTCTACTTCAAGTATTGCAGATAATTCTTTAAAAATGTAAATAAACAAGCCATTTTTCTTGATCATATCGCGAAGTACACTGATACCTTTGATGAAGTTTAAATATTATTTGTTTTTCTGAAATTGACTATGAAATTTGATCCAATGTTAATTTGGAAACACAAATCACACGAAAGTAAGATGCTTAATGTTGACTTTACAATGATAATCTTTGGAGATTGGGTGATAATTAAGCACTAATTAGTTAATGAGTCCATGGAACAGTGTTAATTATAATGTACATGTATCATGATATATGCTACTGTATGTACAGTACAAAACTATCAATTGATCCAGATCCAACTGCAATGATTACTACTCAGTCTATGATATTAGGTATCTAGAAGTAGACGTTAACATTTCATTCATCCCCACCAACAGCAGGGTACTAAACCTTTCATCTATTCAATTAGACATCTATTTAACTATACTACTCTTTTTCAGTCCTCGATTAAATTATGACTTCTATCGAGTTTGGGTCTTGTATTAACAGCACGACAGAGGCGTTTCTACCCTTAAAAAAATTGCCTGAAAGCCCATTCAGTGGTGTCTTCTGGGATTCATAGAAACGTCACAACTTTGATATGCGGTATTAATAATTATTTAAAATATTTTAACTATATAATACGTTAAAATGAGACCAACGACTCATACATGCCCTCAATGGTTGCCAGCAGACTTAATGGTATTCCTGTACATATAATTGTTCATGTGTTAAAGCAAGCAAGAGTCACAGAGCCTCTTATGAAACAAGCTTTAAAGAAATACTGCGTCTTAGAAAGATCATAAAATTTATAGCTTTCAAACTTCTATAATCCAATAAATCCAATTAACTATAAAAATGCTATTGATTTTTTAAAAAACGCTATGAATTGATTAAGCGTTTTCGTTTACGTAAGAATACAAACCAAAGTCCGTCCAAGTTTTAAGAAAAATATGATGCTATTCTATTCCATCAAAGTCCTTGAAAGCTTTTGATAAAAGTGTTTTTTTTTTATCGCAGTCACTATAAATGTTCTGTCCACAACGTGGTCAAAGAAAACTTTGATAGTGACAACGGACGGGGCTTTATTATTGGGTTCTTGACATTTCTAATATTAGAGTTCTTGATGTAACTTTTTGTAATTATTATACATGACATTGTAAGTTCAAGGGAGCTAAGTTAGATCAGATTTGAGGGCAATAACCTTAAGAAATTTAAAAAAATTGAACTTTAGTGATAAACGCTTTGAAAAAGAGTGAGGTGATGTCAGATCAAACTTTGACTTTTAAAAGAATAAAAATTCTGACCCAGGAAATGTTACTTTATTTCTAACACAACACAATGTTTCCATATAACGACTCTATCAAGTTTAATTAACTGTATGTATATACGTATTTTTTTCATCAGTTAAATCAACTAGCTTGACGAGTCACATGTTTGCAGACACTATTGTTTACATTGAAAATTATATAATGTACAAAATCAGGGAATCGTTGGTAATATTGAATGATTCTCATGGCACTTTGCGTCAAAATATAAAATAAATCATAAATTTATAAACAAAAGGAAATATCACAGACCGGTGTCAAAATCAAACTTAAGTATATATAACAAATTGTAAATAGGACGGAAGAAAACTTTTTACAAAATATTAAAAAAAAATATATATATAATAAGGCGCAAATAGAGCACTATCTGATTAAAATAAAAGTTAAAAAAAATATAAAAAAAATTAGAAAGAATTTCCAAAAACATTTTGGCATCATGCGAAGAGTACGATAACAGAAAAGAACTAAGTAAATATTTAGAGTCTTTCAACCCGAACATCCATTCCATCAGGAGTCGACACCCATCGTCTTTCATTGGTTCGAGTATTATATTCATATACTCTTCCAGTCACTGAAAACACAATTATAACACACTAATTACAATAACAATATATTCTCGGTTGTTTGTTTTCATTTTATAAGGGATGTAATCCTGCCTACACCCCTCGTTCAGTTCAGCCAGTGTCAGCCATTGATCTAGACTTTCGGTTGAAAACTAAAACGTTGGTCTCCTCCAACAATTACCTAATTTGCGATATCAGCATCCAAGCGAACGTTAACGTGTCATCCACCAACTAACGTTGGCCTCCACCATTGCCAATGATAGTAATAGGCACAACTACGTTTTTTGTCCTAAGAGAGTTTCCATGCTAAATTAACACATACCCGGATCAACGGCTCTTCCGTCAAATTCTCGATTAACCAGCATATAACCATTGTCTTCTAGTTCTTTAGGTGTGATAATGACGTTTCGCGGAGTTCGCACACCGTCGTTACGATTCACATCTGGAGACTCTTGTGTTCTAATTGGTTTTTCAAGGTTGCTGGACCCAGCTGCTTTTGATGTCTTCACTACCCGTGGGGTTCTTACTGGTATCTTTGTGTCTTCAGGAGCTCCCCAAAATGGTTCGTCATAGCTTCGTTTTCTCCGATTTCTCTGCAACAGAATGAATTAATCTACCTTAGATTGTTGGCATGTTTAAATTAAACAGATTGCCATACTATTTAAGCGGCTTGATTAACAAGAGAAAAAAGTCTTGAAAGGATGAATAATATGGTACTAGGAAATACTATGTACAACCTCTTTACCGTATTTTGAACATTCCTTTTGATATATATATATATATTTTACTAACAAAAACCAATGTGGGATCTAAATATTATTAATTTGAATATAAGATAGAAGGAATTCCAGGTTTAACCACCTAACTTACATCTACTTCTGGTAATGGTAAGGCTAATACTGCTGGTAGGGGATGTTTCTTTTGATCATTAAGGTTCAAATCGGGAACATTATCTGTAAGATCATATACTTGTATTTCATATTCAGTTTATCTTTTTTATCATTGAAATTCACAACCGTTAAGTTTTACTGGATAAGTTGAAATACAATTAAATAGTAAAATATCGTAGGAATGTAGGCTACATGTGTTGGAGTTTGAAATGAAATGAGTTTTACGTCCTAACCTTCTGCACTATATGTATTGGACTTTCACCTAAAAATTATTGCAAAAGAAACCAGTTTTGTCTTTATTAACAAAAATTTTAATTGAAACATACTCTGTTTGGAAACATACACTGGAGCATTTTTTTCTACGACGTTCTCTTTCTTATTCACTTCTCTGACAGGAGTGATGGGCCTAGAAAAGTTTTTAAAAAAATTTTAAGGAATGAAATAGCGCTTTATTGTGAGAGAGGGGGGAACAAGATACAGATCATGTAATAATCACTGATTCAAAATTTATTATTAGGACTGTTTAGTTTGCGTAGAATCCGAAATTGATTAGTGATTTTCAATAATATTTTATTGGCTTAATTTTAATATATCCACCGACGGTCAAATATACATATATTTTTATTCGCAGTGGATAGGTGGCTATAAGCTAAGCTAAAGAGTATTTTCGTTATCTTTCACTGTACAAGAATTCGCTTACCGTTTCTGTTTCCGATGCCTTCTGAGAAAGAAAAATATCAGAAGGAAAATGAGGGCTAGAATCAAGAGGCAACAAAATACAATGATAACTATTCCAGTAGTTGTTTGTTCCCAAGGTGTTGTCTCCTCTACATAGGGTTTAACAGTTTCAACAGAGAATTCATTCCACGCTGATGATCCTATAAAAACAAAAGCTTATTATGAAAAAAAATATTTGTTGTCCTCAATAACCAATGGTTCAAGAGTTTTTCCCCATTAGTAGCAAAACGCCACTGGTATTATGAGCAGTTGTTTTTGATGCACTGTTTCATTCCAAAACTTTTGGCTCTGGGTATAGTTTAGGAACGTGAATCGTATATAAAGCAGGGCTTTTCAACTTGTGGGTAATTTTGAAATTGTTGAGGTTAATGATGCGCTTTGTCATTTAGGATAAACATTTTGGACAAGTTTACTTTGTTTGAAGTTCGGCTATATTGTAAGAAATGAAAAAAGTTACAAGAGGACAGAAGAGGAAATAGTAAAAGTAACGATTTATAGGAGAAAGAGGGTAATGCTATCGATCGAGTATCCATTAAGGGCAAAAGAAAGAAAATGTTGAAAACCACTGTCATTATTGCTTTATGATAAAGCATAAACATCAATAAGAAAAATCAATTTTGTGGTTTACCTGATATGACAGTTGATGGCGAACCAGAGGTAACATCAGATGTAGTTACCGCAAGAATCTGGTCATAGGTAAGAAACGTCTTTCCTTCGTTCAAATTTGCTTGATCGTCTGTTATATCGTCGGCAACTACATATGTATGTACATTGACAGGACTGAAAAAATTAAATATTTTCTGTTCTTTTAATATCAAATAGCTATTGGTATGTTTCAACTAATAAATATTTGAAAATAAGTGAATTACTTTAAAAAGAGACATTTTCTATATTATTGTACAATTTCCAAATTGTGAAATGAGATCTAAGCCAATCAGTTTTTGTCTTAGTTGCTTGAAATGTTACCACATGCTTTTAACGTTATTTTACTTAGTAGCAAGAAGACGCCTTCTGGAAGTCGGTGGTGATATGACTGTTCCCGCACGTTCTTCTATGCACCAGACAGCTACTCTACATGTTGGATGCTTTGATGCCAAAAGACTTCTAAGTTCTGTTATAAACAGATCTCTCCTTGCTTCAAAATCAACTTTATTAATTGATAATTGAAAAGTGACCGCAACGGAATTGGGTATAAATGTATCTATTCTAAGTTGTGCAGACGACGAGGCTGTGAGTGAAGGAGAGCCATTATCCTTTGCACCAACATTTATGGTATATTTATTTGTAGCGCCTAACGTAGCAGTAGATACCAAACTGACAACCCCTAAAACAAAAATACACAACAATGTACATTTTCATTAATATATCAGAATTAATTTCTATTGAATATTTAGATGTTACGAATCCATGAGTATTAGTTGCTTGTAGTACAATGAATGAGCGATTTATTATAAATGGTATGTCCTGGCGAAAGACAAGAACATTCAATAATGACAAGAAATTCGGCGTATATAGTTAGAAAGTTATATCATTATATTTACCAGAGTTTCCGTCGATTTGAAAGAAACTACTTGGATCTGTGAGGGAAAATCCTAGCTGGGCGTTGATTCCTGCATCAGGATCCGTGGCTTTCACTGTTGTAATTATTCTGGAACACTGACCAGCATAGGCAACCTCGGCATTATAAAATGATGGATTGAGTGTTGGATTGTTGTCGTTTACATCCGAGACTATCAACGAAACAGTGGCTGTGGAGGTCAAAGGCGAAGCTCCTCCATCAACTGCTAGAATTTTGAAATCAAAGCTTGGGTGGATTTCCCTGTCAATATTTGAATTAACTGAAATAATTCCTGTAGTTGAGTCAACAGCAAGGAACGTATTAGCTACCGTGCCCAGTGCCGTAGATGTGTCGATGGTTAAAGTCACTAATGCATTGGCGCCTAAATCAGTGTCAGTGACAGTCATCTGTAATATACTAGTTCCTACAGGTGAATTTTCAACTGTTGTTGATGCATATTTAGTGGAATCAAATACAGGACTATTGTCATTTTGATCTACAATATTTATGGTCACATTCTCTAGTGTGTACTTTGATGGTGACCCTTGATCTTTCACTCTACAATTTATGATGTAAGTAGAAGTCATTTCTCTATCTAATGGACCTGACGTCGAAATTGCAGCAGTATTTATGACGAAATGGGTTGGATTGCCTTGCCAGAAATTAACTAGTTCAAATACCAATGCTGCATTAGCACCTTCGTCTTGATCCGTTGCCGCTACACTTCCCACAGGTGAAGCTAAAGGCGAATTTTCCAAAATAGAAAAGATGTATGGACTTCCTGTAAACACCGGAGCATTGTCGTTGACATCATCAACTGTTATGATAACACTTATTAAATCTGCTTTGGGTGTTGCTCCTTTATCACTAACTGTAATTTCCAGTATATATGTTTGTGTAATTTCTCGATCCAAATTGTTTTGAATCTAAAATACCATAATTAATTTACATATTTCGCTATAAATTTGGTAAATTAATATTGTTTACCCACCATTTCTCTCTGCACAAGATCAATATTTCAAAAAAGCATAAAATGTCACCCTAAGCTCTATCAGCAAGGTACAGAAACAACATTAGGTTCCTTTGAATATGAATCACTATTATATAGGCTGACTAAGATTTTGCAGTTTGCGAAATTATACTCTACCTGAACGAGCCCAGCAATAGGATCTATTTTAAAGTCGTTGTTTGTATTTCCGTTGGTTATAGAAAATACCAATTCTCCATTTACACCAATATCCTGATCTGTGGCAGCCACAGTAAATACAGTGCTACCAATTACCCTATCTTCAGGTATGTTACTGTCATAAGTCCCAGTAATTATCGGTGGATTATCATTTACATCGTTCAATATGACTGTTACTGTTGCTGAGCCAACCAAACTTGGTGTGCCCTGATCGGTTGCCAATATTGTTAAAATGTGTCTGCAATAAACATATGATATGCTTCTTTATTGCCAAAAGCTATGGTATGTAGGATCAAAATTTAATTCTCCTTTTAGATAATTCTGATCGATGGAGATCGTATTCATATAATGATGTAATTAACAGTATATAACAGATAGGTATTATGTAACTGCCAAAAGAAATTGCGTTTGCATGAATAAGAAAAAGGAAAAGGCTCACAGTCACATGACACTGATTTTGTCTGATCAAATTCAATGGCAACTATAATTTATGGAAGACAATCCCTGCCATAATTAATCATTCTTAATTCGGTGTTAAACATTAGTACAGTAAAATCATCATTTGTACGCTTAATTTGACATTTGTTCGCTAAATTCATAATTTGTTGTTAAAAATTTATCATTCGAATAAAGAATATTACTGAACAAATTAACGATAAAGCCGAACTAATAATGCCCACTTCATAACGCCGAATGAAGTTTACCGAACAAATGTTGAAAAACATTTCTCGCATTTCATGAGAACGTTATCATTATGACGACAAGTGGCGCTGCTCAATTTGAGTTAGGGCTTCGTTCCTATTTATTTGGTCAATTTTTATGGCCGGCCAGTGGCTGTGTACAAAGTAAAGAGTCTTATTATGAATTCCAATTTTATGATAAAAAGCGAAGTTTTTAATCAAACTCTTGGTACTCTTTATTCATTGGAATGTGAGATTTTGAGATAAATATGGTGCCTATACCATGAAATGTTTTCAAAATGGCAAATTTTTGTACAGTCCACAGTGATGGTGGTGGGACAGATAATTTGATGGAATTTGCAAAATCCCAACCACATGGTTTCTTCAGACGTATGAATATATCTAAAATTCCAATATAATAGTATTTTCATGCCAAGTTTAGTTACTGGCCAGATAAAGATGAAGATTTGTTATGGCTCGTCGTCAATTTTTAACAGTCCACGGTGATGGTGGTGGGGCATAAAGGTCAGAAGCCACTATTTGGTTGGGATTCAGCCAATTCAAAATTTATTCCCCACCACCATCAGCGTTGACTTTTCAATCAAAGGTCATTTTTCAAAAAATTTGCCATGAAGAGTCTTTATCACTGACTGGCCAGTCAATAAATTTGGCATGAAAATACCATTTCATTGGAATTCTTTGGATTTTCATAGGTCTGAAGGCACCACATGTGGTAGGGATTCTACCAATTCCATCATCAAAACTTATGCCCCACCACCATCAGCGTGGACTGATAAAAAATTGGCCATATTTTATCAATTGGCCATGAAGAGTTTTCATCACTGACTGGCCAGTCACTACGTTTGGCATGAAAATACCATTACATTGTAATTATTTGATTTATTCCAAGGTCTGAAGGCACCGTGTGGTTAGGATTCTGCCAATTCCATCAAAATTTATGCCCGACCACCATCACCGTGGACTGTTAAAAAATTGTCCATTTTTCAAAAATTGGCCATGAAGAGTCTTTATCACTGACTGACCAGTCACTAAGTTTGGCATGAAAATACCATTTCTTTGGAATTTTGGGGATATTCACAGGTCTGAAGGCGCCATGTGGTTGGGATTCTGCCAATTCCATCAAAACATATAGCCCACCACCATCAGAGTGGACTATTTAAAAATTGGCTATTTTTTCTAAGATTGGCCATGACGAGTCTTCGTCTCGAACTGGCCAGTAACTAAGCTTGTCATGAAAATACTATTATATTGGAATTTTCGATATCTTCAAAGGTGTGAAGAAACCATGTAGTTGGGATTTTGCCAATTCCATCAAAATATCTGTCCCACAACCATCACTGTGGACTGTACAAAAATTGGCCATTTTTCAAAACATTTCCTGATATAGGCACCATATTTATCTCAAAATCTTACATTCCAATGAATAAAGAGAACCAAGAGTTTGATTAAAAACTTCGCTTTTTATCATAAAATTGGAATTCATAATAAGATTCTTTACTTTGTACACAGCCACTGGCCGGCCATAAAAATTGGCGAAACAAATAGGAACGAAGCCCTAACTAAAATTGAGCAGCGCCACATGTCGTCATAATGATATCGTTCTCATTAAATGCGAGAAATGTTTGGTAAACTTCATTCGGCGTTATGAAGTGGGCAATATTAGTTCGGCTAAATCGTTAATTTGTTCAGTAATATTCTTTAATTGAATGATAAATTTTTAACAACAAATTATGAATTTAGCGAACAAATGTCAAATTAAGCGTACAAATGATGATTTTACTGTACTAATGTTTAACACCGAATTAAGCATTAAGAATGATTAATTATGGCAGGGATTGTCTTCCATAATAATTTGTGTAGTTCAGGTGTATGTGAAATTAAATTGATGCTATATAAAGCATTAAGGCAAGTCTACAAAGATATTAGCCTACCTGTCTGCAGTTTCTCTATCTAATGTGGCCTTTGTGTAGATTTGGCCACTTGTAGAATCAATCAAAAAGAATGCATTCGTTACAGAATATGTTATTACATTATTGTTGTTGGCGGCAGAGTCGGCATCATTAGCATTAACTGTTGTGACAGATGTTCCCACTGATACATTTTCAGCAATATTTACAGTAAAATCTGCTGGTACAAAAACTGGTGAGTTATCATTAATATCATTGACTGATATTCTCACTAAACATGAAGAAGTTAAGGCGGGAACTCCACCATCTTCTGCCTGCACAACTAAATAATATATCTGTTTCACTTCATAATCTAACGTAACTGTTGTGGTTATATCTCCATTGGTACCGTCAATATTAAAACTTCCTACCCCATCACCCGATACAATAGAATACATTACTTGTCCGTTAACTCCAGAATCTGTATCTGTAGCTTGAACAGTATTCACTGTGTAGCCAACATTTTTGTCTTCGTCAATTGCTGGAGTGTATGTATTCTGTGTAAATTGTGGCGTGTGATCATTTTCATCAGTCAAAGTAATGGATAATGTCAATGTATCTGTTAATCCGCTAGTATCTCGCGCCTCAACAATTACGCTGTAGGTAGTTGGCGGTGTATCGAAATCCAACTGTGACCAGACCATAAACTCACCAGTGATCTCATTGATGCGAAATGCTGAACCTGTATTACCACTTGATATAGAATATCGTATTTGTCCATCAGTTCCCGCATCAGCATCAGTTGCTGATGCTAAATAAATGATTTGTCCAGTCGCTGTAGCTTCACTTAGGGTAGCTGAAGGTGAAGTGTCAGTTAATATAGGTGGAAATTCATTCGCTGCTTGAATATTGATATTTATAACAGCTGTATCAGTGAGGGCTGGAAGCCCTTGGTCGGTGACTAAAATATTAAGTGTGTAAGAGGTAACCGCTTCGTAATCTAATGACTTTGCTATAAGCAAGTTGTTACTTACAAAATTAAAATCATTATTGGGGTCTCCACCAGTAATTGTGTACACAACATTTTTGTTTACTCCGGAGTCATCGTCTGTAGCCGTAACTGTTAAAACAGTAGCTCCAATTACAGCTGTTTCAGCTACATTTGTTATGTAGGTATCAGGTACGAATACGGGAGCATTGTCATTAATATCCGTTACTGTTACTGTTAAGGTTGTATCGACAAACTTTTCTGTTCCTGATCCAGCTACATCATCCGTAGCTCTGACGGTTAATATGTGTGTTTGTTTTGACTCAAAGTCCACTGATTTTGCTATTTTGAGTTCACCAGAATTAATTCCAAGAGCAAACAAACCACCCACGTCACCATTTTCTACACTATATCTAACTGTTCCTTGCTCTAATCCGACATCTTGATCAGTTGCTAATATCGTGGCAATGGTACTCCCTAACGCAATATTTTCTACTATCGTCACGGTGTATGGCGAAGATTGAAAGATTGGGCTATGCTCATTGACTGGTGACAGAGCCACTTGAACTGTTGCTGTAAACAATCTCACTGGAGCTGTCTGGTCGGATATTTGAATCTCTAAAGTATGTGACGTTTGTGTTTCGTAATCAAGGGCTGTAGCTGTTAGAGTCACTTGGCCGGTTCCAGAATCTAATGAAAATTCTCCACCATTACCAGATATCAAAGTGTATGCCAAAGTTTGTGCTGGTAAATCAGCATCACTACACGCAAGAGTAGTAACAATTGTACCGGCAGGCGCTCCCTCGGCAACTGTTTGTATGTCTGTTGCCGGTGAACACACAGGGTCGATATCATTTACACCAGCGACGTTAATTGTTAGAGCTGATGTGGAAGTACGGGCGCTTGCACCTGTTCCATCAGCAACTTCTAAATCAAGTGAATATGAAAATGTTGTGTCAGCATCTAGAGACTGTTGTATTATAATTAACCCAGTTGCTGCATCTATTTTGAATTTATTGTCACCGTTGCCACCAGTTATGGAAAATATGTATGGACCTGCAGTTGGATCCAAGTCTGTGGCGTCTAAATCAATAACAGTTTTTCCCAAAGGATCATCCTCCTGTAAATTAATTGTGTAAGGTCCAGCAGGTGAAAATGTTGGAGCTTGTTGATTGATATCACCAACTGATACCTGAACAAATGCAGTTACTGTATTGGCAGAGTCTGTAGCTGTTATTGTTAATGAGTACATTGGGATTGTTTGTGCGTTTAATAAAGCATTAGTCTGGATTACGCCTGTGTTACTATCTATTGTAAAATGATTACTTGCATCACCAGCGGTAATGGTATATATAATCACATTGTTTGGAGATAAGTCGCTAGCATCTGGACAATTGACAGTAGTTACTATTGTTCCAACGGGGTCTGTTTCTTGAACTGATTCTATATACGTTACAGGGCTGCACATCGGTGGCATGTCATTTATGTCTGTAATTGTTATTGGGATGGAAGCTGTTGCTACTAATGGTGGAGTTCCTTTGTCTGCCGCTTGGACGGTAAGAATGTAATTATCTATGGCTTCTCTATCCAAAAGACCTTTAAGTACCAATGCCCCCGTTGTAGCATCAATAAGAAATTTTCCATCTCCATTTCCCGTTGTTATACTATATTCAATTTCACCTGGAACAATAAAATGAGAGTTAAACAAGACAAAGCCACTAAATGTTCCAAACAAAAAGAAGTTATTACCAAGTAATAAGCAAATTTAATAGACTTAAAATATTGAATACAATATAATACAGCTTACCAAACATTACCGAATCAGCATCATTCGCTGTCACGGTTGTTAAAACAGATCCAATAGCCTCGTTTTCCGCAACATTTATTGGGTATGAAGACATGGTAAAAATAGGGGAATTATCATTTACATCTGTAACAAAATAAGGTTTACTGTAAATATGATTTTATATATTTAGTGAGCTCATAAAGTTCGGAATATTCTTAAAAGGATTGAAGTTTTTCAGGCTTCGTTTATGGACACTGACTGGATATTTCAAATCAAGTAACCAGAATTAAAAATGATTTGTTTTTATCAACTCACCTGTTATTTGTAAATAAACGCCAATTGTTATTTGTCGTGGTGTGGTACCTTGATCTGAAACTATCACACTGTATTGATAATTATCTAATGTTTCTTTGTCAAATGATGCTCCAGTGGAAACAGTAACCAATCCGTTCGCATCCACCTGAAAAAGGTTTCCGGGGTCACTTGCTGCTACTTCGGTAAATACGATGGCATTGTTTAACGATGCTGGATCCAAGTCTACATCAGAGCACACTAATTGCTTAACAATCGTACCAGCAGTGGTATCCTCGGGTAAAGATGCCGTATACAGTGTACTAGTACAACTTGGCGTGTTATCATTTAAGTCAGCAATATTAATTGTTATCGTGTAAATACCAGTTAAAGCCCCAGGATTTGTTCCACCATCAACAGCATGAACAATGACCGAGAACATTTGGGTGGTTTCTCTGTCTACTGTTCCAGTAACTGTAACAGCACCAGTCAAAGAATCAATTCCAAACTTTCCATTGGCACCGGAAATTATAGAATATGATATATCCCCATCAGTTCCATCATCAGAATCAATAGCACTCAAGGTAAAAATAAGATCTCCTACTGACGGATTTTCAGCGATATTTTCTGTTGAAGCTGCAGGTGTAAATGTTGGGGGGTCCTCGTTGATGGGACCAACTGATATTGTCACAGGAGCGGTAGAAGCCTTTCCACCTCCATCAGTGGCTGTTATGGTAAGAGCGTAAGTTTTAGTAGTTTCATAATTCAAAAAGGTCTCATCATTTATTACAATTTCGCCTGAATTGGGTTCAATTGCAAATACGTTATTCAAATTACCACCAGTTATTGTAAAGGTTATGGTTCCAAACGCCCCACTGTCTGCGTCTGTAGCAGTCACTGATAGAATAGAATATGCGTTATTTGCGTTTTCATTTACAGTGGCAACATATGAAGAGGGATTAAATATCGGCGAATTGTCATTTATATCTGTAACTGTTATAGTGATAGTTTCACAACCAGTTCTCAAAGCATCAACATTATTTGAATCGGTTGCACACACGTTGACAGTGTATGGATTTAAAATTGGAGATATGGGCGACTGTAAAGTTATCAAACCAGTATGAGCATCGATAATAAAATATGTTGTTGATGACAAAGAATACGTCCTTGTTTCTGAAGTATCGGCGTCAGATGCTCCAACAGTCAGGATTGACTTTCCCGGAGCATCAGTTTCGGCAACAGTTGCTGAAAATGGTGTAGAGGCAAACACAGGTGTATTTTCATTCACATCCAAAACCACTATATTGACAGTGGCGGTTGATGTTAAATCAGGAGTTCCATTATCGGAGACAAGTACAATAATGTTGTGTATTTTGTCCACCTCGTAATCCAGTGAAGCAGAAAGACTTATAATACCTGTTCCACCAATAGAGAAAATCCCAGCACCCAGCACCGCATTAACGCTTTTTATGATATATTTAAGAGTACCACTATCTGTATCTGTGCAAGACAATGTTGCCATCACCCCCGTAGCATCTTCTCTGTGTGTAGCAGTAACGAGATTTGGAGAACACTTCGGAGTAACATCATTTACATTTATAATTAGAATACTGACTGTGGCAGTAGCACTTCGCTGAGGTACACCGTTATCGAATGCTACAATTTCAAAATTGTAATTTGGTGTCATTTCTAAGTCAACAGATGTCTTCAAGAATATTTCTCCAGTTGCAGTGTCCAAACCAAAATCAGCATTCGCGGCTGTTTGAAAGTAAACAAATCCACCGTGTACACTATCCGCATCGGATGCTGTTACCTGACCAACCGATGTACCAACAGCTGAATTTTCAAAAATGTTAAATGTGTACGTTGTCAATGTATATAAAGGATCAAATTCGTTTACGTTTGTTACAGTTATTGTAACAGCAGCTGTAGCGGATTTAGACGAAGCGTCTCCATTTCTATCTACTGCTAGAATATATAGAGTGTAGGATGCTGCTGTTTCATAGTTTATATTGATAGAATTTGTAATGATACCAGATGTTGCACCAACTGCAAAATCTACAGACCCACCTGAAAGAGTTAGAATGAACTTTTGCATTTATAATCAGAGGATAAATCTTGTGTTCGTATCACAACCTTAGTTTATACGATAAGTTGTGTACGTGAAATTAAAAAAAAGAATTATTAAAATATAACATCTAAGAATGGTCAAGAAGTTTTACATACCTATGATTGAAAAAGTGACTTGTCCATTAACAGTAGCTCCGTCATCATTATCAGTTGCTGCAACAGTTACAATACTAGTACCTATTGGATCATTCTCGATTATACTTCCACTGAAATTAAGAATCACATTATAAGGATCTAATTCGTGCCTATTCAATTATTCTCAAATATAATTTAAGCATAGTAATAATATAAACTTAAAATAATCATCCGAAAAAAGCGTAATAAATCATGAATGATAGTTTTATTGATTTATCATAATATACAGAGCTTCTGTTTTGTAGCCATGCTGTCCGCTGATGAATACCTACTCATATTGGACCAATTCAATTTAAGAATTGGATTTTTTGGGGGGTTTTGTTTTGTTAATTTATTGCAAAAGGTAATTTTAATGCCAGTACCTATAAGAAGATAAGGAAAATACTGGCGAATTGTCGTTTTCATCACTAATTGTTATTGTCAGAGTTGTGGCTACAGTGTTGGTACCATCAGTAGCCTGGATATCGAGCAGGTGTGATTGAGTTGTTTCTCGATCTAGACTTCCCAGAAGAACTATCTGGCCATTTGTAGCACCAATAGAAAATAATGGATAGGTTGTCGTAAATGAATAAACAATTTGACCATCTACAGTGTCGACAGAGTCGATATCAGTCGCTACTATAGTCTGTAATACCGTAGAAACTAGTGTGGCTTCGGATAAGGTCAACGTATATGGAGCTGAAAAAGTAAACAGAATGGTATTCCAACAGCCAATTAGCAGAATTATTATTATTTATTTCGCCGAAAAAGGATTAAAAACTATAGAGTAAAAAATATATATCAATTACCTCCAGTAAAAACAGGTGGTGCTTCATTGATTGGACCAACATTAACCGACCCAGAAATGTCGATCGGATTTGTACCATCGGATACAGTTATAACCAAGTCATATTTTCTAGTTGCACCTTCAAAGTCAATAGCCTGCTTCAACTGTAAATTAGCACTAAACATTTCGAATGTAGCAGTATCTCCGGTGGATATAGCATAGGTCACTGTTCCTGTTGTGTCGGGGTCGGTACATACCAAGCTCATTATTACATAACCAGCAACTTCATCTTCATTTACAGTTTCTGCAAAGGTCATTGGCGTGCACGTTGGTGCATTGTCGTCAACATCTGTTACATTTACAGTCAAGATAACGGTAGCAGTGTTTGGACCACCCTGTTCTTTAGCATGGACCACTATAGCATAGGAAGCAGTGGTCTCTCGGTCCAATTTTGATCTGGTGGTCACGCGGCCTGTGACACTATCAATTAAAAACTCATTAGATGGATCGCCATTGATGATAGAATACTCTAATATACCAAAAGAAGTGCTTGTATCTGGATCGCTCGCCACAACATTCGAAACCAAAGTATCAATAGGTACACTTTCAGATATTAAGACAGCATAGGGACCAGTGAATGTTGGTCCTCCTTCATTTATGTCAATAACATTTACATTTACTGTTACGGTTGAAGATCTACTTGATGAATCAGTAACTGTAATTGCCAAGGAATGGAATGTAGAGGTTTCATAATCCAAATTACCTACAAATAATACAAATATGTATTCGATGGTTTATGACTTTTCAAACTTGAAATCATCATTGAATATATAATTTTAAACACACTCAAAAGTAACATAGTAATGGGATGTTATGAAGGTAAATTATAAAAATAATTACTAGTTAATGTTAAAACTCCGACTGGTGACAGTGAAAACAGACTTCCTGGTGTTTGAATCAATGAATATGTTAATGCTGTACCGTCTTCAGCATCTATACATCCAAGATTTGGTGTGATAACTATATATGATGTTACTGAAAACATAATATCAACAGTGAAACAAAATCAATTTACCATTTGAAACAATATTTAATGTTCAAACATCTTTTTTTCATGATCAGTAGAGAAAACAAAATGTTTCATGTTTAATAATATCCAAAAGATATAAAATAAATTTTTTTAAGCTCAGTCAATTTATTATGATTTCTTGGCCAGTCACATCTTTTACATGCTTCTATCTTGGTATGTATTATTTGTGTGAACTAAACTGCAACAACCTATACCTTCATCCTCATTTATAGAGATAGTCCATGTTGACTGTGTACACGATGGTGAATTATCATTGACATCAGTAACTGTAATTGTTAATGTACCGGTTCCCTTAAATAGAAGAGATGGGAAAAATATATCAATGTATAAATCATATAATCTACAAAATTATCCATAAGAAAATGAACCAACTCTTATCTGAAAAATTTGAAAAATAAATTGACAACAGTGAATTGAATTCAGTAACATTAAATTCATTATTACTTACAGTTTGACTTCCTCCATCAACAGCTTCAACTGTAATCTCATAATTTTTATTACCAGTTGGTAAACCCTCATAGTCTAGATTACCAATTAATTGTATTTCACCATCTGATGAATCAATGGTAAATAAAGATGCTCCAAACTGTGTTACTGTAATAGAAAATGATCTGAATCTGCGAACACAAAGTATTATAATTTATCTGAAAAACTATTTGAAATAATTGAAATAATTACTCCACATTCTCGCGTATAGGACCTAGCCAAAATTTTAAATTTAATGGACTAAAATCGTATTTAATTAGTACAATATTCCACATACTTTCAATCACAAGATTAGACAAAGCATTTTACGAAGCCAAACTATTATAATAGTATTCAGATTGACTAACCTGCCGTTATACTATACTGTACTATATTATGAGGACTATAATCTGAATCTGTAGCAGCAAAAGTTGTTATTGAACCAGGACTGGTATTTTCAGCTATAGGTATCGTAGCATCAGTAAATACTGGTACAGCATCGTTTACAGGGATTAAATTGACTACAACACTAACTTTTACAGGATTTGTACCATCAGTTATTGTAACTTCTAAAGAATAGGATTGGGTAGCTGAATCATAATCCACCACTGAAAAGAGAGATCTTAAAATAAAAAATGCGACAAACAATATTGTGATAAAAGTATAAAATATGTAATATCTTGAATTGCAGAATTGGGCTCAAGAAAAATATTTATTTGATTGTATCCCCCTTAGACGTAAATGCTATAACAAAATAGAATTCTAAAATGGTTATACTTTCCCATAAACAAACCAGAGAGGTTTCTGGTCCATCCACTGTAGCCTTATCGGCATCGAGCCCTTATATTTGAATGTTTCGAACATGAAACTCGATCGATTTCAAGCAACGAAGCCCGAGAAAAATCGTATCATAGAGAACAGGTTATATACTTTCATGAGTATGCTTGAATATTGAAAATCTATGAAACTTACATGAAGCGAGAGTTATAGACCCTGTTGCACTAATAGCGAAATTTGTAGAAGGATCACCATTTGTTATGGTATAAGATAAAGTATCACTAGCATCACTGTCACTGCAAGATACTGCTGTTACCTAGTAAAAGAATAATCAATAACAATGGCAACCTATTTTTTTTTTTTTGACAACGCATAGTAAACTTTTACTTATGATATTTCAAAGTTTGTAACAAAACACATAAAATATCAATTGCGATTGACATAACTTGTATAAAAATAACACAGCCTTAGAGGTTTGCAGATGTTCATTGTCACTAACCAACTACTTACTGCATCATTTACAGCAGCATTCTCAGCCAAATTAACAAACATTGAATAAGATGTACATGTTGGTATATTAGAATTGACATAAGTTACAGTTATAGTAACTGTTGACGTCATAGATCTTGGCGTAGCACCTCCATCTGTAGCTGTTATTTCCAGATTAGTTACAGGCTGTGAATCAAAACTCAGTGCTTTTATTATAGATATTTTACCCAGGATGGAATCAATACCAAAATACGACCCAGTATCACCACCTAATAAAAGAAACACAATGAGCAATAATACACATGTATAGCTGTGATGGGGTTCTGAAAGTTAAGAGATTCAGTTGGAAAAATGGTATCGAGGGTATGGGGAGGATGTCTTGACTCGCTAGATACATTCGTCACATTCGTCATTATTGATAGATCACTTGTGGTTTTTTAATATCGTTGAAAATTACATGTAAAATATACACAACTATAACGAAATCGCTTATATATTACAAACATGAGACACAAACCTGTTATAGAGTAGCTTATAGTTCCATCAGCTCCGAAATCATTGTCTGTAGCTTGTACAGTTGCTATTGATGTTCCAATGGGAGAACTTTCCGCAAACTGCAAGCAAAGAAATTTCATTAATTCAAGAGAATGTATGTCATATTAAACTGAAAAAAAGAAAAATGTACAGGAAATACTTACAAAAACACTGTTGCTTGGAGTAGGAGCACCAAAAACTGGATCGTGTTGATTAACAGATGTAACACTAATTGTAACTGAAGCTGTTCCTGTTAATTCTGGAGTACCACCGTCCTTAGCAATAATTCTTAAAGTATAATAGTTTGGATCATTTGTTGGACTATCAAGATCTATTATAGATTTAAGATTTAATTGACCATTTGTTCCTGTGTCAAATTCAAATTTACTTGTATCACCAACTTCAATAGAATAAGATAAAGTAGATGTTTGATCAGCATCAGTAGCCAGAAATAAAGATAAACTAGATAATGCTGTTGTTGATTCTGTAACTGTATTTATTGTATAAGATGATGGAGTAAATATTGGTGGATTATCATTATAATCTCCTATATTAACTGTAACTGTAGTATCTGCTGATTTAGGTATTATATTCCCATCACTAGCTCTAATAACAACAGTATAATATTCTACACCAGCATCACGATCTAATGTTGTTAGAGTTGTTAATTTTCCAGAAACAGAATCAATGTGGAATATATTTGGTGAGCTAACAGCTGAATCTGAAATAAAGTTAATACGTTTTAATGTAGCTTAAAGCAAAAGGGGAACCTTTTTCATCACAAGCACTAAGCATGTATTATACTCTTGGGTATTGTTACGAAAACAACTTTTGTTAAGAGAGATTCGTCTCAGAGTAGCCCTATCAAAAGAATGACAAAATATAATATTATAGAAATAGTTTATTGACTAATCTCTCTTAACGAAAGTAGCTTTCGTAACATTGGTGTCAGAAGTGGGATTCGTATCTCAGAGTTAGTATATCAAGAGAAAACAAAATACGGTACTCTAGGTAAACCAAAATAAAAATGTCTCTCGACGATCCGGAAATCATTTTTAATATTCGGACCGATGACCCAAGTATTGTTGAAACCCAAAATAATAACAGTGACGGTCATGATAAGTTATTTGCCAGGTTAACGGAACATATAGATTCTCAACTTCGACGAGTCCTAGATGAGAACCAAAATAGTTTAATTGCTATCAGAAGTCAGGTACATTCGAGTCTATCAGAAATCCACGAAGAAGTTATGGATTTAAAACAAAATATGAGAGCTCTTGAGACGAAAGACATAGCTGGATCGAGCCAGAGTGTCCATACAAACAACATTAAAGAGACTCACAATCAGCCAGTTGAGTCGAGAAATTTTCATTCCATTTCCAGAATGAAGGTAAAATCGCAGCCATATGATGGCTCCACGGATTTTGAAGAATACGTTTCCCAATTTGAAATCATTGCAAAAATCAATCAATGGAACTACCGAGAAAAGTCTCTTTATCTCGCAAGTAACCTAACCGGAAATGCCAGATCCATATTAGTGGAAGTTGTTAGGCTGAACCTGACTTTGATACCTTATATAATTTATTGCGCGTCCGTTTTGGTGCGGTTGAAAGATCAGAAATGTTTAGAGCCAGACTGCAAACTCGCACAAGAGGTAAACCTGAAGCCTTATCAGAATTAGCCCATGCTATTAGAAAACTAACCAGACAGGCATACCCAACAGCTAATCCGTCACTTACCAGTATCTTAACACTTGATCATTTTATAGATGCTCTTACCGACAGTGATATGAGACTACGTCTTCGAGAGTTGAGACCTAAGGACATAAACGAGGCTGAGACACATGCAATTAGATTGGAAGCACATAAAGTGGCTGAAAAGCAAAGAGGTCGTTCCGTTAATATGGTTGACAAAGAAGAGGTTGGAGCCACGTGTAGAAACATAAGATCACCTTCTGAAGAATCAACCCTGCCTGTGCTCACACAAACTATGCAATCCCTTAATGAGACGACCAAGCAATTAGCTAAAGAGAATACCACTGATCCACAGGGTGTACGATGTGTAGAGTTTTCGGAAAACTAATGAGTGCTGAATGGGAGGGGTTACATTCAGCAAAACAAATAACACTCCAGCACATTCCGTGTCCAAAGAAATATTCATCAAATAACGAAATGACGAATATAACTATAAGTAGTATAGCTAATTCTGACAATGGTTTATTTGTACGAAGCAAAATAAATGATAAAATTATACCGTTACTTGTAGATACCGGTGCCAATGCCTCTATTATTAGTCATTCTTGTATTAAACATCTCGAAGCGCAATGTAAAATTGATATAAGTCCCGTAAAAATGAATCTAATAACAGCAACCGGGGAACAGCAGCCCTTTCTTGGAAAATGCACCTTGCCCATTTCATTAGATGATAAGGAACTACAACACGAGTTTCTCATAGCAGATAAAACTGAAAGAGGAATATTGGGCATAGATTTTCTTTCAAAATATCAAATCAATATTCTGCTTGATAATAACTGTTTGAGTTTCCGTGGAAAGCAAATTCCAT
The DNA here is from genome assembly GCA_030562195.1 of Nipponacmea schrenckii. NCBI lineage: Eukaryota > Metazoa > Mollusca > Gastropoda > Lottiidae > Nipponacmea > Nipponacmea schrenckii. Next base: position 28,658,933 of record JAUJPP010000005.1, read on the forward strand.
GTTTCCGCTTCCAAAGAGAGGGAGAGCCAACCTGTTGTCGGATCGCAATTCTTGAGTCCACAATTGTTCCGCCACATTCCGAAATATTAGTAAGTGGGAAACCCATTGATCCTTTGCCAAATAACAACGCAGTTTTGCTTGAACCAATTGATAAACTCATTTCAAAGCATGAATTACTGCTTGCAAAAATACTAGTTGATCCACGTTTAGGAGTAATTCCAATTCGCATATTAAATATACATGATACGGAACATAAATTGTTCAAAGAAACCATAATTGGTACTTTGAGTCCCGTTGATGAATGCTCTACAGAAGAGGCCAAAGTAAAACGAGATTGATGTCTCAAATCAAGGAGTCGCTAAAAATATACTACCACCTATTCTGAATGATTTGTTAACCAATGCCAGTAACGAATTGAACCCTGATCAAAAGGCCCATGTACAACGCCTACTTAACATTTATTTTCAAGCTCTAAGAGTGATATCAGAGCGACCTCATTATCCGAGCATACGATAGATACTGCAAACTATCCCCCAATTAAACAAGCTCCACGAAGAATTCCCATTTCAAAGGTTAAAGAACTTGAAAAAGAGATAGAAAATATGGCTAACCAAGGTGTGATTGAGAGATAAGACAGTCCATGGTGTGCACCTGTAGTTTTAGTACAGAAAAAGGACGGATCCCTTAGGTTTTGTATTGACTACCGTCGCCTACATGAAGTCGCATCAAAGATTCACACCCTATCCCAAGAATTGATACCACTTTAGATGCTCTATCCGACTCAGGATGGTATAGCACCCTTGATTTAAGGTCAGGCTACTGGCAGTTTAAAGTTGCGCCAGCTGATAGACATACAACAGCATTTTTTGTACCGGGTTGTGGATTGTGGCAATTCATCCGTATGCCATTTGGTTTATGTAATGCTTCAGCAACGTTTGAGTTCTTGATGGAGAAAGTTTTATCATAGCTCTCTTTGTCTAGAGATGGCTAACCTTAAAATGAGTCCTGATAAATGTGTGCTTTTTAAGAAGAAAGTAAAGTTTCTTGGACACGTAGTTAGCTCAAGTGAACGGAAATACTGTGTTACTAGGAGAGAACTTCTTGCGATAGTTAGATGCATTAAACATTTTCACCATTATCTGTATGGACAAGAGTTCAAAGTTAGAACGGATCATGGTGCTGTTCCCCGGTTGCTGTTATTAGATTCATTTAATAACAGCAACCGGGGAACAGCAGCCCTTTCTTGGAAAATGCACCTTGTCCATTTCATTAGATGATAAGGAACTACAACACGAGTTTCTCATAGCAGATATAACTGAAAGAGGAATATTGGGCATAGATATTTTAGGTCCTTTGCCGGAGACGAATCGAGGAAATAAGTACTTACTGGTAGTGGCTGGTTACTTTACTCGATGGACTGAAGCAATTCCAATCAGAAACCAGAAAGCGCCAACAGTCGCCCAAAAGTTGGTGGACAAGATGATATCGATATTTGGTGTTCCAAGAGAATTGCATTCCGACCAAGGTTCCAATTTTGAATCAGAAGTTTTCAAAGATATGTGCCAACTGCTAGGTATTAAAAAGACGAGAACCTATCCATATAGACCACAATCTGACGGTGTGGTTTAAAGGGCCAACAGAACCATTGAGAACATATTATCCGCTTTTGTTTGATTGGGATGAGCACATTAGTCTTTAAATGATGGCATACCGATCATCACAGCATGAGACAACCAAAGTTTCACCGTATGAAATGATGTTTGGGCGCCCAATCCGTCTTCCCATTTATATATTATATGGCAAACCTCCTTGTGAAAGCGCGAATGTTGGTTCGTCCGATTTCGCTTATCAGTTAAGTGAAAAACCGGAAAGCATCCACGAGTTCGCTCGCAAACACGCGAATATTTCAGGCAATAAAATAAAAAGCAATTTTGATAAATCAATCAATCTTAATAAATATTCTGTAGGGGACCGTGTGTGGTATTTTAATTCCCGACACCAAGGACCGGGTTCTAAGTTAAGGTGCCCTTGGGAAGGACCCTATGAAATCATTAATAAACTGAATGATGTTATTTTCCGCATACAAAATCAAATAAAAAAAATCCGAAAGTAATACACCATAATATGTTGAAGCCTTATTGTTGCGATAGTAACTCGCCACAAGTGTCCCTATAAATAAATAATGCTCACATATATAGTAAAATGAAAGTAGAAATAAGATATAACTTACTATCGACAACGGAAACAATCTGATAGGTAACTGTACCATCTGCACCACTATCTGTATCAGTAGCCACAAAAGTACCCACTAAATATCCTACATAAACATTTTCAAGTATGGTTTGTGAAGAAGTTGCAGCACCAAAGGCAGGAGGAGATTCATTTACAGGGTTGATCTAGAATAGACGGAGACCGTATGTAAAGTTTATCGTCACAAATGAAAGAATAAAAAAAGAATGGACATAGTTTATACTAGACAAATGGTTATATTGATAAATGATCCCTTACATAAAAAGAAAGGGCAGAAAATATGTGTTTACCTGAACAACAACTGTAGTAGTAGTTGTTAGAGGAGGACTACCTGCGTCCACAACATCAACGATTAATGTATACTGGTAGGATTGACCACCTAATGTCTCATAATCAATTGGTGTTGCTGTTGTTTGAATACTGGTTGTTGAAAAGGTGAATTTATTTGTTGCATCATCTCCACTGATAATATTATAAGTTAAAGGTGTTCCATCAGGATCCGAGCATGCCAACGTTTGTACATTACTAGCTGCAGCAAGATTTTCATCGATACTAGTAGTCCATACCGACTGTGTACACGAGGGTGAATTATCATTGACATCAGTAACTGTAATTGTTAACGTACCGGTTCCCTTAAATAGAAGAGATTGGATTTTTAATTTTCCTTTGAATCATATGGAAGATGATCCAGAAGAATATGAACCAATTCTTATCTAGAAAGCATAAATCGACAACAGTGAATTTAATTCAGTAACATTAAATATTACTTACAGTTTGACTTCCTCCATCAACAGCTTCAACTGTAATCTCATAATTTTTATTACCAGTTGGTAAACCCTCATAGTCTAGATTACCAATTAATTGTATTTCACCATCTGATGAATCAATGGTAAATAAAGATGATCCAAACTGTGTTACTGAAATACAAGTAGAATTTCTTCAGATAGTGAAGTAGTACTTTATTAACTCATGATCCTTTACCATCCAAAACGATTCATTCTCTTGAATGGAGTCAAGATCTATTTGCATGTCATTCCTTATCTTTTCATCTCACATAATCAGTTAATAATAATATATACTATATATAGAGCTACACTTGGCATAGAGTGGGTGTGGTAAATTGCGAGAAACTCAAAAAAATTTAACTTTCTAGGTTTCTAGTCCACATGCCAGAACAGTCTAAAGTTACGACATGCTGTGTCTTTGGAAGGTTGTGAAACCGGAAATAAACGTCAGACATCATAAATAAAAGTATCATCAGAAAGCTAAGGTCAATATCATATGACCTTGTTAAGGGGAATATTAACAAACGTTAAGATCACAAGGTAGAAGTCATAAACATTCAAAATGTGCACGACTAAAAAACCTAGAACATCAAATATGAAAATAAAAATAAATAGCCAATACAATGTCTTAAGATCCCCAAAAGGTCAAGGAAGGTTCCCGAAAATTTAAATAATAATCAATTTAATTCGGCTGTACCACGCCCATCTAAATCTTTTTTCCATATTTACAATCAGTTTCAAAATGTCTAGTACTGTTTCAAATTACAAGCATTTACATCAAAACGATTTTATGACGTACGTCCATTTACGTAACGTGCTAGAGCAGTCCGAAGTTGCGAATTGGGCTCTTTTCGGACAGCTATAAAAACCGGAAGTAGATGTTGGTCAAATGTCAAAGTGTTAACTGAAAGCCAAGGTCAATGACCTTTGGCGTTGTATATTTCAAGGTCACCAAGAGAAATTAAGCATTCAAAATTCAACCGGATGTTCCAACCGGATGTTGAACAGTCGGCTCGCAAGTTCTTACATTTGATACCAAAATCATTCAAATCGGACGGGCCATAATGTATGAAAAAAATTTTGACTATTTCATTTTGTTTACTTTCTTTCTTTTCATCCAAACTTTCAACTATCAACAAATCTATGAAAAAAGTGTGCTGCAAATTTTCAATTTTTCGCACATGTTGAAAAGGGGCACTTCCAGTTTGTAAAATTTTATTTTTCTAATATATATTCATTTGAAACGTTGCCACTACAGACGGTCTAGGAAAGTTGAACAGTTGCTACAACTACTGCAGTGTAAGGACAGTGAGGACGTGTGTAAATTTTAAAAAAATAAAAAAAATAAGGAAGAATTGACTTTGCATATAATAAAAAAAAAATATCTGAAACATAGAATTATCCAGAGAACCAAAAAGCACTTACCTGTCGTTATACTATACTGTGCTATGTCATGTGGACTATAATCTGAATCTATAGCAGCGAAAGTTGTTATTGAACCTGGACTGGTATTTTCAGCTATAGGTATCGTAGCATCAGTAAATACTGGTACAGCATCGTTTACAGGGATTAAATTGACTACAACACTAACTTTTACAGGATTTGTTCCATCAGTTATTGTAACTTCTAAAGAATAGGATTGGGTAGCTGAATCATAATCCACCACTGAAAAGAAATGCATTTCTTAAATCATACAACAACATTTGTAAGTCTCACAATAGAAAGAAAAATAGCGATGGCCATCGTAATACACCTACACTTAATGGCCATCGTAATACGCCTACACATAATGGCAGCCATCAAAATCCATAAACCAGCTCTCTATTGTGTGCACAATAAATGTTTCAAGAACAAGTGCAATAAAACATACATAATATGTTCTATTAGTTTGATTTTCAATAGCGTTTATCTTTGAGTGATAACAAACATTCACATCAACTTTCATCAAAATCCATTAAGAAACCAGCTCCCTATCGTGTCCACAAAGAATTCAAGAACAAAGGCAGGCATGTTTTCAAGAACCAAGGCAATAACTCATTAAATTTTTCAATTGATCTGATTTTCAAAAGGGTTCATCCTGGGGTGATACAAAGACTCACACCAAATTTCGTCAAAATCCATCAAGAAACCAGCTCTTGTGTTGTGTCCACAACAATTGTGAACGGACAGACAGACAGGGGCGACGACTATATACGCCCACCTTATTGTGTGGACGTATAAAAAGGCAAGTTCGGGCATGATTATTTTGAAGTGAATATCAATAATATATTTATTTTCATTGGCCTGCTTTCAATCGTTCCCGAACATCTATAATCTGATTTAAAACTTCCGTAACTTACATGAAGCAAGAGTTATAGCTCCTGTTGCACTAATAGCGAAATTTGTAGAAGGATCACCATTTGTTATGGTATAAGATAAAGCATCACTAGCATCACTGTCACTACATGATACTGCTGTTACCTAGTAAAAGAATAATCAATAACAATGGCAACCTATTTGGTTTTGATTTTTGACAACGTATAGTAAACTTTTACTTATGATATTACAAAGTCTGTAACAAAACACATAAAATATCAATTGCGATTGACAAAACTTGTATAAAAATAACACAGCCTTAGAGGTTTGCAGAGGTTCATTGTCACTAACTAACTAACTACTTACTGCATCATTTACAGCAGCATTCTCAGCCAAATTAACAAACATTGAATAAGATGTACATGTTGGTATATTAGAATTGACATAAGTGACAGTTATAGTAACTGTTGACGTCATAGATCTTGGCGTAGCACCTCCATCTGTAGCTGTTATTTCTAGATTAGTTACAGGCTGTGAATCAAAACTCAGTGCTTTTATTGTAGATATTTTACCCAGGATGGAATCAATACCAAAATACGACCCAGTATCACCACCTAATAAAAGAAACACAATGAGCAATAATACACATGTATAGCTGTGATGGGGTTCTGAAAGTAAAGAGATTCAGTTGGAAAATTGGTATCGAGGGTATGGGGAGGATGTCTTGACTCGCTAGATACGTTCGTCACATTCGTCATTATTGATAGATCACTCGTGGTTTTTTAATATCGTTGAAAATTACATGTAAAATATACACAGCTATAACGAAATCGCTTATATATTACAAACGTGAGACACAAACCTGTTATAGAGTAACTTATAATTCCATCAGCTCCGAAATCATTGTCTGTAGCTTGTACAGTTGCTATTGATGTTCCAATGGGAGAACTTTCCGAAAACTGCAAGCAATGAAATTTCATTAATTCAAGAGAATGTATGTCATATTAAACTGAAAAAAAGAAAAATGTACAGGAAATACTTACAAAAATACTGTTGCTTGGAGTAGGAGCACCAAAAACTGGATCGTGTTGATTAACAGATGTAACACTAATTGTAACTGAAGCTGTTCCTGTTAATTCTGGAGTACCACCGTCCTTAGCAATAATTCTTAAAGTATAATAGTTTGGATCATTTGTTGGATTATCAAGATCTAATATAGATTTAAGATTTAATTGACCATTTGTTCCTGTATCAAATTCAAATTTACTTGTATCACCAACTTCAATAGAATAAGATAAAGTAGACGTTTGATCAGCATCAGTAGCTAGAAATAAAGATAAACTAGATAATGCTGTTGTTGATTCTGTAACTGTATTTATTGTATAAGATGATGGAGTAAATATGGGTGGATTATCATTATAATCTCCTATATTAACTGTAATTGTAGTATCTGCTGATTTAGGTATTATATTCCCATCACTAGCTCTAATAACAACAGTATAATATTCTACACCAGCATCACGATCTAATGTTGTTAGAGTTGTTAATTTTCCAGAAACAGAATCAATGTGGAATATATTTGGTGAGCTAACAGCTGAATCTGAAATAAAGTTAATACGTTTTAATGTAGCTTAAAGCAAAAGGGAGACCTGTTTTATCACTAGCACCAAGCATGTATTATATTAAGTATACATTAGATATATAGTAAAATGAAAGTAGAAATAAGATATAACTTACTATCGACAACGGAAACAATCTGATAGGTAACTGTACCATCTGCACCACTATCTGTATCAGTAGCCACAAAAGTACCCACTAAATATCCTACATTAACATTTTCAAGTATGGTTTGTGAAGAAGTTGCAGCACCAAAGGCAGGAGGAGATTCATTTACAGGGTTGATCTAGAATAGACGGAGATCGTATGTAAAGTTTATCGTCACAAATGAAAGAATAAAAAAAGAATGGACATAGTTTATACTAGACAAATGGTTATATTGATAAATGATCTCTTACATAAAAAGAAAGGGAAGAAAATGTGTGTTTACCTGAACAACAACTGTAGTAGTAGTTGTAAGCGGAGGACTACCTGCGTCCACAACATCAACGATTAATGTATACTGGTAGGATTGACCACCTAATGTATCATAATCTATTGGTGTTGCTGTTGTTTGAATACTGGTGGTTGAAATAGTGAATTTATTTGTTGCATCATCTCCACTGATAATATTATAAGTTAAAGATGTTCCATCAGGATCCGAGCATGCCAACGTTTGTACATTACTAGCTGCAGCAAGATTTTCATCGATATTAGTAGTCCATACCGACTGTGTACACGAGGGTGAATTATCATTGACATCAGTAACTGTAATTGTTAACGTACCGGTTCCCTTAAATAGAAGAGATTTGGGTTTTCATTTTCCTTCGAATGAATCATGTGAGTAGCATCCGCTAAATGATCCATAAGAAAATGAACCAAATCTTATCTGAAAAGCATAAATCGACAACAGTGAATTTAATTCAGTAACATTAAATTCATTATTACTTACAGTTTGACTTCCTCCATCAACAGCTTCAACTGTAATCTCATAATTTTTATTACCAGTTGGTAAACTTTCATAGTCTAAATTTCCAATTAATTGTATTTCACCATCTGATGAATCAATGGTAAATAAAGATGCTCCGGACTGTGTTACTGAAATATATTTTCGACACAATTACTTATAATCCTATGATATCAATTATTCACCTTTGTGCCGTCTAATAGATACTTATGCACAATCCATATAAGTTGAAAATTACTAGTATATTGTTTGGAAAACAATTTTGAAACAGTTGTGGATAAATATAACCAGTCCCACTAAGATAATCGAGAAAAATACGACGTTTATGTTCATTTTGAAGTCAGTACTATCATTTTGTGGGGGGGGGGGGGTTAAGTGAGAGGACCAACAAGTACAAACCTGCCGTTATACTATACTGTACTATATTATGAGGACTATAATCTGAATCTGTAGCAGCAAAAGTTGTTATTGAACCTGGACTGGTATTTTCAGCTATAGGTATAGAAGCATCAGTAAATACTGGTACAGCATCGTTTACAGGGATTAAATTGACTACAACATTAACTTTTACAGGATTTGTACCATCAGTTATTGTAACTTCTAAAGAATAGGATTGGGTAGCTGAATCATAATCCACCACTGAAAAGAAATGCATTTCTTAAATCATACAACAACATTATTTTGTAAGTCTCACAATAGAAAGAAAAATAGCGATGGACATCGTTATACGCCCACACTTATAATGGCAGCCATCCAAATCCATAAACCAGCTCTCTATTTTGTCCAAAATAAATGAAACATGTTTTCAAGAACAAGTATAATAGGGTTTCAATAGGGTTTATCCTTGTTTGATTACAAACCCTTACACTAAATTTCATCAAAATTCAACCAGAAACCAGCTCTCTATCATGTCCACAAAGATTTCAAGAACAAGGGCAAGAACTGATAGTAAATATTTTTCGATTGGCTTGATTTTCATTTGACTTTATCCTTGATTGATTACAAACACTACATCATATTTCATAAAATCCATCCAGAAACCAGTTATCTGTCGTGTCCACGATGATTTTAAGAAGAGCAGAAACATTTGTTTCATGGAACAAGGACAATAACTCATATTAAATATTTTTGGGTTGATCTGATTTTCAATAGAGTTCTTCCTTGCGTTATGCCAAACACTCACACTCAGTTTGTCAAAATCCATCAAGAAACCAGCTCTCTATCGCATCCACAAAGAAGTCAAGAACAAGGGCAATAACTCATAGAAAATATTTTTAGATTGGTTTGATTTTCAATAGTGTTTGTCCTTGATTGATTACAAACACTCACACATTATTTACTCAAAGGCCATCAAGAAAGCAGCTCTCTATCGTATCCACAAAGAATTCAAGAACAAAGGCAGGCGCGTTTTCAAGAACCAGGGCAATAACTCATTAAATATTTTTCAATTGGTCTGATTTTCCAAAGGTTCATCCTGGGGTGATTACAAAGACTCCAAGATTCGTTAACATCAATCTAGAAACCAGCTCTCTATCGTGTCCACAACAATTGTGAACGGACAGACGAACAGGGGCGACGAATATATACGCCCACATTATTGTGTGGACGTTTAAAAAGGCAAGTTCGGGCATACCCAAAATATTGTACATTTCCATTAACAAAAGATTGATTATGTTCAGTAGTAATATGTGTGATAAAATTAAAGCAACACGGACTTGACCAAAATCAAATACTTCTATCCGTTGCGCGAATCACCTTGAGATTTTGATAAAGCTATAATAGTACGTAAAGAGTATTTAGCGCACAAGAATTGTTTTTTTAATTCATAAGTGCCTGACCTATACAATATATATCATGACGATTTTCACTCACGCGAGGGTAATATAAAACATGCTAAGTATTTCATAAAATCAAATTGGAAACTTAGCTTATCTGCTGACAAGTAATGATAATGGACCGACTACAATGTAGGCCTAAACACATTTGCATATGCGCATAAAAGTACAAAGCGTGTGAAACTATCGCTTGATTATTTTGAGGTGAATATCAATAAAATATTTTTATTCATTGGCCTGCTTTCAATCGTTCCCGAACATCTATAATCTGATTTAAAACTTTCGTAACTTACATGAAGCAAGAGTTATAGCTCCTGTTGCACTAATAGCGAAATTTGTAGAAGGATCACCATTTGTTATGGTATAAAATAAAGTATCACTAGCATCACTGTCACTGCAAGATACTGTTGTTACCTAGTAATAGAATAATCAATAACAATAGCAACCTATTTTGTTTTGATTTTTGACAACGTACAGTAAACTTTTACTTATGATATTACAAAGTCTGTAACAAAACACATAAAGTATCAATTGCGATTGACATAACTTGTATAAAAATAACACAGCCTTAGAGGTTTGCAGATGTTCATTGTCACTAACCAACTACTTACTGCATCATTTACAGCAGCATTCTCAGCCAAATTAACAAACATTGAATAAGATGTACATGTTGGTATATTAGAATTGACATAAGTTACAGTTATAGTAACTGTTGACGTCATAGATCTTGGCGTAGCACCTTCATCTGTAGCTGTTATTTCCAGATTAGTTACAGGCTGTGAATCAAAACTCAGTGCTTTTATTGTAGATATTTTACCCAGGATGGAATCAATACCAAAATACGACCCAGTATCACCACCTAATAAAAGAAACACAATGAGCAATAATACACATGTATAGCTGTGATGGGGTTCTGAAAGTTAAGAGATTCAGTTGGAAAAATGGTATCGAGGGTATGGGGAGGATGTCTTGACTCGCTAGATACATTCGTCACATTCGTCATTATTGATAGATCACTTGTGGTTTTTTAATATCGTTGAAAATTACATGTAAAATATACACAGCTATAACGAAATCGCTTATATATTACAAACGTGAGACACAAACCTGTTATAGAGTAACTTATAGTTCCATCAGCTCCGAAATCATTGTCTGTAGCTTGTACAGTTGCTATTGATGTTCCAATGGGAGAACTTTCCGCAAACTGCAAGCAAAGAAATTTCATTAATTCAAGAGAATGTATGTCATATTAAACTGAAAAAAAGAAAAATGTACAGGAAATACTTACAAAAACACTGTTGCTTGGAGTAGGAGCACCAAAAACTGGATCGTGTTGATTAACAGATTTAACACTAATTGTAACTGAAGCTGTTCCTGTTAATTCTGGAGTACCACCGTCCTTAGCAATAATTCTTAAAGTATAATAGTTTGGATCATTTGTTGGACTATCCAGATCTATTATAGATTTAAGATTTAATTGACCATTTGTTCCTGTGTCAAATTCAAATTTACTTGTATCACCAACTTCAATAGAATAAGATAAAGTAGACGTTTGATCAGCATCAGTAGCTAGAAATAAAGATAAACTAGATAATGCTGTTGTTGATTCTGTAACTGTATTTATTGTATAAGATGATGGAGTAAATATTGGTGGATTATCATTATAATCTCCTATATTAACTGTAATTGTAGTATCTGCTGATTTAGGTATTATATTCCCATCACTAGCTCTAATAACAACAGTATAATATTCTACACCAGCATCACGATCTAATGTTGTTAGAGTTGTTAATTTTCCAGAAACAGAATCAATGTGGAATATATTTGGTGAGCTAACAGCTGAATCTGAAATAAAGTTAATACGTTTTAAGGTAGCTTAAAGCAAAAGGGAGACTTGTTTTATCAATAGCACCAAGCATGTATTATATTAAGTATACATTAGATATATAGTAAACTGAAAGAAGAAATAAGATATAACTTACTATCAACAACGGAAACAATCTGATAGGTGACTGTACCATCTGCACCACTATCTGTATCAGTAGCGACAAAAGTACCCACTAAATATCCTACATTGACATTTTCAAGTATGGTTTGTGAAGAAGTTGCAGCACCAAAGGCAGGAGGAGATTCATTTACAGGGTTGATCTAGAATAGACGGAGATCGTATGTAAAGTTTATCGTCACAAATGAAAGAATAAAAAAAGAATAGACATAGTTTATTCGAGACAAATGGTTATATTGATAAATGATCTCTTACATAAAAAGAAAGGGCAGAAAATATGTGTTTACCTTAACGACAACTGTAGTAGTAGTTGTAAGAGGAGGACTACCTCCGTCGATAACATCAACGATTAATGTATACTGGTAGGATTGACCACCTAATGTCTCATAATCAATTGGTGTTGCTGTTGTTTGTATACTGGTTGTTGAAATAGTGAATTTATTTGTTGCATCATCTCCACTGATAATATTATAAGTTAAAGGTGTTCCATCAGGATCCGAGCATGCCAACGTTTGTACATTACTAGCTGCAGCAAGATTTTCATCGATACTAGTAGTCCATACCGACTGTGTACACGAGGGTGAATTATCATTGACATCAGTAACTGTAATTGTTAACGTACCGGTTCCCTTAAATAGAAGAGATTTGGGTTTTCATTTTCCTTCGAATGAATCATGTGAGTAGCATCCGCTAAATGATCCATAAGAAAATGAACCAAATCTTATCTGAAAAGCATAAATCGACAACAGTGAATTTAATTCAGTAACATGAAATTCATTATTACTTACAGTTTGACTTCCTCCATCAACAGCTTCAACTGTAATCTCATAATTTTTATTACCAGTTGGTAAACTTTCATAGTCTAAATTTCCAATTAATTGTATTTCACCATCTGATGTATCAATGGTAAACAAAGATGCTCCGGACTGTGTTACTGAAATATATGTTGTATTTTCGACACAATAACTTATAATCCTTTGTTATCTTTGTGCCGTCTTATAGATACTTATGCACTATTCATTGCCTATACCTATACCTATATTACAATCCATATAGGTTGAAAATTATATTGTTTGGAAAACAATTTTGAAAAAGTTGCAGACAAATATAACCAGTCCTACTAAGATAAATGAGAAAAATTGACATTTATGTTCATTTGGAGTAAGTTCTATCATTGTTTTTTTAAATTGATAGAAGCAACAAGTACAAACCTGCCGTTATACTATACTGTACTATATTATGAGGACTATAATCTGAATCTGTAGCAGCAAAAGTTGTTATTGAACCTGGACTGGTATTTTCAGCTATAGGTATCGTAGCATCAGTAAATACTGGTACAGCATCGTTTACAGGGATTAAATTGACTACAACACTAACTTTTACAGGATTTGTACCATCAGTTATTGTAACTTCTAAAGAATAGGATTGGGTAGCTGAATCATAATCCACCACTGAAAAGAGAGATCTTAAAATACAAAATGCGACAAACATAATTTGCGATAAAAGTATATAATAGAGAATTTAATTGTATCATTTGAATCCTTGTAGTTTTTGCTAATATGGATATCTATATTCATCTCTACGTTCAGTATTCTGCTGGCTCAAATAATGAATGACTTTAACATTTTAGACACCAATACATCTTAAACATAAAAAGAGTTCAGATAACTAAGCCTCCAGTTGCAAGATCAATTGTTTAAATATGAGGTGTTTATTTGAAAACGTAACTTTACCCGAAGCAAGAGTTATAGCCCCTGTTGCACTAATAACGAAATTTGTAGAAGGATCACCATTTGTTATGGTATAAGATAAAGTATCACTAGTATCACTGTCACTACATGATAGTGCTGTTACCTAGAAATAGAAGAATCAATTACTTTCTAGATTAATGCCCGTACCCACGGGCTAGATATTCGCAAGATTTATCGGATTCTGGACTTGTGTTTTTAGGACATTTATTTCTTGTATCTATTTTGTGTCGAAAAACATTTTAAGTCCTGGGCAAAGTGGCAACAATTTTGTATTATTTTTTCCACACTTCAATAAAATAGCTATGGTATGCAACTGAAGGTGAAAACTAGGATATTTTGTGTTCACTTGTACTAATTTAAGTAGATTGTTGGATTTGCGAGCGAGAGAAACATATCTAGTGTAACGTCTAGCTAGATAAAAGTCTACAGTCATCACTTACCGCGGAATTGATACCAGACGTTTCTGGGATGTTAGCTAAGACCGAATATGCTGTACATTTAGGAATATTGTCATTAACATCTGTTAGTGTAACTGTCACAGTAATAGTTGTAACCCTTGCTGGAGAACCACCATCTGTAGCAGTAATCTGTAACGGCGAATTCGGTTGACTCTCAAAATCTAAAGCTTTATCCGTCGTAATTTTCCCAAATACGGAATCAATTGTAAAATAGCCGCCCACATCACCACCTAATGATCAAATAAAAATACTTTCTTTATTTTTCATCGGGTGGTAAATTGTACAACCTTGGTGTCTAAAACAGCCAACTAAATAAGATATGTTTCTTAATGCAGACAATAGTGATAAGCATATTATCCGAGTATAGATCGAGTCCTATGTGCTTTCGTTTTCATCTCTATTATTGAAACATAAAATGTTTACAATACAATTTCTGACATTCCTTTTACCGACACTGGACAAAAACTGATATACATGTACTGACGATTCGCATGTTACCTGTAATTGCGTATGTGACATCACCATCTACGCTATAATCATTATCATTAGCTGTTACAGTTGCAATCAGTGTTCCCAAAGTTACATCTTCTGATACCTTAAATGATAATGAGTTATCATATAAAGTAGTTGGTTCAAATTTATAACATCTATTATAAGACCTCTACTAGAAATTGTTTCCTGGCTTGAGAATCGAGTCTTAAATATTATTGATGTAATTTGAACAAGTATTTTATTTGGCATATAATGTCGAAAATGAATAAATTTTACCACCGGCCGTTTCGGCATGACGGGTCTTACCGTTTCAGAATTACTTGGAAGAGTTGTTCCAAACACAGGATCGTGTTGATTAACGGATGTAACACTAATTGTAACTGAAGCGGTTCCTGTTAATTCTGGAGTACCACCGTCCTTAGCAATAATTCTTAAAGTATAATAGTTTGGATCATTTGTTGGACTATCAAGATCTATTATAGATTTAAGATTTAATTGACCATTTGTTCCTGTATCAAATTCAAATTTACTTGTATCACCAACTTCAATAGAATATGATAAAGTAGACGTTTGATCAGCATCAGTAGCTAGAAATAAAGATAAACTAGATAATGCTGTTGTTGATTCTGTAACTGTATTTATTGTATAAGATGATGGAGTAAATATGGGTGGATTATCGTTATAATCTCCTATATTAACTGTAATTGTAGTATCTGCTGATTTAGGTATTATATTCCCATCACTAGCTCTAATAACAACAGTATAATATTCTACACCAGCATCACGATCTAATGTTGTTAGAGTTGTTAAAACGCCACTAGTTTGATCTATTCTGAATATATTTGAGGCAGTTGATCCACCATCTGAAATGAAAAAGATTACAATTCTGGTTTTACCTGCTTATTACACGCAATAATTAATTGATTCCAGATATTTACTTAAAATCAAACAAAATGCCGATGGTGCTCTAATGTTAGGCCTTATTTACTGACCACGCGCCACTTGTGGGGCATTGCCACAGACGAAGAAAACCAGAAAAACTCTCTTTCTGCTGACATTCAGAAGCCACAATGAATCTTTTATATATATACGCCCAATATACGGGATCCTTTAAACTTTCATTTGAACAATCCTCAAAAAAAATATTTCACCACAATGGAAGTTGTTATAGTAATTTATCGGAATTGTCTATCATTTAAAAGGGTGGAGAGTATTGCTCATTGTAATCGCGGTACGTTCATGGTTCACCTCTAATGCAATAACTCTCTGCCCCCCCTCCCCGCACCTAAAATTAAACGGTTTTATGACAATATTTTATTATATATACATTAGATCTCTGCTTGTATGCCAATTGGCCCTTTTTGGTCACTATTTTGGCCAAAGTGGTGCTTCAGGAAATCAACTTGAGAAGGCCTGCTCTATGAAACGCCTGCATCTCGCATGTCAGGTCATTACAAATTCCGAACGAGAAATGATTTTAGGCTAAGGGATTGAATGTATTTGCACAAACTTACTGTCTGTCGTAGAAATAATTTGGTAAGTAACAGTTCCATCCGAACCACTATCTGAATCAGTAGCAACCAACGTAGTAACAGTTGAACCTACATTCACATTCTCTAATATTGTGAACGGCGTAGCGATAACCCCGAAAGCTGGAGCAACTTCATTCACTGGAGTTATCTGCAATGGCAATATTGTAACATTATAGTACAAGATGATATAGCTGGGGAACTACAGGCTAAAGTCTTAACAATACACTAAGAATAAAGATAACAGCTCAAAATGACCAAATATGTAAAATATATAAAAATAGAATAAACAAAGAATTTCCGTTTGTTACAGACTGCTCACCACACTTCAACATTCAGTCGCGCCAGTAAAGAAGGATCTAACTAAATAATTGAACAGTTATTTACGTTGTTAATTAAAACACTCAAATTTTAACACATGAAAGGTACCGTCATGAATACCTGAACAATGACGGTGGCCGTTCCAGTAAGTTGTGTAGCACCACTATCCACAACATCAACAATTAATGTATACTGGTAGGATTGACCACCTAATGTCTCATAATCAATTGGTGTTGCTGTTGTTTGTATTGTGGATGCTGATATTGTGAATTTATTTGTTGCATCATCTCCACTGATTATAGCGTAGGTCAATACATTATTTGCTGCTGTTCCATCGCTGTCTGCGCATGCCAATAATTGTACCGCTATACCTACAGAAATCAAATTATTATGTAACGAAGTTTTTAATACAGTTAGATATGGAAACTGTATTATGTTGGAAATCGGTTGAAGTGACCATTTCAATTCCTACTTGTGAGTAAATATTGCCATTGGCAATGACGAAATAACTATTACGTACAAATGTATTTATAATTCATTGAGCACAGACCTTTGAATATTGGCATATATTCAATTATTCTATTATCAAAGTTAAAACATTGTTTTTATCAATATCGGGACAGATATCATGATCTAAAAGGAATATGAGACCTTGCCCGTTATACCTCAATTCAAATATGGCAAAGTTACGAAATTAGCTCTAGAAGATGTACATCTATTACTTGCATTGTTTATATTTGACTAAAATCCCCTTTTCTTTTTTTTTTCTTTTTTTTGTCAAATAGACCTATCTGGCATTTTACAAGAAGTGGAATTGCTAAAGCTAGTTTTTCACTTATTATTTGGACTGAATATTCGGTTGCCTCCTAATAAAACTTACCAGATGCAGTCTCTTCTGGGGTTGATGTATAATAAACAGCAGGTGAACAGACAGGTTTGTTATCATTTACATCATTAAGAGTAACTGTTAACGTTTCA
Organism: Nipponacmea schrenckii; assembly: GCA_030562195.1. Classification (NCBI taxonomy): domain Eukaryota; kingdom Metazoa; phylum Mollusca; class Gastropoda; family Lottiidae; genus Nipponacmea; species Nipponacmea schrenckii. Next base: position 28,676,195 of record JAUJPP010000005.1, read on the forward strand.
GTTACAGAGTTAGAATTCGCATCAGTAATAACCAGGTCAAATGAGTATAAGGACTGTGATTCATAATTTAATCTTTTTGCTACTGTAATTTGTCCAGGTGTTCCAGAATCCATTAAGAAAAAGGTGGAATCGGCTCCTAAAAAGATATGCACACAAGAATGAAAGAATACTTTCATCGAGTAGTATTAAAGTACTTAACATGCAGTTTTTTTTTAACATTGCTAAAAATTGTAATGAGCTGAACGTTTAAGTCGTTTGCATCCAGCAAGAAAGACATGTTTAATATATCATTACCTGTTAAGGAGTAGGTTAAAGTAGCTGCTGTATCAACTGCATCAGCATCATCAACAATGTATGGTAGTGTTAAAACAGTTCCTAAAGTTACTTCTTCATCAAGCACAATGGGCGCATTTCCAGTAACGGTGGGTGATTCGTCATTCAAATCTACCAGACTTATTGTTAAAACATAGTCTGTATCCGATGAATCACTTGCATCGTTAATTCTAAAAAAATAAAAATATCGGGTCCCTCAAATAAATGAACTATCATGCTGGTCAAGTTATATTAATTGAGCGACAAATTGCTTCGGAAAATTTTTACTATACACAATATCGCCATGATAGTCGATTGAGAGTCGTGCACGTTGCGGATATTTGGGTTATTGAAGCGATGCCGCAAGGAGAGAAACGTCAACAACTGAACCCTGAAACTGTTGATTGCCTTAAATAAGTCATATAATGCTGCGAAGGTCATTATCATATTGCCACTTTGTGCTCACCTGACTGTTAGTGAATAAGTTTGGGCGTCAACTTCGTAGTCAAAAATCTTAGATGTGGTTACGACACCACTGGTGTCAATTTGAAATTCAGCCGATGGTGGGTTTAATGTATATGTGAAAGGACCTGTTCCCGTAACAGTATCACTAAACACTGTTTTCCCAATAACGTCATTTTCGTTGACGGTGGCTGCTGCTGGCAAATTCGTAGAACTGGGGACTGTGTTGACTAAAAAATAAAAGGTAACCATCTAATGTCAAGTACGACTATGTCCGATATTTATTGGAAATCCCTTTTTTATGTTGGACAATGGTTATTTCTGGGCATTATATATGATAACATAAAGCAGGAAGATAAAACAAAACCACGAGACTTACCCAGGTTTGTAACCAGTCCCAGGTAGAGAATCAGTATAATCATCAAATAACCCATATCATTTTGTGCCAGGATCACTTTTTACTCAATCTGAAATTCTTACGCTATATAAAAGAACAAGCAAAACAATAACGTCAACCGACTTAGAAGATTTAGTCAAAATTACACCACATACCTCTACTACATATAAGTCGATGATCCTTTAAATTTATAACACTAATGGCTGGCTCATGTGAGCACTTCATACATTCCACCCGAATGGAAAATTCATAAAATTTTCTTTTCTGCGCAACCGTAGAAATATGCAGTTCGGAAGGATAGATGTATTACTTTGTCGGCTCATTTTTCATATAGGAGGTGCTTCTGCTCAGGATAATAATAATCTTTATTCAAAATCTCATAATGAGACATAGTATAGTATATGTACAAATATAATTATATACACAACAATTGACTATAAGATATAATTCATACAAATTTAAGTTAATTTACAATTACTGCAAATAAGTACCTATAAAACAACTAGTTCGTTCATAATAATAATAATTAGTAATTACCAAGTTCCGTTTCTTTACTATTAAATAAATAAGATATTTTGATACATGATAGTCGACAAAGGTAATGAGGTTTGAGGTATTTAGTCCTAGAAATATCAAAATAAGAACATTGAAAATATATTGGAACTCACCCCACCTTCTTTTTCTGGATAGCTCACACTATCTCAGATCTCTAGGGATGTTATCAAAGACTCCTTTTAAATTGGTAATGTATGGCTTCTACGTCTCAATTTTCTTGGTAAGCAAATTAAATAATCTTTAAATAGAAATGTGTACATTCGATAGTTGAAACATTTACTATTGTTATTAATAGTACCAAACCAGCTTTGTATATACTGATCTTTAAGTCGTAGGAGTACCTACATCATACAAAATGTCCTTAACACAACTGATCCATTGCAAGTCACTAATATTTCGACTATTGTAGCAATATACCATAAAAAATTGACACAAAGCTTAGATAATAGGAACAACAAGATTATTAAACTGAATTCAGTTTCAATATCTAGTTGGAGGTTCCTGCTTTTCTGTAGTAGATAGTAAGTAGGTGGGCCTGGGTGACACAAGCATTGTTATATAATTTTTACATGGTTAAAACAAGAGATTTTGACTGTCTTAATGTTGGGTTTAGGTTTATGTTTGTGCTCAGGTGTATACCGAAGCTAATAAAGCATGTATGACTCCATAGTGGTAATATTGTCTAATCAAAATTGCCCTAAATTCATTCTTCGAAATCTCGGTCAATTAAATCAAACCACTCGTTATAGATGATTTGATTCGAAAACTGGTTTCAATCGCTTTGTGGCCAAAATAGGTTATGATCGGTCAAAAATCCAACCGTGATGATTCTGGCGATGACACACAACAGGTCGTCAGTTCTTAGCTTGCCCATGGCAGATTGTTGAGTTTCCAGTTGGAAGCCCATTAACATATTTAGCTAAGAGATTTCGCTAGAGTCGTCTGAAATATTGTACGCCTGTTTGAATAAATACGAGTAAGGTGTAAGGTCGAAGATGCTAAGTCTAAGATGATTTTAACGTCACTCAGAGATTGTTATTTTGATTACTATACAAAGTATATGACTAGATATCTGATATTAATACAATAAAGAAAGATTCAATCACAATCGTTAAGTTTAGTATCTTTATTTATTTATGGATGATTAAATTTATAACCATGTAAGTAATGATTTTTAGTTCTTGATGGACACCTCGCGATCATTTTTATAGTATTAACTTTTAGAATACAAACAGCATAGTTTTATGAAAAATCTTTGACTCATATTCACTACATAAATTGAAGTTTTAATTAGTATTTTAATTTTACCCACTCCCTTTCATAGAAAGGACGACTATAAAATACTGGTAAGCAGTCATTTAGGAACACTTTTTTAAAGCACACCTCATTTAGACACATGGTCAATATGAATATAAATATATTCATCAGTGAACTTGCCTTACTGTGATATGTGTGTGTGAGCTTATCAGGTGACAAAATATACAATTTTAGACTGTAGCAAATAGGAGATTTGTCTGGCCATGTGTGAATGCGTGCCTAATTGAAAGTGTGCGTATATAAATGTTGATATAGTGTAAGGGGAGCCTAAATGGATGTGTGCCTAATTAAAGATGTGCCTAAATGAGTATGTGCCTAATTGAAGGTGTGCCTAATTGAAGGCGTGCCTAAAAGACAATGCCTAAATGACATGTACTTATCTGACCGTGTGTTTAAATGATTGTGCCTAAAATACTGTTTCTAAATGAGGTGTGCTTAATAAATGTGTGCCTAAATGACAGTGAACCAAAATACTATCTTGTGATGACAACACAGGCATTCATCTAGAGGTAGCTCCATTGGTGCGTAACTGTCTCATTTTTATACAGAAACCATACAACGAGTTTCAATCAAAATCGTTATTGTTAAAAAATTTGACTATTTAATAACCAACAGTATTTAGAGCCTCATTGGACATATTTTGATTGCATTTACATTTCATTCAAATTAAACATAGTGTATTGAGTAGTACATGGTTCGTATTTAGTTTGGTTGGTGTTAATAGAATGTAAACCTTACCTTAATATGAGTTATCTATGGAAAAGACTATACTAGTCGTTTCCTATATCTTATTTATGTATTAATTTCCTTCTGTTAGCAACATAATTTGCATTTAATTTTCGGTTAATATATATCTTCAACCGTAGGGTAAGTAACATTCTCCAATTTAATCCTTAAGTTGCTTTTATCATGTCCATGTCAGTGGAGTTAAGTAACGTACCAGTCTTGATTCAAAATGACAGAATTATTTTTGCTTTTTTGGGAATAACCCAAAAGCAAATGACCACACTTTGCACAGTAAGGCACAGCAGTTTCCTGAATAGATTCACATAGAACACATTAAAATTCACACCGTTAAATCTGATCACTCTATAATAATAAATTATTGAACAATATAATCCGCCAATTTAAAAAGTGTAAAGACTTCTTTTAAATCGCACCATCCTATTACATCTTCATTATTTAAACACTGCTATAAACTTATTTATTTAATACGGCATTCCACATTTCAAATTTTTTAGTGTATTGATAGGCAGTTGTGTAGTCAGAAGGGGTAAATTTGAAGGGGTTCAGTTAATCTATATCAAGTTTATATTAATATTAGTTAGTGGGGGGTGTTGGGGTATTATGTTAAAAAGTAAATTTATTGTATGTTTAGCAAAGTCTTAAATATATTTAAGATTATCATAATAATATTATCTGTAAAAGTTTTCTTGAAGCACTTGTATTGAAACTAAATATGGATGGTCAATAAATAAATTGAAATGACAAAAACTAACCGCTAAAGTGATTGGAAATGACCAAAAAAGAACTGAAATAAGTGGCAATGATTAATAAAGAGTGAAATGTATGTTTTACAGTATTATGCGATTTTCGAACATTTCTAGTATCCTTGAAGACTATTTACGTATATTCAAGACATAAATCAACCACCGAAAATGGCGCACCATGACCGGCAATATCTTAAAAGCTTAGATCAATCAATTAATCGATAATTGCAGATATATAAATGGGCACAATGTTGGTTCCAGTAGTTCGGGAGAGTCAATTGTTTCGAGTCCGAAGTTTCTTCACTTATATATCTATAATAAGGTAGCTTTCAAATTTGCAGTCGCATGTTCCTAAATCTGCACCACTGTTTGCATGCGTCGCTTTCATCGAATAGTAGACTTTTTTTTTGCAATTAGTCCGACAGAAATTGACATGGATTTAGGTACACTTACCGTGAATTATAATAATCCCATAACTAGTCAAATTATTCAAAACATGCCGTTTTGTTTTATAGATAATAAGAGGAATTGAACTTCGTTACCAAGTAAAATCCGTATTATATGACAGATAATGTCTTAGATTTTCATTTTGTTTATTGAAAAGCGACCAATGACATGAATGCAAATAAACTGTCATTAATCAATGAGCATCAACAAACCCTAATAATAACCCTTTTAAAACATTTATTTTCGTCAACATCCAGTGGAGTAATTTCTAAAGAGCTTAGATGTTGATATAACGCTATTGTAAAGGTCCATCGTAGAAGTATCTTCAACAAGTAAAAACTATCGATAATTGTTATTTGAAGAAGTAAATGAAATACCCAATCATCAGCATACTGAAAAATTCAAGGTGTGTCAATATCATCATTTACAATACAGATGACCTCCTTCAAACAATAATTATTAAGTATCTTGTAAATATCTGATAATGTAGAAATATAATCATTGACTTACGAAGATGACTTCAGTTTCACTAGTAGCAAATTATGTTTTGTTAAGCTATTCATTTAGCTCAATAATCAATGATACAGTATAGAATATATAGACCAGGTTAATGTAACATTATAATCTTCATAAATATTATTTATTATCCTTGTTATTTCTTAATTATCATCAACTATTTATATAATTAAAGTTACAATATGTCAGTATTTTAATAAGTTAATACTGTATATTCAATGTTACAGTATAGAATATAATATGGACTATAGGTTAATTTAACATTATAATATTCATAAAATTATTTTTTATTCTTATTACACCAAATTTTGATTTAGGAACGGAAATTAAATTTACTTACTTACTTGTTTATGGTTTCTTGAAAGGTGATATTGGTATCGAAATTTCGAAAATAGACTTGTTCCCTATAAAGCCTGCCACGTTGTAAAACACAAAACTAACCCCGTCGTTTGATGATAGAATAACTATTGTATACAAATAATTGGTAAGAAAGGGTCTTTTAAACCCATAGAATGTGTGTCAAGAAAACAAGAGCTAATACTTGTTAGTTTTTTTCATTAATATTCTATAATTCAATTAAAATAAGAAAAAAGGTAAAGTATAACATGATAAAATAGACACAATAAAAGGCCTACCAGTCAATAGTAGTTGTGACGTTACTGTAACGGTGATTAGAGACTAAAGTCACCAATTTTTGGGTTTTTTTTATTATTGACTTATATAGCTTATTTGATTTCCCAGTCAACACGGGAACCTATATTTTTAGTTTGATTATTCAAACAGTATTATAAGTTTATATACATGTATATCCAACTAAATTCTACGTATTTAAAGTTGATTACACGGTCAGAGTTGCAATAAATAAAAAGAATAAAAATTTAAATTATACAAAAAAGGCACATACAAAATTTCTGCTTCCAAAATTCCTACAAACATAGAGCTACGTTTGTGATAATACATCTTTAGGCTTTTTTATTTTCTTTAAAGTCTTTATTCTTTATTCATTAATATGCAATGAACATATTACAAATTTCTTTACATTCGTGAGTGTGGGTCTAATCCATTGTGCTATGATTTTGAGGTGGTATGTCCTTTAAACTGGAAACTTAATATAATATAGTGTATATTGACGAAATATTATCAATAGGGTGTATATATTGAGTGAACAGTACGTTACTAGTATTATAAACTCATACATATTAAATAGACTACTATTATTCTGGGACAAAGACTCAATACAGTTAACCATGTTTTCCACATTATTAAAAAATAGTAGGCAATAGAATTCATAATCCGAACCACCCCACAAAAATCAATCGATGGCATAGTATCCAGTTCAATTCAAATTAAATCGAGGGCAGAAATTCATGGACAAATTCACTAGAAACAACTTGAAGACTCTCATCATTGTCATCAAAACATCATTTACCTCGAATTAGATACACAGGATCTTATCAATCGATTTGTTCGTATGAAAACTCTAAATACATGATTTTAACGCTTTTCAGAATGTCCTACTACGAAATCTTATATTTATGGTAACATTTGATACGACTTCATTATGTCGCAGTATGCAAATTTCACTTTCATTTTGGTTTCCACAGCACTGCGTTTAATACTACATCGATTGCACCACTATTCTGTGATGATCTGCTATAAACACTGATGTTTCTCGTTTTAATACGTCCACCAAATAAAAATAAGCCTGGTTGCGTTGGAGCTACGAGATCTCTGGTTGACGCCGTAACAAAGACTTTGGTTGCTTTAAATGGTGGTTCCTATAGAGATTTATTACGTTTTGGTCACGTTTACAGGTAATATGCATTTTCAACGATTGATGACACCATCGAAAGTTGATCTTATCGATCTATATACATCCAAAATTATATAATTTCTAAAGCTGAGTTTTCTCTAAGTCGAGGAAATAAGTCAATAACTGTTTATCGATAGATCGAAGGCGTTTGAGAATTGATAAGACTACATTGATAGAATGTCAAAATAAATCTAAATTATCGTCAATTTGGAACTTATCCTATCAATTTTTATAAATATTAGGCCTATATGATGAAAGGGTGAAAACTGTATTATGCTGAAAAGTTTATTTTGATCACAGAAAAACATGGAAACAATGGAAGGGACAACAATAATCGTAAATCTTTTCATGTTGGTATATAAAATACATTATTGTTCCGAATTCCATAATTCAAAATACGCAAATCGTTTCAATTTACATAATCGTAGAAAATTTTAATTTAAATCCAAAAGTTAAAGTGAAAATTTGATTGATTGCCTCAACCGATTAAGGTCACGTTTTTAAAGTACATACCTATAAATCCTATTCAATCTGGTTAATATGACGACTTGTCGTATTGTCTGTTTGGATTTAATAACCCAAGTAACGCCATAACAAAAGTTTCGATCTTATGAAAGGATGACTACTATATATAACTGATAGTACTACAACTTTATCAATCAAATTGATATCAGATTAATTGATATATATCAGATTTTATATTTCGTTTATATTATTTATGATATTTTTAGATCAAAGTGTTCCATTATCAGGACCCGTTCTTGAAAAAATGACGAATCGTGGTCGGTTCTAGCGAAACCTAACTAATTGAATTGGTACATATCTGCATGGCAGACGGAAAATGGCAGAAAAGAGAAACAAAATTATATTTTGATTCTTTGTATAAATGTATATAAATATAGATATATAAAATGAAAATATATACGAATTATAAATCGCACTATAGTTTACGACTTAATATTATTGTCTTTTCACATTAACATAATTCTTTAAATCAATATAATACAGGTACTCAAACGTACACCACTTACGCTAGTTCTCGAACACTATAGTCATTTAAAGGGGAAGAATCGCCCATTTGTTTCACCAGTTGTTCGAACTTTGGTGTCCAAAACGGAACTTTGTTAATTTTAGCTGATCAGTTATAGTGTTTACAGCTCGTTGTCAAAATTTGAGCAAATCCATGTAAATATAGTTTGTAGGTTAAAATTACAAGTCTTCTTGAGACTATACCATATACAGAAAAGACAGATATAAGAAAGTATGGAAATTGAATTAAGTTGAGTTAAGTTTATAGAAATTGGACGATTTTCATAGACGTTAGTACTTCTGAAATATTTTTACATAATATTCATCTATTCCTCCCCGGAAAACATCTCTTGAAATGAATCTAAATGTATTGTGGATCATTCATTTGATGGAGTTGAAAAGGAAAACACATTTAAAGTATGAAAACCTTTATTGGGCTGGTAGTTCAAATAGTAGTATTCGAACTCATTGGTTCGAAACACGACATGCATTGAACATACAAATTGGTTAATAATATAATTTCGTCATTAAGATAATTGTTTATATTGATATTATTATAATATTGTGAACCACTGATCTTGTATTTTTGTTTGTTTTATCTCTTTTAGCTCACCAAATCGAAACGGTGACTATAATATTCAATTAACTCTGACTTATACCACGTTAATCATTGATGATCACACTAGGGTTTTATACTATCGCCGTGTGTTTAAGTGTCATAAGTTTATATTACTTAAGTTTATTAATTCTCAAACAACTTAAAAAAAAAACCTGTCTGATTATCAAGAGACAAAGTTCGGTGTTTTTATTTACGCAACAAATAAAAAGGGAGTAGAAATTTGAAGAAGAATTGTTTGCCAAAATATGGTTTTATGGTTTTTCGCAACCAATCATTGCTATATCCGTGGCGATTCAATTATAATAAATGAAAGAATAAGCTGTGCCCGGGATGGAAAATCCAGGGGTTGGTAACAATATATTCAATTTCAAAACAAGTAATCTAATCCCTTGTGTTATGGCACCCGTTATAGAAAGAAGGGAAACAGCTTTCTGGAATATTTTACCGTGGGAATACAGAATACAATTTCGCATTCGCATATATTTTAGAGCTATTCGTTCTTTGACACCATTATAATATCATATAGACTTTATTCACACAAAAAGATAGTAACAAAACAATTTAGCCCTATAATTGTGAGCAGTGAAACATTTTAAGACATGTACATTCGTTCAGAAATATCCATATTAAGATAACTATGAATGAAGGCCAGGCATATTTCTTAAGTTATGTTCGAGTTCTCTCTCTTTAAGTTTACATTGATTCGAACATATATATTAGAGGAACGGAGAGCTGTGAGGGAGAACTATCTTAGTCTTGTGGTAAAAAGCAATACTATAAGCCACGTAGCTGTTATTTCATAGAAGACGAACTTATGACATTTCGATCGTTAAAAAACATCAGTATAAATCTAAGTTACTAACACGAGCTGGTTTTCCATCAGATGAGTTCAACCACTTTCTTTCGTTGGTTTTCGTATTGTACTCATATACTCTTCCTGAATCTGAAAATTTAATCTTGTCCATTATGAAATAAATCAGTTGTTTTTGGGGTAATTGAAATATCCACAAAGGGGCATTTCATAGACATTTAATATTCGTAACCACACACGTGGTTATGGTTTGGAATAATTAGTGATAAAATCATACCTGGATCTATCGCCATACCGTCAAAATATTTATTGTTTAGACTGTCTTCTACAGCAGGCAATGTAGATGAGGTATTCTGTCTTTTTACATCAGATCTCCAGAAAAAATCTTCATCATACTGCTTGTTAGCCTGCAAGGAAAATCCATATGTCTTTAAAAGTTGTCGGCAGTTTCGTAACAGCTCAAATGTTATTAAAAACAACAGTTGTCAAAGAAGTTTAACAAGTGATTAGCTTCCTTTTGACAGATTGAAATTCTGATAATGTAAAATGTTCCATTTATTTAAAGAGACGGAAGTAGTTAGTGTGTAGATTAGAAAAACAGTTCTAGTTCCCAAACCTTGGATTCCGCGGGCATTGGTAGAGATAATACAGCCGGAGCTGGGTGTTTCTTTATATCTTCATCATAATCTGGAACTGAGCCTAAATCAAGATATTGGGTCTATTGTGGTTATTGGTCATGTAATGTTCTGTCATTAAATCAGTTTGAATTTACAACAAATTTAGAATAATACGTATGCTTATTTTCACTTATAAATGTATACTTCCATCTATGAGTCATATGTTTAGATATCATGACAAGAGGATTGGGAATTTCAGTATAAAGTTTTATGAGAAAAGGGAATAGAAATTATTATGAATAATTAGTTTACATTGGAAAGAAAATATAACTAATACAAACTCACTCTTCGACACGGCCATAACTTTATCAAGATCGTTTTTATCCCGCCTTGGCTCGTTTATAATGGATGTTCTGAAACAAATTTGATGGATAAATTATCGGTAAATCCCTATCATATCATCCAATCGTGATGTGTGTAACCATTTTAACAAAAATATCCACATGATTCTAAACATTCACAATACGTAGGTGACAATCATTAACAAAACGTGCGCTCTATCATTAATCATTGGATGGATGTATATATATTTTCTTTCTGAACAGGCTTAATGTTTATCCTGACTAAACTGATTGTTACAATTCAATTCAATATTGGAAGCTATTGCTGATTCTGCCACGAAGTGCTTCGGGCAGGCAAGATAACAGATCTGAGGATGAACAATGACGCTGTTAACTGTGTACAGCAGTTTTCTTTGTGAAAGAATCCTGAGTGTATTGCGCACAAACAGATGGAAAAATTCAAAAAGCTCACTTTTGTTTTTGTCTGTATCTACGGAAGCATAGAAAGAACATGAATATAATGAGTGCTAGAAGAACTAAACAAATGACAACAATAATAGCTATTCCTTCGTCTGTTTCTTCCCATGGTGTGGTTGTTTCTTGATATGGCTTTATAGTCTCAATGGAATAATAATTCCAGTTATTACCTATTGTTAAAAAAATATATATATAATCAAGTGAATTTTACCTTTATATTTCATATTTGAGTTATTAAAAGTCTAATTAAAGCGAAACATATGAAAATAAGTAATGTCCCAAGTATCACAAGATACTGTGGATATATATATCACAAGACACAGGGTGTGTATAGGTATAATCTTTAACACATTGTTACATATATGTCTGTAGCCTAATATAGGTTGACGCCACTTAAATCTTATCATATGCTATGTTATAACCACTGTACTTATAGACAGTACCAAAAATTTAGACTTTTTAAGATAACATAGCTTTGTGACAAAGAAGTTAATTTCACATCATGACTTGTACCTAGTGTGTACTCTTATCAACATATAGTTGACGTTAAACAATTATAAATTATATACTTTACTTAGTAATACATTATTGCACCCTTTGTGGCATCGTTATCATTTGATCTTTAAATTAAAATAAGACATTCTAAAATAGTTCTAAATAATCATTTTGGACCTCACAATAATTTTACTTCAGAAGGCTAAAATACATGGAAGTGTTAAGAAGTGTTCTTTCGATGTCTTAACTTTCCATATATTTTCATTATACACCCTAATATTAAGGATTAACTTTATTAAGGTAAATAGTTTCATGTATCGTTCTTTAATTATTTTATATGTATTATCATATTGTAATATAGTATTGTAAAATAGCATAGTAGTTTAGATTAGAATTAGTAATAAAATATTATTATTACATTAAACAGGACTTGAGTGTTTCTTTGAAACTTTAGCTGTTCCGAGTCTGTCGTCTTTTGCCTTCTCGACGATTGTCATGTAACAGAATCAAACCCTTTATCATAAGAGATTATGAACATATACATATAGTTTCTTTATCACAAGAGAATATGGATGTATACATATAGTATCTTTATCACAAGATACTGTGGGTGTATACAATCTTCATCACAAGAAACTATATATTTATACGACATCCGTTTAAATAAAACAAGCTTCCTTCTTGCTCATATCATCAATGATTCATATTGGAGCTGTGTGACTATAAAACTAGGTCGAAGAATAAGTACTTACCGGTGAGTGCTGCAGACGGAGTACCATCAGGATCTGTGGTGTAAAATGACAAGAAATCATCATAGGTTAGAAATGATTTTGCACTGTTCTTATTAACTTCTAAATCTGTTGTGTTATCCTTGAGGGCATAGACGTGAACACTCACTGGACTACAAAAATAACCAAAAATATTCGTGAAAAACAAATAAGGCCTATATATCCCTAAGAAATTTTTTAGAAAAGAAATCCAGCGATAATAAATTAGGGAAACAATTAGAATACAAGTAGATGGATCCTGAAAGTAGACCAAATAAATATATCGATTTGTAACACCATTGCCTACTCATATCTTCGGAACTAGAATGCTGCTTGTTACCCTCGTATATTAAATGTCTATTATCTGAAAATGAAATATATCAAAAGCTACAATTATAATATGGTTCATACTTTACCTATGAAATATTGTTAGTAAAATACCCTTTTTTAACACAAATTTTCTGCCCATTGTCTGGGCACAGTCATCTTTTACCTTGCGAAAATTAATTACAATAATAGCTTGAAATCAATCTCTTACTTTGTCGACAACAAACGGCGTCTGGTTGGTGGTAGCAAGGCAGTCCCCACTCTTTCTTCAATACACCAGATTTTTACTATAGCATTTTGGTACTTTATTAACAGCAAGTTTTTTAACTCAACAACAAAATCATTTTGTCTAGCAAGGAAATCTGTTCTGCTTATTTTTAAGTTGAATGTGATGACGATATTATTTGGTATAAAAGTGTCAACTCTCAATGTTGTTCCCACCGAAGATGTTTTAAGAGGAAGACCATTATCACGAGCTCGAGCAGTCAGTAAATAGTTAAAATCTGTCTTGGCCGAGGATTTCAGAGACAGCAATCCTGAAACGAAAATGTAGTATGTGTAATAACCAGTCATTAATGTCGGGGCGAAACACGGGTTGATAAATATCTTTCTTAAAGCGCCACTATAAAATGCTCTGTAAGTTCTCCCACCTTGAAAAAGTCATTTCAAAGTTTTTAAAAGACATTTCAAAGACTTGTAACAAAAAGAAAGATGCCATTTTTGCTTATAGCAAATTAAACACCAAGTTTTGATTTAAGTTTGAAGATAAGAAATAGACTTCTTAATCTATTGTTCTGATTTTATTGCTTCAGATGCAGTGATTTGTATAATATCATGGAAGGTTATAAATGGATCAGAATATCAAATAAAATTACCTTATAGCATTATCTAATAAAGTAAGTTTATTCAGTAAAACGCAAGTATTACACAGTAGTAGTATCACATACAAAAAGTAAATAATTTCTATTTTTACAAATTACCTGTAAGTGAGTCGATAGTAAATAGATAATGGTAAGAACTTTGAAGAAGGTAGTAAATAACTTCGCCATTATTACCATCATCTCTATCTGTAGCTGTAACTGTCAGGATATTCCGGGTACATTGGCCGGCATATGCAACTTCACTGTTATAATATACCGGGTTAAATATTGGTTCATTATCATTCTCGTCCAAAACTGTTATAGTCACAGCAGCTGAGGATGTAAGAGCTGGTGAACCTTTATCTGTTGCTAATATATTGAAACTAAATGTTGGTGTTAATTCACGATCAATTAATGATTTAACAGATAAGGTTTGAGTGACAGTATCTATTGTCAGATAGGTATCAGCCAGAGCTCCATCTGTTGTTGAGGTATCAATAGAAAGACTAAAGTCTTTATTTACACCCTCATCCTTATCCGTAACTGTAATCTGAAGAATTGAAGTTCCTATATTTGAGTTTTCTAGGGTAGTGACGCTGTAAGATGACGAGTCAAATAATGGAAAGTTATCATTTTTGTCAAGCACATCAATAGTGGCGTTGGTGTATGCCCCTCGAGAGGGATTACCACCATCTTGTACTCGGCACCAAACGAAATATTTTGCAGTAACTTCCCGGTCAAGAGTGACTTTAGTGGTTATGATACCTGTTATACCATCAATTTTAAAATGTGCTGGATTTCCAGACCAGAAATTAGGCAGAGAATAGAGCAAGTCATCATTTACACCAGTGTCTTCATCTGTGGCTACAAGAGCTCCAACTGACGTTCCTACTAATTCATTTTCAAATGTGCTAAATATATACGGTAAACCAGTAAAGATGGGATCGTTGTCATTGATGTCTCCAATAGTTAAAACACTCGTGATAACAGCAGAATTACTAACAACTCCATTATCATCTACCCTTATTTGGAGATTATACATTGCTGTCCTTTCCCTATCAAGTGAATTCTGAACCTGAAATCATATGAAGATCAAACAGTTGAATTTGGGGCATTTTTTGTTGATGTCTCTTGGCAAAACACCAAAAGAGATTAAAGTTGTGAACATCAAAGAAAAAAGCAACTAAAGGATATCGTGAAAAATAATCACGAACCTACCTGAACAAATCCATCACCAGAGTCAATTTTAAAATCATTATCGGTATTACCAGCAGCAATAGAAAACGTGAGTTTACCATTTAAACCACTATCGGCATCAGTTGCTAATACAGTAAACAGTAAGGTTCCTACACCGGTATTTTCAACAACAATTCTATCATAGGTTCCAGTTATGATAGGTGAATTGTCGTTAATATCATCA
The DNA here is from genome assembly GCA_030562195.1 of Nipponacmea schrenckii. Taxonomy (NCBI): domain Eukaryota; kingdom Metazoa; phylum Mollusca; class Gastropoda; family Lottiidae; genus Nipponacmea; species Nipponacmea schrenckii. The sequence continues at coordinate 28,691,267 of JAUJPP010000005.1, forward strand.
ACGATAACAGTTACTGTAGCTGTACCAATCAATTTAGGTGTACCTTCATCTCTAGCTTCCACCACCAATTTATGCCTGAAATAGTTGGAAAAAATTGAAAATGTCGTTAAGATTTAATACACGTAATGTGTGGACTAGTGATGTATGACAAAAGTTGAAGGTTATGTTGTCTCATGGTTATGCTGTCGTAAACTAATTAAATACAAACTCAAGTAGAAACATGGAAATGAATGACTTTTTATGTCCTATTTTTCTGGTACTGATTTGATTAGTACCAAAATATGAAATACATTACATTACAATAACCTCTCAATGCAGGAAACAACATTAACGATAATTGCCACTTACATCCCAATAGTTTCTCTGTCTAAAGCAGCTTTGTTTGAAATTACCCCTGTAGTTGGATGAACTTCAAAATACAAATCAGTAAGGATGTATTTGAATAAATTATTACTGTTAGCAGCAGAGTCGGCATCATTAGCATTAACTGTTGTGACAGATGTTCCAACTGAAACATTTTCAGCAATATTTACAGTAAAATCTGCTGGTACAAAAACTGGTGTGTTATCATTAATATCATTGACTGATATTCTCACTAAACATGAAGAAGTTAAGGAGGGAACTCCACCATCTTCTGCCTGCACAACTAAATAATATATCTGTTTCACTTCATAATCTAACGTAACTGTTGTGGTTATATCTCCATTGGTACCGTCAATATTAAAACTTCCTACTCCATCACCCGATACAATAGAATACATCACTTGTCCATTTGCACCAGAATCTTTATCTGTAGCCTGAACCTGTAAAACTGGCCGTGGAGTAGATTCTTCATCAACAGCTCCGTTGTAAGTATTGGTAGTGAAAATAGGATACTCGTCATTTTCATCAGTCACATTGATAAAAAGCCACATTGTATCAGTAAGTCCACCTGTATCTTGAACTTGAAGTGTTAGATTGTAGGTATTTGGTGTCATATCATAGTCTAGTACAGACCACAAAAACACTCGTCCCGTGTTTGGATTAATAAAATATGTATTGCCTGTCGGGTCTCCACTGGTAATGGAATAGGTAATTTCACTCCCATCACCTACGTCACTATCCAACGCAGATGCATCAAAAATACTGTTACCCACTGGAGTTGTTTCACTTAAAGAAGTTGCAGTGTTTGGAACAGTAAATACTGGCGTGTTATCGTTGGCAGACAAGACATTTATAGTGACTGTGGCAGAGCCACTAAGTGGTGGTAATCCCCCATCTTCTGCTTGAACTACGACAGTGTGAGTTGTGATTGTTTCAAAATCAAGTGGTGAATTAAGAATCAGCACATTTGTCGAGATAGTGAATAACCCAGATGGATCGGAAAGAATAGAATAAGTCAGTGCTGCGTTGGTTCCTATATCATCATCATTAGCATTTAGTGTCAATAAATTTGAATTTACGGGAGCTGTTTCTAAAACATATATATTTTGTGAAGTTGGTGTAAAGACAGGGGGGTTGTCGTTTATATCACTTATAGTTATAATTACTGTTGTGTCTGTTAATCTTTCATCACCCGCAGACGGTGTACTGTCAGTGGCTCTAACATCCAATGAATATGAAGGATAAGCTTCTCGATCGAGTGCTTTGATCGCTTGTATTTGTCCTGACGAAGAGTCTATTTGGAATTCTCCGAGTGGATTACCACCTATGATTGAGTACTTGGAAGTACCATGAGATGCCCCTTGGTCGTTGTCCGTTGCTGTAACAGTTAGAAAGTTGACAAAGGGTGTTTGGTTTTCTGCTATAGATGTCGTATATCCTCCAACCGGAAAGACGGGACTGAATTCGTTGACAGGATCAATTTGTACGGTAATCTGAGCTGTAGTTGTTTTAACGGGTCCGGGAACAGCCTGATCTATTATATTTATTGCCAACGTGTAGCTCGTAACTGCCTCATAGTTTAAAGCTACAAGAGAAATTATGTGTAATAAGATAAATAAAATATGTAATGTGCCAGAAGTCTCAAACCCTAACAATATACGGAAGATGTTTTTACATGTATAATGACATAAAAATTCAAAACAATTAATACCGCTGAATTTAATAATGCACGATTCGCCAATTTATATAAGATAAAAAAATTGAATATATTATGTTATATAACAAATACCTGATGCAACAGATAAAGCTCCGCTGCTTGAATCTAGAGTAAAAACACTCCCAGTATTTCCAGATGTTATAGAATACGCAAGAACGTCACCATCCGCATCTGCACATGTCAGAGTTGTAACCTGATATTTGGGAAAAAGATACTCTTTTACAGTTTGTCAATTGATGTCAAATTTGAAACATGTATGGAGATGTTTATAATTCCGTGTGTCGGGAGATATCTGTGCATCACAGGAATTATTGCTATGTAATTGACAATAACCTTATATATAAAGGATATAGCATGCATCTGCATATACTGTTACTAATATTTTGGATAGTTTCATCAGATGGTCTGTCCGTCAGAAATTGACTCCATTGCAGTTAACGAGGACTAACCGCTGTTGTTTATGTTTATCCATAGCTTTGTATAAGATTCGGTTATGATGCTTATATTGCTGTTATTGTACTAATGGTGATGATGAGGATGAGGATGTTGAAGATGATGAGGGTGAGAATATAATACAGAAGTTTAAGTATCAGAGGTTTCTTACCGGAGAATTAATAGCCGTGTCTTCAGCAACAAAAGCTACTAAATTATAAGATACACAAGTTGGTGCGTTTTCATTCACGTTAGTAATAGAAACAGTAACGGTGGTTGATGAACTTAAAGCCGGTGTACCACCATCCCTCGCTATAATTTCTAGAAAATAGGTTGGTGTAGTTTCAAAGTCCAATGTCTTCATAGTTTTGACCTGCCCTGTGGTACTATCTACTGTGAATGCTGAATTGGTATTCCCTCCTTAAACATATTATCAAATATTACAACAATAGTTATATGTGAGCTCGTGGAAAGGGATATCGAACTAAATAAAATCTTAGTCGCAAAAAGGCGACATGTGTCCCGGATGGCTGAGCATGCCCTGCGTCGCCATTACCCAAAATTCATTTTTGTGGATGTCATATTCGTGAATAAATACCTGTTATTAAATAAGAAAGGACACCATCAGTTCCATAATCATCATCATTAGCCAATACAGTAGCAACTGTTACGCCTGGTACTGTCGATTCACTGACCTATACATTAATATGAAACCTTAATCAATTAATGTGATCATTTTCTCAAGAACACACAATTATCACAAATTTATAGCCCTAAAACATGGATCGATGTAGATCAGAGCATATAATAATAAGTGACGTTTATTATCTGTTCCTAAACAATCAGCTATCTTTTGAGGAACTGGTATGGTCAGATTTCTTGGGCTTAGTTTTGAATATTCGAAGTTTGATGTGGTGACATAAATGTCAAGTCTAATGTAATACGATAGATTTATGTTTTATGCCGGGATAGCTTTTTGTTTATATAACCTGACACTGGGTCATCAACAACAAAAATTACCCGACGTAAGAATATACCCTACAATAATTTTAATTAGACGCGTTAATTTTGGAATCCTAAAAAGTGAAAAATAGTTTCGGTTATCCATATAAATAAGGAAATATGCTGCTTACCATAACAGTATCACCCGGTAATGTTGCTCCAAACGTCGGCACAAAGTCATTCTCGGGTGTAATGGTAATAATGATTGAAGCTGAACCTGTTAGTTCAGGAGTACCACCATCTCTAGCTGTTATAATCAAACTATATACAGTAGGTCTATTCATCGGACGATCTATATCAATATCATTTTGCACTTCCAATAAACCATCAGTTGTAGTACTGAAGGTAAAGGAACCAGTAGCATCGCCTGATGTTATGCTGTATATCAGTGTACTTATGGTACTGTCAAGATCAGTTGCTAAAACCTGTATGACACTATTACCAATATTGAGATTCTCAGAGATGGTTACCGAGTAACTACTGGATCCAAATACAGGTGATATATCGTTTACATCTGTTATGTCAAATGTAAATGTCCTGTCCACAAAGTAGGAGGGGGTTCCTCCGTCTTGAGCTCTAACGGTGACATCATAAGATGGCGTTCCACCAGTGGCAACATCTCTATCTAAGGTTTTGACAGTTCTTAAAGCTCCCGATGATGTATCGAGTGAAAACGTATCCGGTCTAGCTGTCCCACCACCTACAGTAAACATTATACTTCTTGCTAATGTTATTAATACAATCATGTAGTTACTGAGTCATGCGTAGCCATTGTAGCTATTTCATTATGACAGAATAATCCATTATATTCATTATCAGTATTTTGCAGCTAATATTATTATTTTGCCTTGCATCGGTCATATACATTTTCAATGCCAGGATACATGGTTGCCTTAACAGGAATGGAATACTGATTTCTAAAGAAAATAACTTTTGTTATCCAGCAGAGTCGGTGGAATTACAGAACTTACCGTCAATAACAGATACCAATTTATAAGAGACAAGACCGTCAGTTCCAGCATCTGTATCTGTAGCTGCTATCGTTACTACTGCGGTGCCTACGGCAGTATCTTCAGATATAACGTATGGTACCCCAACACTGTACGTGGGTGAAAATGCTGCCCATACAGGGAGACCCTCGTTAATTGGGGTGATCTAGAAAACAGAACAACCTATTCGATTTAAAGTTCTAGATTGTGTCATATTTTGCTTTTATCGAACTTTTGTTCAATTCTAATTAATAAAAGAGCAAATAAATTGAAATCTCTGTTTCTGATTCAAACATTCTAAATTTTCTTACTGTGACAATAACTGATGCTGTCCCTGTCATCGGTGGTGTTCCGCCATCAACAGCATTAACAATAAGCTGATACTGGAAGGACTGTGCAACAAGAGCTTCATAATCAATAGCAGTAGGTGTTGTTTGTATTTGAAGTCCATTGATTGTAAATTTAAACGTAGCGTCATCGCCACTTGCAACGTTCAAAACCACATTTCCATTAGCTCCAGCATCCAAATCAGTACAAGTCAAAGACTCGATAACAGTATCTGCAAAAGAAATTAAAGATAGGCTAAGAAATGCACTTTAATCAGTATGTTGCAGCTTCACTTGTCCGAGCTCTATTTACTATCTCGTAACTCGAGAGAACTTGTCATGACATAGTGGACATGTTGGTGCTATGATTTAAATAATTATTGACTTACTAGCAGGTGTATTTTCCGGAGTGGATCTGAAATATGAAGATGGTGTACATAGTGGTGAATTATCATTGATGTCTTGTAATGTAACAGATAACCCATTGGAGTTAGTGTTACCACCACCATCAGTAACTGTTACTATTAACTGATCATACACTAAAATAGCTCCTGCTCCATCACGATCTAACTGCTGAGCAAACCGTATTGAACCATCGCCATTGTCGATTTGGAAATAAGTACTATGTGGACCTGGAATGTAAATATCCCACAATTTCCTGTAAAATAGCTTAACTATTTCGGTTCGGACTCGAAATTTTTCATAGATATCTTGAATTTGTTTATTTCTTCTAAACATTCACCTAATACATGTATATAATAGAGTATACATTTTGATTGACAAACAAACTAGGATGAAGTCTGTTTAATATTCTATTGTACACAATTTAATTTGTTTTAGCTCCTAAACGAATTTAAAATACAGTTACTCTAAATCACGAGAAAATGCTCTTCGTCTGTATAAAATATGTGATATTTCTGAAAATCACAGTGTCATTATTTAACTCATAATAAATGAAGCAAGAAAACTCTCACCGGTTAGTGTAAAAGACGTGGTATCACCTACGTCTAAATCAGTAACTGTTATACCAAACGGAACCAAAGTTCCAACAGCTTGTTCTTCATTTACCGTAACAGCAAATGTTCCACCCAAAACAGGGGATTCGTCATTAAGATCACTGATGTCAATCGTGACTGTACCCTGTACATCTGGATCTATGCTATCGCTGACTCTAGAATTAAAAGGTGTAGGATGGATATGACAAACATATAGACTAGAAAACCTTAATAAATACTTAGATGGTTTAACTTTTAGAAAATCATCTATAAATTTAAAGTATGATAGTTTTACATACGACGTATTAACAAAGAAGAATTTAAACCAACTTTTGGTATACACAGAGACAGTTCAAACACAGTTTTGGTACCAAATGTCAGCTGTTCATGCGTATCCCATTTACAGAGAATCTGAATTGAATTAATTAATCAGAGAGAAAGAAAAATCATCCGTTTGTGCTTGTAGAAAGGTTGTAGGTATGAGGTTACTTCTCCAGCTATGGTAATCAAGTGATGAGATGGTTTTTTATCTGAAAGTGAAAACCTGTTTGTTCAAACTGTTTACCTTATTTCCAGTACATATTGAATTTTTGTTTCAAAATCTAAAGTAACTCCAGTGTCAACTCTAATTTCAGCACCGACTAAAACAAAGTCTCCCGTGGCTGCACCATCGATGGTGTCGAGAAAAAAAGTTAAAGGATCTCCATCCGCATCTGTGGCAAGGAGAGTAAATACAGTGACTCCCGGGGCTGTTCTCTCATCTACAGCAACTCTGGTACTACCATCTGTAGCTACATTATCAAATGTAGGGGACACAGCTTCAAAGTGAAATGAATATTTCAATTAGAAAAAATGAATATAATGGTAGATAAAGTCAACTGACTATCAGTAAATACAAAACTTAATCTAAGAAAATTAACTTGTATGTCCCTCACGCCTTCATCAACAACAATGCAACGATTGAATAAATACTAACCTTGTACTGTCACTGCGTAAATTCCAAGTATTATGAAAAAAGCTGAACATTTACTCATGTTCTGTATTAAAGTTATTCTCTCTGATGATATAGTCAGTATATTCTTGAATTTCTGGAACATTGGATCAAATGTATAGTATCTTAAAGAGGTACTAAGAACAATTTTCATTAAAAAATAAATTATTAATTATCTACACATGTACAGTTTTTAAAAGGGCTAACTAAAAATAGTAGTAGGCTACATATTTTTAATAAACCAGTACTTTGACATAATTTTGGCTCGAGACATGGCTCTCCATAATTACGAGTTTATTTTGTTGTTTTTTTGTATAAACAACATTTTATTCAATGAATGAAAGGGGTCGGGAAACAGGCTTATTGTAACCTGTCTCCCCCTCTATAGATTTTTTACACCAAATAATAAAAAGTATATATGTTTAAGTAACTTGTGAAAGAAACTGTCGGTATTTACAAATTTATATCTGTTAAAACTTTCAGATACGTTCAAGGACACATTTCGTCAGATTATGGTGTAAAGTTTCATAAATTTGAGACCTCATACAACCCATACCCCCCTTCCCGCCCCCCCCCCAAAACCCCCAAAAACAAAGCAGAATGCCCCTTTAAACTTCATAATGGCTTATCTTGAATGTGATCTCTCGTTTGTCACTTTCATATTGATATAAAGAAGGGTCACAATCCCCACTTATCTGTGCTTTAACTGGATATTATTATAATTTATGACTCTGTGATAAGAGCTGTTTTATTTTGTTACTATCGACATTGTTTTGGGTAGCTACCTGTTACTTCGTAAAACAACACCTACGATTGTGGCAGTAAAAGCTTCGTACAACTATAGTCACGATCTGCAAGATCAATCATCATCTCAAAAGAAACATGTACATTAAGATGGCAAGATTTGAACGGCATTTAGAAGCGGGAGCAGATATAACAACATCAAACAAACAAAAATACACCCCCCTCCCCCACAAGAAGAAACATGCACCCCCCCCCCCCACACACACACACACACAAACACTCTCTTACAACACATAAGCAATATTATGGCATAACTCTCCAGTCAGATAATCTGGTGGCAAAACAGCGTGTAAACTATGGTATTATAATAAACGAAGAGTCACTTATACCATAATTTTGCCCCCTCTTAATATGGTTCAGAAAATCAAATTATAAATAATTTTTTTTTTTTTTTTCTTTCAAATTATTATTGACAATTTTATATACTAGTATGTGTTTGTTTTAATCTTGAATTTATAACCATAAGAAGTATATTTGTTCTTTATATCATAAATAATCTCAGAGAAATAATCGAAATATTTAACCCCAAAAAAATGTTAGTAGACCTCTAAAATGAGTTAGTGATACCCAGACAATAAGCATAGGTCCGCTTGGATTACTAGTTTGTTTTGTTTTGTTTTTTTGCCTTGTGAATTTTAACAATGATGTTTGAGCTTTGCAAGAAATTATGCTGGAGATTTTTTTTTAATCAATTAGAAGGTTCGAGTAAAGATAAATAGATAGTTAGCTGTAGTTAATACGTTTTATTGATAAAGCTTAGTATAGTTTTATTTTTGATTATGCCTTTCTTGTAAATATTATTCTAAGTTTCGGTTTACTGAAGCATGGAACTTGGTCATTCTGTAACGTCCACACCAGTAAGCTTACCCCGTGGCTGAGCAGATTTTAATGATCGAAAAACAACAAAACAGAATCCAGGAAGTATTGATTGATACATCTGGCGGAAAACCTGCAGCGGAGAAGAGAATTTCAATCTTAAACTTGAGGTGTATTTAGATTGTTTTACTTACGCTTGAGCGAATGCAGTTCAGTTGTATAGTAGAGACTGCTTGAGCCTAACCCACCCCCATAAGGACCCGCACTCATCTAGTTAAAGCACACATGCAAACAAACAATAAACAAATTAAAATTGATTTTTTTTATCTGATAAATCTGTCTTACCGTCTCTGTTGAAATGACTTCAATACATTCCAGGATTGAATTTGATTACTTTTTTCAAACCTCTTAAATAAAAATTAGGAGTAGACTTTTTTCCTTTCATTCAAACCCTTTGATATCTGAGTTTTAATACAGATATTTAGCAGGTGACTTTCTTTATAATGAAAAGCCTTTGACGTAGCCTACTTAGATCTTCTTCATAAACAATGTAAATAGAAACTACTTCAAAAAAATCATAATATTATAAATATACTTTTTGTTGTATGGACCTTGTCATATCATAGACTTTTAAAGGGATTCAAAGGGAGTATTTTGGCCTTTTATTATATGTAGGCCCTATAGGCCTATCCAGGAAACTTTTTCAATCCTATTTACACTAGAAACGATCTTTACCAAATCATAACAATATTCTTTGTTTCAATAGTATCGAAAATACTGATTTATCCCAATGTCAAAGAAACCAAACAGAAAATTATTTGGAGCAAAATTTGATCGGATTTGAGTTTATTTTCGTTCGTTGTTTATGTTGCCTCTGTTGAAACTACATGCATCTAGTTTTTGTGGTCTACTAATCTTAAAAGTTGTGTCATGGTCTGAACCAGAATCTTACAAAATCTGAACTATATACGTTTTATGGTAGGCTATACTAGACCGTAGCTTTAATTCACAGTTTATTCTATTTCAAGGGAACAGTCATTATTTAATAAAGTTTTAAGGATCGTCCAATTCCACTAACAGAGTTTTAATATATTAATAATAAAGATTAGAGGATTATATTGACAAGCTTCTATACAGAATATATATATATATATTGCAAGCACTTTACATTTACACGGCTTGCTATATTAAAAAAATACAAGGTCTACAAGGTCCACTGGCCTGACATGTTATTAGGAACTCACACCAGTACAGCTCTCCATTGTGTCCACAATGGAACGTTTCAAGGGCAATAACTCATAAAAATAATTGATTAGTTTGATATTAGAACTCGGTTCACCAATTCATTTGCCATCTATTTCCATGTAAATGACTAAATTCAACTTTCTATAACTTTTTCCAGAAATCTGGTTGAAAACTTTCCAATATGTCACATGGAGCCTGGCCAATACTTGGCTTCTGTAAAAAATTAAATATAGCATGACCATGAAAATTTTGAACTAGTCGAAATGAAAGTAAACCTCTACATTTTATCAACAACCCTTGGTTGTCACTGCACACAAAACCACTATTTTTAGAAATAACCTTCCGCCAATTAAATTTCTCATTATCTTAGAAATTCTGAAAGAAAATTTCAGACATCAAATTTGAAATCTAGACCAAAAATTAGTCAAATATGGGCATGCAAAACCCCCAAAGGAAGGGAAAAAGAGGATTTCTGAAAATAGAAAGGATACAATCACTAGCAAAAAATTAAACGTCGGTTTATGGAGGATGCAGTATCAAGTATGCGGTTTGGAGGGGTTTCACTTAAATACAAAGCACTTTATTAACAATTTATATGTACAGAAACAATTCACAACAACTCTGCAATAAACACTAAGATACAAATTTACTAGGTCAAAGATATTGGGGAATGGCAGTGCAGAGAGAAAATGTCCAATAATTTGGTAAGGTTTTTCCAAAGGTCACTTCACACACTATAAGATAGCTTGCCAGGCAAAGTAATATACGCCCGCAAGCAGCAATGGATTGGAACCAAGACTTGACAGTACAGTAACAATCACCAGAATGAAATATTCCACCTTCAATCATAAACATTTGTGGGGTGATAAATGTACAATATAATTAAGTTTCATTAAATCTGTCAAGAATTGTACCTTGTATGCAATAACTCGTTAAATTGATAATAAACAATTTCATTAAGTTTCATCAAGTTTCGTCAAAATCAGTAAAGAATTATGCCTTGTAGAGTGTCAACGAGCCAAAAATCAAACGTGTTTTAAAGAATATATTTATATTTAATATATTTCGATATTCTTAATTTTCAAAAAGGGATCCTCCATGGGTGATATCAAACAATTTCAGCGATTTCCGTCTATATTGGACAAGAATTGGCATTCTCGAGTGTTTACAAGCCAAAATTGATGCGTTTTCAAAAAAAGGGTAAAAGCAGATACTAAAGATTTTTCAATTTAATTGATTAGAGTTCACCCTTGGATGATATCGAATACTCATGCCAAGCTTCATCAAAATCCATCATGAATTATGCTTTCTAGAGTGTTTACGAGATAAAAATCTCATTGCAATAAGGCCAATAACTCAACCTAAATATATTTCTATTTCTCTGATTTTCAATAGGGTTCATCCTTGGGTGATTATGAACACAAAGTTACGTCAAAATCCGTCAAGAATTGTTTTTTCTAGAGTGTTTACGACCAATTGTGATCGGACAGACGGACGGACATGTGTTACGACAATATACGCTTTCCAATTCATCTGGGTGTATAAAAAGGAAATATTAATAAAAATTGTAGATCAAGTTGCAGTAGAATGTGTATAAAGATTTTGAAAAGAGGAGAAAGATTAACAAGAGATAACTATACCCACTACTCACAATAAAAACAGTCTCATTACTCTAAATGCCATTTTCCAAGGTTGTTATAGTTATCATATCACCATTATGAAAAGAATTGGGTACCTAGCTAATATGATTACAGAAAAGTTCAACCCTTCTTAGATTCTAGGTAATAATACGTCAAAATTTCTAATTGGTGATATAGTCTTCATTAAAGATATAAAAAGTATGACTAACACAGAAACTGAAAGTCCATTTTATGTATATAAGAATAACTAAGATTGCACATAATGTCTACAAAAAATATTCAGATTTCAATTCATAGTTTTGATTTTACCAAATAAAGTTGATATTAAAAAATCAGCCTTATAACTTGGAACTTCAAAATTTTTAAAATAGATAGATGTGGCTGTTGATATAATATATTCTCATTAGCCAGACATAGCTGATTTATACTTCAATATATTCTTTGTGGTATGGACATTGAACAGATAATCAAAACCGGGTACATATATTTTAGACTGGAAATCAAAATAAAAATATATTTTTCTATGCATTGTAACAGTAGCATAACATCAAATAATACTATCTCAAAATCTACACTTAAATGTCTGGCAGAGAAATTTAATATTAATCATACTCCTAATTTTTTTGTGTCATCTTTATATTTTCTACCTCAAGTAGTAATCTGATAAAAATCAGAATTGACTGACAATGAGGGCTGATTACCAGAAGAATTTAAACTTCGGTCAAAATGGGTACTATCATAACTGGTAGAGTAATTATCATCTTTATCATAACAAGTATGGCAGGGCATGCTTACTGTATCCTCTTCACCCAAATCATCCACTTGATGTTTATAGGAGAACAATATACTGGGCTGAGTTATACTAAAAAAGAAAAGAAAATTGAAGTACATTTGACGGAACTGTGCAATTTTCGTACAGTTTTGAAGGCCCATATCAACCCTAAAACCATGGACTTTGATTTATTATTTTTTAGACAAACTTTTAAAATCAAATCTTGTTTTTATTAGATAATTTCAAAATCACGTCCCGTTATTATATACTATAGAAACAGAATAATTCAAGGAAAGTGTAAAAAAAATAGAGTAAAAAAACTAACCTGAAAAATTCTCTAAGAAAAGTACCATAGACTAGTGGATCATAGAGGGTAAAATACAAATAAGTGGTTATATCCACAACACTACAAAATAAAAAATAGCTTGTGTTCAAATACAAATTTGATAATTCCATTGATTTTAGTTGCAGACAGACATATTTTGTTGGCAGACAAATGCATTATAATGAAACCTGATGTAAATCCATTCTACATTGACAATGACATTATACGTACCATCTTCCATTATCAATACTATAATATATGAGAGCACTACCAACAGCTTGAGTCAGGTTTAATAAAGCTAGGGCCAAACAATATAAATAAAAAGATTTCTTGGCTGAAAATAAAGACATTAACTTATATTTGATGTGTTGTAATCTTAGAAATTGGCGACTGGAAATGGTATATTGAGTTTTATCACTGGACATTTTTGTCTTTATTAAGGGGGACTAAATAATGCCAGCATACTCAATATCAAATACAGCACTTAGTTTTAGTGACCTTACTTACAAGTAATGACCAAACTGAAGAATTTCCTCAGCTTAAATAAAGATAGCTTGGCAGGCAAGGTAACATATGCCCACACATCAGCATTGTTAAGTTCTTTTTTCTTTGATTTATCAATTCTAATACTCACACTTACAGTGTTAACCAAATCAAAATTCTATTGCACTCAGTAAAATTTTGACAATTTAAAAAAAGTCAAGGGCAATAACTAAAAAACCTTTTATCCAAATCATCATATTCAAACTTGACCACCGCATTATCAATTCCAAAGTTCACATCAAAGTTTCATCAAAATCCATTGAAATTGTAGTTTCTATTGCACTCACAATAAATTTTGAATTTTTCTAAAGTCAAGGGCAATAACTCAAAAAATTTTCATTGAAAAATTGTAAAATTCAAACTTGACCTCAATGTTTTAAATTCCAATGCTCACACCAAGTTACATCATAATCCATTAAAAACTGTAGCTTCTATTGCAACCACAATACAATTCTGACTTAATTTTACTAAGTCAAGGGTAATAACTCAAAATATGTTCATTGAGAAATTGTCAAATTCAAACTTGGCCGCTGTCTTATTATTTCCAATACTCATACCAAGTTTCATCAAAATCCATTGAAAATTGTAGCATCCACAACACATATAATGCCAGGGGCAATAACTCAAAAAACGTTTAGTGAAAAAATCATCAAATTCAAACTTGTCCGCTGTCTGATCAATTCCAATGCTCACACCATATATATGTGGGCGTGTAAAAACAAGGAATTCATTGTTTGTATCATTTTTATATTATGAATTTATCCCCCTAAATATGTAATCAGATTTCATACTATTATAGCCAGATAACTGAAACAATTAGTCTTGTTACAATATAACTTACAAGGTAATGCTAATCTTTTGGTGATACTAGTCCAGGGTAGAATATAGATAATAGAATACACCTGAAAGTAAACAATATATTATATTTGATCAATTAGAGAATGAGATTTTAGCATTTCAAAATATACTTCTAAACAAATCCATAAGAATTAGTATACAAATAGTTCAAATAAATCTTAAATATATAAGAAAAAAAATAAAAACGAAAAATTATATTCATCAAGTAAATTAACTTACAACAAAAAAGAAAAGAGAACTTGAGAACCAGAAAATCATTCCACCATGGGCAAAAATATCATAATTATCAGTACCATTAGTAGGTAATTGTATTCGGAATTTAGGGTCAGGATGAATAAATTCCAGAGTACCCTGAAAAACAAATTATTGAAATCATAAATTTAAAATATCTCATAAACATTGAATTAATATACTAAGACAATAAGGTTACTGTTTGCAGCAATTTTTGATTATGGTGTTCACATAAAACCTTAATCAGAAAAAATAAAACAATCTTTATATGTAACATAAATTGAAGCTAAATTAGAGGTTGGAGTATTTCTAGCTGTGACAGAATCTAAACAAGAGAAAGATATTTATTATTGCTCATTGGGATACCATCAAAACATAAACACAATCAGTCCATAATCATTTCAATAATATTAAGTGTAACATTAACATGAAGAGTTTGACTAATCCCTCAAATGAATAAGAATATTGGAAAATATATTCAAATTGATTTGCCCACAAAAATAAGTTCAAATTTTAGCTTGAAGCCATTTAGAAAAGATACCTTTCATTTCCTTGTCGCAGTAGCCTGTAGATGATTTTGATTTGAACATAAAAAGAATTGAATCAAGGTTTATACCTAGGACAAGACCAAATAACTCAAAACAAGAGTGTAACATAAAGACAACTGTCATTTGTCATTTGTATATATACCTTATTTTCTTTTAAATTACAGTATATCCTGCTCATACGACCACCTTTATTAAGAGCCCACCTTCACTAAGCGACCACAATAAATCCCCCCCTACGAGTTTTCAACGTAATTATCGACTAATAAGAGACCACTTTCATTACCCGACCAGCGGCCATGTATTTACATGCCCAATTGATTAATATAACTCAATTAAGCGACCATGACACTTCTGATTATCTCCCGTAACAAAAATCACGTTCACAAGTCGGTGATATTCAATGAGATTATCGCTAATTAGATAATCTTCTACAGATTTTATACCTTGTTGCTGATTAATATTGAAAGATATCTTCGTATTGACAATTATTATCAAGTACATGTAAAGGCTTCAATATTTCGTGTTTGGTAAAATTTAGACTACCGTAAATTTGATCAGCGGAAGTAGGGTGTACCGGATGTTGTTATAAAAACATATTAATCAAGTGAAAATGGATAATACATGTTACCGGGCAATTAAAATGCAAGAAAAGAATGATATCTTATTGATTTACGGTAGAGAATTATGACTTTGAAAACGATAATTACAACAATACGACAAAATAGAGTATCCAGATGGTAGATAGGAGACAGCATGCAAAAGCAGTAGAAACTATACATGTATGAGTAAAAGTAAGATCCTATGATGTCCAAGTCAAAACGAAATGGTCTTGCAGTTCCTCTCTTAAGAGGCCACCTTCACTCAGCGACCGTTTTTGAATATTCCCTTGAGTGGTCTCTGAATGCAGGTTCTACTGTAGATCATTGTTCATATCCAATTGAGGATTTGGTCAAAAAACTTAAAATTTTAAACCTTTTATACCATTTGATGGTACCAAGAGGAGCAAAAATATGTGTTTGACAATATAAGTAGTGTGAATTGTTTGTTTCTAGTCATTAAAAAAATTACCTGTGTAGAAGAATAAGCTAAAGCTATAAATGATGTCACTATCAATACTCTTCTAATACTAGCATGACTTTCAAGATGACCTGTATATATACACAAAATAAAAATAAGAACATTGAAAACAAAACTCATTCACATATAAATATTCATTAAAATCAATCTTTGGAAAGTGATATGAACACTTCAAAGGTATCAACAGTGATGTTTCCTTTTATTTTACATCATGAAGGAATTACCTGTGCTTACCTGAGCTCGAGCATGACCTGATTCAATTATAAGAATATTTTTTTTGAGATTCTTAATGTGTATTTCATGGTCTTTCCAACGATGTATAACATAAGTCTTTGAATAAAATTTATTTTTTACAATCTCTAAATTAGATGGGTGTGGCACATCAAGGTAAAAATTCAATATACTATTTTTTGGGGGTCGGCAAATAATGACTACAGGAAATAATTGTTCAAAAAAGGACCTTATGCACAGATACATGATTACTTTGGCAATATCATCCTAAAAGTTTGGATGATTCAGACAATTAGTTCATAAAAGAAACTGTTTTAGAATTTTTATATTTTCAATTAGTACATTTTGCTTTTGTAAAATAGATGTATGTATATCTTAAACTTTTTAAATATGATGAATTTCATGACCAAAAAAAAATGCAAAGGCTGCAGCTCATCTAGGTTGAATTTTAATTCAATTTCTAAAATCAGTAGCGTCAGCCTTTTAGTTCATAAAAAAGGAACAGGTTTTAGATTTTTAAAATCAAAATTTTAGACCTTGACCTTTGTTGACCTTCTTCTTTGTAGAGCCAAAAGTCATTGACCTGAGGTGCCTAACAATGCTTTCATTTTTCAATTGATTCGTCGGTGGTTGAATGATGGTATGGGTTTTTGAAGTTTGAAAGACTATTTCACCTGACCTTGACATTGGTTGACCTTACCCTTTACAAGATAAGAAATCTTTGGCCTTGGCAGTCTGTTGATACATTTAACTCTGATGTCTCCTTCAAGATTCACAAACAAGGCCCAGATATAAGCATTTTCCTAAATTCTGACTGCTCTGGCATGTGACCTAATTATTGAGGACAGTTTTTTTTTCAGTCTCTTTAATTTTGAAACATTAGCAAAGTCCCACTCTGTGCCACATATGGCTTTAGTTATAATTAACATAGAAAATTCTTATAAATGCGATGAAACTTACCAAATAATAGTCCAAATGTCACAACAGATAATTCGGTTGCCAAAAGAAAAAATCTCAGCACTAACCATATCACCTTTAATATAAATAGAAATTATGTGAATAAGCCAAATAGATTGACATTAGTTATAAGTAAGTACATGTAAAACTATGTTCATTTATATGGGTAGACAAAGTTAGAGATTTCCCAAACCATAAATCAGTTTTCTTTGATTGAAAACTTTTGTTTTTATAACATATACTTAAGATAGCTTGCCAGGCAAGATAATATACCCCCACTGGCAGCATTGAATATGAATTTGAAAGGGCAATAAATCAAAAAACATTCATTGAAAAGTCTTATAAATTTCATTGAATATTATAGCTTCTAAGAATCAAATTTTGACGCAATTTTACTAAGTCAGGGCATAAACTAGAAAAACAATCATAAAAAAATTGTCAAATTCGAACTTGACTGCCGTCTTATCAATTCCAAAGCTCACACTAAGTTTCATTCAAATCCATTGAAAATTCATGCTTCTATTTTGTCTACAACAAACTAAGATAGGCGTATATGATATTGATAGGTCATCCTTCAGATATCTTCTGACACTTACCTTGTCTGCAATATCACCTGCTACCACTGAAGCATTGACTGTCATAGCAACAATACATCTTAATATACTTATCACAGCAACTAGAAATACCTACAATTTAACACTAGATGTTCATCTTTAGGTCATAGACTAATTGTAATAAAGATAAAGCTTAGAAAATAGTTACTTCAATTCAAACTATTTTAGATTCTACAGCTTGTTCTACTGATAAACCAACAAATTTCTTCTTAAACTATCAAATTTATCAACAGGCTCTCGTGTCATGTAGATTGCCAAAACGCATATTCTACAAATGGCTTTAAACGATGAAATTCGCAATTTTAAAAATGGTGATAAAACATAAAGTATACATTGTACAGAAAACTTAATATATTAAAGGATAGATCCCGTAAAAGCTATCACATTTGTACAGCTCAAAAGGTCACCAAAGCTAAATCCAGTAGCTAAAGGTCAATATATGTTACAGTAGGCCTACTTACCAAACCATAAAAAGCTTTAAATATTGGACTATTGGAATTATGTAACTTATTTATCGCAGATCTTAATCTCCAAACAAGAAATATAGCAAAAACAGCATTGGGTATTAAAATAATGAGATCCCAAACACGTACTCTGAAATTATAGAAGATAATTATCTTATTTTTAAACTATTTTCATCCATTTGATTAACACCATTTGATTTTCAATAAAGGAAAACAATAAGAGTAAATGAGGTCATAAACTATTGCAAAGAATAGTACTAGCACTAGTTGCAAGTAAGTTAGGGGTTAAATGTTATATTTCTTACCTGGAATCTGCAATGTCATCATAGAGTATATATTGACAGAATGGTTGAGATATAATAATAGAGGGGAAGGTACCATTAGGATCTATATCTGGAGGTGAAGCTGGTGTTGTACTGGTATTACTTCCCAATAGACTTAACGTATCATCATTGAAATTATTAACTCTACTCATATTTCTACTGACTTTAAACTGTGTAAACTCTGATATGAGATTAGCCATACATATAAAACATTAGTCAAGTTTATTTCTTTTTTGCTATATAATCTCCATTATATAATATCTAGAAAAACAAAACAACAAAAAGTCTTTTATTATGGAGGGTCAAACTTGAAATCAAGTCATATTTCAACATTACACAAGTACAAATACACCTTTCTAAAATCAACAAGTTAATCTACTAATTACAAGTATACCTAGTTCACAAGTCAAGTTTATTTCACAAAAGTCAACATTCTAAATTTATTTTTCGAAAATACTGTAACATGGGGTATATCTGGTCCATTTCATGTTTAAAATAAAATATGATATAAATGAAGAAATTTTGTTGACAGCTATAAACCATCACTGTGGTTTCTGAATCACAACTAAGCAATTGTTTCTAAATGAATGTAATTATAAACTTAAAGATAGCTTACCAGACCCATAATAAACTTAAAAACAAATATTCTGATAGGGTCAATTTAACTTGTTTTTCAGCAGACTACAATAGTGTCAGAGTAGACCTATGCTATACCATAGCCATAGTCTCTGAGTGATTTTTATAATTGACCCACATTTTTTCACTATCATTTCAGAACGATAATGTTTCAATCTAAAACCCTTAGTAGCCCACACTTTTGGAGTTAATATAAAACTTTAATCAATACAAACTTAAGTTGCAAAGACTATATTCTGTCTGTTGCAGAAGTAGAGTGTTATTCCAGATTCCAGTTGTTTTGATATTTGTGTTGTAGGTAGGCCTACTTGTCATGTGTATGAAGTAGTCAAAATCGTAGACGAAAGGGGTTTCGCTACGCTTCACATGAAGTCCATAAGTGGACTATGTATGAAGGTACTAAAGAGTACTAATACATATGAGGGCGGCCATGTTTGTTTACAGCTAGGTGGCGGTCAATCAAGGTAGTCTCAGAGTGAATATTCTGGAATTCTTTCTTTCACAAACACAAAACGCACCCTATAAAAATTCCTTGGTTTAATCTTAATTTTTCCTGAATGTTCTATGCGGGATTTCCATAAACAAGTTTATTTCATATAAGAGTTGTCTTTCCCTGCCGTCCAACCTATGAAATTGCGTTGATAGGGTGTTTTCTGACGTCACATGCAATTTATGATGTCGAAATAATTTATCAATGAATGACATAATTTTGCGTATTCATTGTTATTATTATCAATAGCCCTAGTCTGTGCTCTCATTCAAGACCATGCCTTATTCATATTATAAGTAATGTTCTAAACATTGTCATTGTTATCGGACAGTAAATCATATCCGAAGAGACTGCTGGCCTGACAGAGTTGTGATATTGAAATGACAAATCAAAATAAAATCAACAAACTTTCATTATTCTTTCACAATTTTTCCACAATCATTTTCTATTTTGTAAACTTCCGGTTGACATCATTTCCTGTTTCTGGATTTATTTAGCCAACTCTGTTGGGCTCCATTAGTTGGCCTATAGACATAATTTCTGTTAATGTTATTTTGATGAATTTTCATCAGCTCTTATTACTTTTTTCATTATTAATAACATTGCCAATTTAGTTTAGATTATTTGATTACAATACTCTATCTTCAATTTGTTTACCATTATGTATTCACAAATGGCAATCTTTTGAATAAGACTAATTCTTTTAAACAAAGATAAGACTGGGTGACAAAATCTCCAATAAACCGAAAGTACATAAAAAAAAAGCATGAAACATCTCCCAATAAACCATTCAGGATTAAACTTATGGAAAATATATCAACAGCCCAAACTTCCTCTTTATTTCAGAATTTTGAGAAGAGCAGTTATCTGGCCCGTTAGTGCATTAGCAAAAGTTTACATGGGTAGGCATATTTTCATTCATAAACAAACACTCGAGATAAAAGAGGTCAAACGGTGAATGCACACACAGTTATTTTGAACTACTGAAGTGCACTTCTACACGTACTTCCCTTCCAGGAAAATGACATACAATACTATATAGTCATGCATGATTACTCGTCTGATATCAGTCTACTGGTAAAGTACCAATAAAGCCAATCAATATATTATTATCTGCCACTTTACCTAAATGCGGTGGGTTCGTTTTGCCGCATTGCCCAACTCGGCGCATCGTGCACAACTGCTTTTAAAAGACCTTTAAAACGAAACTAAAGGTTTCTAATAAAATCTGTAATGGCGTCATTTGTTTCACATGAATCGAAATATTTTTTAATCTGTTGTCCCGCTGCAAGTGTTTTATTTATAATTTGGACCTGTTAGGAAAATCGAAACTGTAATATATCTGGAATGGAAAAAAAAAAATACCAAGCACAAAGGTGATACAAATAAATAACAAGTTCAAAAAATAAAATTGCTTATCCATGTGCAGGTGGCGGTTTAGCCACTGCTGAATTATATGGCACATTTAATATGAGATTTTTGAATTTTTGCTCACTTGATAACTCTGAGTTACTGTTTAGCAGATTTAAACTTTCAGTTGCCATTTTTTCTAGCATGGATGACGTTAGAGGGACGCAGTAGAGGGACATAACTGTTATAAGCAATTTTTTGAACTTGTTTTGATTTATATATTTGTATCATTATTTGTGCTTGGTTTTTTTTTCCATTCCAGATATATTACAGTTTTGATTTTCCTAACAGGTCCATATTATAAATAAAACACTTGCAGCGGAACAACAGATTAAAAAATATTTCGTTTCATGTGCAACAAATGACCCAATTAAAGATTTTATCAGAAACCTGTAGTTTTGTTTTACAGGTCTTTTATAAGCAGCTGGGCACGATGCGGCAAGTTGGGCAATGCGGCAAAACGAATCCACCGCCTAAAATGAGAGAAATGATGACAGTGGCCAACTAGCCATAGTATTTTAATTTAATGTAGGCATAGTGATCTTTTGCAGGTTGTTTGAATAATTTGACAGTGTATAATAACGAAACACTAGAAAATGCTGTATGTTACAGAGAAAACAAAAAACCTTTGATAACTGTATCTAATCATTATTGCTGTTTAGATGAACCTCTTATGTGGAGTGAGTACTGCAACATAAATTCAATTGATCTTCAAGACCAGTCAGCGCCATTTGAAATCCATCACCCATCCAGGGTAGCCTACATTTCAAAGAACACACACAAAAAACATAGAAAACAAGTTGTGAGTTTGGAACTTGGAAATATATTATTTTGTGGGTCTAAGTATTAGATCTATATTAGTATTAAAAAATAGAAGATTATGAAAATTTGTCAGGAAATTTTTTATTTTCTTATAGGATGTTCATGAAATAGATATATTCAAATTGAGTCAGAAATGTTTGAAACTGAAATTTTGACATGGTAATAACAGGCCTCCAAAAGTGTACAAACATAATTATTTTTCTGTACCATTTCAAATTTAAGTTGTCAATTTAGGTATTAAAAATACATCAATTTTGATCAAAGTTACAGCTAAAATATACCTTGGCAACTAATACTCCTTGACAGGCGATGGATATTCCTGTACAGGCAACAAAAGTCCTTGACTAGCAACAGATAGCCCCAATAAGAAAAATACATATGTAAACAAACAAAATTGTGAATGCTTTAATTTCCAGGAACCTATGAATCATTCTTAATCATAAAATTACCATATATAACTGCATCATTTAAGCTTTGTTTTCAGTTTTCTTTTTTTTTTTGGCGACATATTATTAAAAGATTCCTTGATGAATACTTTAATTTCCCTTAACCTATGAATCTCTAATATCATAAAATATGAAAATATCTAAAACTGCAGCATCCAGCATTTAGGTTGATGCGCGACGCGCTATTTGTGAGGCGTCATCGGGTCTTGTAGACCTGACATCATAACGTTTTTTTTGAATGGCCCAGTTTCATAAACTAAACTGTGATTTTTTAATATAAATCTCATGAACTTCCTTTAACTTTTTCTCTAATGATTAACCTTGATTATTGCTATCACATCTCTGTATTGACATCACTTCTGATTAATGACTTCACTTCTGATTATGAATTCACTTGTGATAGCTAACATCAATTCTGATAACCGACATCACTTCTGATAACCGACATTACTTCTGACAACCGACATCACTTCTTATAATGATTGACTTCACTTCTAATTATTGAATTTCCTTCTGATTGGCTTCACATCCTATTGACTTCACCTCTGATTATTGCATCATTTCTGATTAGTGACATCATATGTGATTACAGACTCCACTCCACTCTTTTACATCTGTTTTTTTTTGTAGCTAATGTGAAATGGAAGTATATAACCAATCCTAATAAGACAAGATGGGATATTGGTGCTCATGATGTAGTTTTTACCAATTATCTTTATTCATTCTTTGGTAATTTAAGTAAAGTAATTCCAGTTCATAGAGGAAAGGGAGTGTATCAAGATACTGTAGATTTCTTGATTCAACGGTTGAATATAGGAGATTGGGTTCATGTTTTTCCTGAAGGTACGTGCTAAGGTTTGGTTAATTTGAAATTTAATAATTAGGGCAGTCTGATTTAATTGCAGATTGAAATTTTCCTCTAGGCTGGCTTACAACGGAAAGATTAGAAAACAAAGATCAATCTAAAAAGAATTGGATTTATTTACTGGCTTACAACGGAAAAAGTGGAAAATGAAAATCAATCTAAAAAGATTTTGAATTATCAACTTTGGCTTTGTCATTCTGTAGTATTATCAAATCTTAATTGTATCATTAAGTATGAAACATTGAACTTAGTAATATTATTTTCAATTCAGGTAGAATTAATCTGAATAAAGACAGAATCAGATTAAAATGGGGTAAGTTATGGCAATTAGACAAAATTAATGATTTCCTTAGGTTAAAATCTTACAAAGGAAAGATCCATCTTGCAAGAATTTTCAGTGGTCTATCTTAGTGAACTACAATATCATAACTTGAGGTTCATCAAAGAATAGATTAGTTGAATGGCCCAAATTTTTGTAATTGCAGTGTTAATTGTTAGGAAAACAATAGTAACCTACCATCGACATTAATTTGAATTTGAAAATTATTTTAAAATGTTCATATTGTTTCTTGAAGGAGTTGGTAGAATGATATCTGAATGTACAACTAGTCCAACAGTTATACTAATATGGCATTGCGGTGAGTGGTTTTTATTGACCTAACAGAAGAAAGTGCGTCATTTAGATGTCCTGAAAACTAATAAATGGGAATGATTCCCGTAACTTACAGTAAAACAAAAGATAGGGTAGAGTGAATTATTCATATCTATGCTGCAGCCACTGGATAAATTTTGCCATTTATATATTTTTGTATGTATTTATAGGAATGGATGATGTATTACCAAATAGAAGACCTTACATTCCACAGTTATTTAAAGTAAGTAAGGATTACAAGTCAGGTTGAATTTTTGTTTTCGTTTTTGCATTATTGCAACATTCGGTGGAATTTTTTCGATGTTGGGCGGCCTATTTCTCATGATCTTGACCTTAAATGACCTGGATCTTTAGTAGGTCAAAGCTCCTTGACCTTGGCTATCGTTTGATATTTTGACATTTGACCTTCGACATATACCTCTGGTTTTACAGTTGTCCGAAAAGAGCCAATTTTTTCAAACAAGTACCTTGAGCACTGATACCTCATTACTTTGGCTCATTTACTAATTATAATTTTTAGACTGTTCTGGCATGTGATTTAATTCACCCACAAAGTTAATTTTTTTTTTTCACATAAATGTGGGCGTATATTGTCTGTCTGTCTGTCCGTCTGCCTGTCCACAATTGTTGTAAACACGATAGAGACCACATTTCTTGATGGATTTTAATGAAACTTGGAATGAGTCTTTGTAATGACCCAAGGATGAAGCCTATCGAAAATGAAACCAATCGAAAAATATTTATTATGAGTTATTGCCCTTGTCCTCAAATTCCTTGTGAACACAATAGGGAGCCGGGTTCTTGATGGAATTTGATGAAACTTGGTGTGAGTATTTGTTATAACTCGAGGATAGACCCTATTGAAAATCAGACTAATCAAAAAATATTAATTGAGTTATTGCCCTTGTTCTTTAAAACGTGTTCACTTTATCAGCCTCTGATTCTTTGTAGACTTGATAGAGATCTGGTTTCTTGATAGATTTTGAAGAAAGAAGAAACCGATTGCAAATTAAGCTTACCGAAAAAAATTTACTATGAGTTATTGACTTTGTCCAGAAATTTCTTGTGAATGCGATAGGAAGTTGTGTTCTTGATGTGTTTTGATGAAAGTTGGTGTATGCAAATCGAACATATCTAATAGAGTTATTGTTCTTTAAAACGTGTTAAATTTATTGTTTACAAGACAGAGAGGGCTGGTTTCTTCATGAAATTTGATGAAACTTAGTATGAGCCTTTGATAAGCCACACAAAGAATACTTTCACTAAAGATTGTGCCTTATGGCCCTTGCTCAATTTTTTGTGAATGTTATTTGGGTGGGCGTATTACGATGGGCCCTCGCTATTTTTAGGTGTTTCTTAAAGATGTCGATATATTTTGAAAATCGTAGATCGAATGGTAAACTGTTCCATAGGACTGGTGCAACGTAAGAGAAAGCGCGTTTGGTGATTTCGAGGTGAACAGATGGCACACTTAATAAACACTGGCTTGAAGATCTAAAGGTTCTAGTCGGGTTTGAAATGTCAATCAGATTTTGAATGTATGATAGAGATTTGTTATTAATGGCTTTATACGTTTGTAATATTATTACGTATTTCGACTTTGGCGAAAACGTATTGTAATCGTTCGGATTATTTTATTTTTTATTTTTTTTGTAATTCTTGGATGAGTTTGTCTGCAAACTGGTAAAAGGTGCAGAAATTCTAAATCTACAGTTGATCTTAGAATGATTTCTATTATCAAATAAAACAAAACCGGAAGTTCTATCTCTGACAGGAAGTGAGAACCGGAAGTTCAGGTTTTTTTGCTTTAGCAAGTTTATTTTCAGTTCGATTTTGACCGGATTTTCAGATTTGAAAACTTCAATGTATTTGTCAACTAACAATTATAGGTTTTATGCAATTAGGTTAAATATTTTACCCACGATTTGCAATTCAATATTCAAGGGTCATCGGCAAAAATTTCAGACCGTGATTTCTCCTTTAATATAAATGGTAAAATTTTGAAACTTTACCAGTTGATAGGCGATATGTTTATAATTTTTGAAAAAATGTGAAAAAAAAAATTCCACTTCCGGTTTAGCCTCAAATGACGTAATTACGTAACTTCCGGTCTATAACTGCTAGGTGAAAAGTGAAAACTGTTTTATAAATAACTTGTCAATAGTAATTGATTTGATCTAAATAATTAGGTCAAGCTGCCATATCGGCCGCCATTTTGAATTTTCGTTACAATTCTTAAATCCGAAATTCAGACGCTACTGATAGACCGATTTTGATGAAATTTAGCACATAGATACAATGGATCATTATCTACCTTTTCTTGGAGACCGATTTTCAAATTTCGTATTTTCTTTCGAATTATTTAAATTTCGATTTTTTCAAAATTAGATCACTTTAACGGGTACGGAAGGTGTGACCCACTTAATCTATGACCTTGAAAATTAGGTCAAATAATATTCAATATATTGTCTACGAGTAGATATTTTTTAATTTGGCTTACTTAAAAAATTCATAGAGATAAGTGTACTTAAATACAGCAAAAATTGATAATTTTCATATTTTCGCCATCATTAACCGTTACGGAAGGTGTGACCTAATTATTTTATGAATTTGAAAACTAGGTCAAATGATATTCAATATATTGTCTAGATGTAGGTAATTGCAAATTTAGCCTACATAATATTTTAAGGCTCTCGAAATACGTTCATAATTGTAAGCAATTCTAGTTTTAAATTGAATTCGTTTATTGACTGGTAACCAATGGAGAGATCTCAGGGTTGGGGAAATATGTTCATATTTCTTGGTGTTAGTTAAAAGTCGGGCAGCTGAATTTTGGATTTCGGTGAAAGAGAGCGTTGTGATAGTTTAATTTAGTAGTGATGAAAGCATTGACTAAGTTTTCTTTGACGGTTGGAGTGAGACATTTTCCAATTTTTGATAGCGTGTATTTGTTTTAAAAGGTAGAAAGCAGCAGAACAGGTGGAGTTGATATGTTGTTTAAGGATAGGTTGGAATCAATCACAGCGCCGATTTTTTTGCCTTTATCTGATCAGTTCATTTTCAAATTGGATCTGCGTAGTTTAAGTTTTGCATGTTGTTGTTTGGTGCCCAAGACCAATAGCTCTGTTTTATCTGGATTCAATTTTAGGAAATGGGTCGTCATCCAATTATGAATTTCGGTGAGGCAAGTCTCGATCTTTTCCACAGATTCAGATTGTGTTGACGTTTCAAAAGTAAGATAGAGTTGTGTGTCTTCAGCGAATAAGTGGGCAGACAGTCCATGTTAGTTTGCTATATAAGTTATTGGTTTAGTGAAGATAATGAATAAAACTGGTCCTAACACAGAACCTTGTGGAACTCCACAGGGCATTACCAATTCTGTCGATTTGGTACCAGTAACATCTACGGTAATGTGTCGGTTTGTTAAGTATGTTTTAAACCAGTTGTAAACATTTCCCCGCACTCCGATTTCATCCCACAAGGCACCCAGGAGGTCTTTGGTATCAAGAGTGTCGAAAGCAGCAGATAAGTCCAAAAGTAATAATCAAACACATGTTTGTCTATAGCACAATATATATCATTTGTGATCTTTATTAAAGCAGTTTCTGTACTATGGCCGACTGATACGGATTATACAAAATAAAATACAAATACTTTATTTGATATATAGCGCTTTTTAGGATATAGCATCATCAAAGGCGCTTTACAAAATTACATTCATGTACATAAATAAATAGTAATCTAGGCAAAGTTCATATCAATTAAGAGACATTAAAGTAAGTAAAGATACAAACAGTGCATGCTCATGAAGGCAACTGACTGGATCCTGCTAAAAACCATTTGATTAAAAATTATCACAGAGAAATTGACTAAATCCTGCTAAAATCTATTTCAATAAAAATTATCAAAGAAAAACTGACTAAATCCTGCTAAAAACTATTTCATTAAAAATTATCACAGACAAACTGACTTAACTAACTTATGTTAAAAATTTATCACAGAAAATTGGCTAGATCCTGCTAACAACTATTCTTTTTAGAAATAATCACAGAAAAACTAACTGCTAAGGATTGTTGTATATTAGAATTCTTCAAAGAGAATCGTTTTCAGAGATCTTTTAAAAACATCTACACTTAAAGATTCTTTAATTGGAGTAGGAAGAGCGTTCCACCAAACAGGTCCTTGGTACGCAAAAGAGCGCGCTGCAAAAGTTTCCCTTTTTAGTATCGGTACTTGTAATAACACACCTTTACTGTTAGACCTAAGATTTCTCGTATTTTCCCTTATCACTAACATATCTTGGATGTATTTTGGAGTCTGTCCAGATAAGGTTTTGTATACTATTGTTAAAACTTTATGTTTAATTCTTAGTCGGATAGGCAACCAATGTAGTTTTTTGAGACATTTTGTAGTTGAAAGTTCTCCTTCACTACCTAGCACTGTTCTCGCAGCTATGTTCTGCACCCTCTGAAGTCGATTTATGTCAAATTGCAGTAGATTGATAAGTATACTGTTCGAATAGTCCAGATGACTCATGACAATGCCCAGTGCTATTGTTTCTGCTGCAGCTCTTGACAGGAACCTTCTAATCAGTTTCAGTCTTTTTATTCCAATCATTGCAGCTTGGCATTTAACTGTAATATGATGTTTTAGTGGCAGCTCCTGGTCTAAGTATGTCCCAAGATATTTAACAAAGTCACTAGAGTTGACAGAACTAACACATATATCAATGGACTGTTTATGACACTTGTCAAGTTGAGCCTTTGACCCGAACATGATAAATTCCGTTTTGGACACATTCATACGGAGCCTATTGGCATTCATCCAGTCATTTATACTTCTTGCAGTGGATTCTAAATTTGAAACGGTTTGCTCTTCATTTTGACCCTCAGGACAAAACGACTCTGTTGTTGCGTGATCATCTGCATAACCGTGCAAAGTAATATGAGATGGTACTATTTTCTGTATAGTAGAAGCATATGCCAGGTATAGTACAGGGCCGGCACAAGATCCTTGAGGCACGGAAAAACTTAGATCTTTCGTGCTTTCCAATTTATTGGTGGTCATGTGTGCATTAAGCTGGATTAGCACATATTTCTCTACAATTTTAGAAACAAAACTTAGATTGCTTACTGGGCGGTAATTATTCAGAATGTCTGGGTCTAAATTGGTTTTCTTGAGTAAAGGTCTGATGACAGCTTTTGAAAGATTATTTGGAAATATACCCTTCAACAGACTCGAATTAACAATAGCAGAAATGATGGGGAGAACAATTCTAGATGATCTTTTAGAAACCATGTTGGTACTGGATCCAGTTCACATGATTTTGACGAAGATTGCTGAATTATTGTTTTAATTTCTTGAGAGGAGAGTGCATGGAATGAATGGAACAGTGCCGTTGATGTAACCCTATATGAAGGAGTGGTACTCAATAACAAGCTCTTCTTGATCAATATGTTCTGTTGGATTTTCAAGATTTTGTCTTGGAAGAAATTGACAAACTGATTGGCTAAAGTTTGTGAAGAATTATGATCTGGCAGAATGTTACTGAACTTCTGACAGTTGAGGAGGTCATTCACGACATTGAAGATTTTCTTCTGGCCTGTGCCACACTGTTCAAGTAATCTGTCTATTTATCCTTGATCCTAGACGCAACTTTCTTTGCTTCTGATTTGTATATTTCTTTATGAACTACCAAACCAGAACGTTGCGACATTCTCTCGACTCGATGGCACACTTTACGGGCATTTCGAACATCCTTATCGAACCATGGATTGTTGTGATTCACCTTTAATTACTTTACGAACACAGAGAGGAGCATGTTTGTCAATGATGGATGTTAGTTATAGATGGCTACTATGTTCGTGGTGAACAAGTTTAGAGTCATTGATGTCGTTTACAAATTCAAGAGTGTCAATTTTCTTGTACATGTATTTACGATAGGTAATGTCTAATTGAGGAGATAATTCAGTTACTGAAAACAGAATAGAGAAATGAATAGCCATGTGGTCACTGAGACAAGCGTCTTTTACACACAGATTGTTCAATTGAAGATCCTTATCTTGTGTTAGCACCAGGTCAAGGATGTGCCCACAATTATGTGTGGGTTCTTGAACATGTTGTTTTAAGCCGAATGAAGTTAGAATGTCTTTAAAGCGTTCAGCAGTTGGGTCATTTATATTATCCTTATGTATATTGAAGTTGCCAGCAATAATAAGTTTACCATTTTTCAAAATTAAGGATTCATAATATTCACCGAAGTCCGAAAAGAATTCTGAAATCGGGAATGATAATTTTTTAGAATTTGGAGGTCTATAAATAATGACAATACGTATAGTTCCGTTGTTTGAGTTTAGAATGGTGTCAATGCTCTCACAAGTTTTATAAGTTACTACTTTCTTTTTTTCAATTTTCAATTTATTTTTGAACTATAGTTGGTGATTGGTTATATTTGGTTATTAAATATTAATATTTTATTACAGAGTGTGGCCTATTTAATTGGTGACTGTTTATATTTATTAATCAAAAGTTTATCCAGTAAATATTTTAAATGTTTTACTGATTTATATGGTTATTTATTTAATATATTATAGACAATGAGCTGTAAGATAGTAAATGCTTAAATTTGGTTATTAAATGTTATTATATATTTTTTTATTACAGAAAGTGACCTATTTAGTTGGTGATCCACTGGATTTTACAGAAGATATTGCTAAATTAAAATCACTTAATAAATCATCTGTAAGTTATTTGTTTATAACAGATACTTTTATTTATCTTGTATTAATATCATTCTAAAATCAATGTGTTTTCAAATGATTTCTGCATTTGTTAATGGCATGAAGACTTCGGTTAAAAAAATATAGATAATAGTCAAACGTAACTTAATTAATACTATTTTGAAAATTTTATAGACTTATGTTATCTACTTCATGTAGGAATAAGTAGTTTCAATCCAATTTTGTACTAATATGGTGGAAATGTAGCCAAGCTTATTGTTGGTGGGGTTTGTGGTGCACCAGATCTAATGGAAGAAATATTTTTAGGCTGTATGATAGCAGAAAGTTTTTTTCTACCATATGTCAAAATGGATATGTGATAATGTGGAAGATGTAGAATCAGTTTTAATTGTGCATGTGATGTTTTGGATTTTCACTAAGATTAGAATCTGTGTTTGATATTGTATTGATATGAACTGTTTATTTTATTTTTCAGAGAGAAATAATGAAACATATAACTGATAAGATACAAGAAAGATTATTTTCTTTACGTGAGCAAGCTGAAGCCTTACATGGAAGATGAATTTCGTCTGGAAGACATTTTTTAATCTGATTTTGCCACAAACTCAGGATTTTTTGTACCATGAATGGTTGAAGAAATTTATTTTTGATAAATGCAATTCCACATTTTTATGTGTGGAAGGTTGATGGTTGGATTATAGGTTATTGCAGAATTGTATATGCATTAAAAAAAGTTTTATTCACTTTTTTATTTATTTTTACAATATCCAATTGTAGAGGGATCTTGAGTGTGCACAGCATGTAGAGCATTGGTTGATTGTCCCATCCATTAAATGCTTTCTCCAACTCAGCCCTATTAACCTGACAAGGAAGTGTTTAATTCACTGACACACCTCGGTTCTTGTGATTTATAAGGATAAGTAAACTTATATTTCCCTGTTCTACAAACTGGTTATGAGCAGACTTGGCTGTTATTTACATTCTACCCAAGGCCTATTCTGTTCACAATACTCTTCCATTGTTTCAATTTTTGAGTTGACATCACAGAGCAGATTTGTGGTTAAAGGGGAATAATTGAAATCAAGTGTAGTCTGAAATATAATTGATATAGATTCATCTTCCAGTAATGGCCTACGGATTGCTTAGAACAGCGGGCATTCGAACTGTAAGGATCCACATAACACATAAGACAACATTTAAGCCAATCTACTACTTCTATCTTCCCTACATCTTGCTAGTTCTTGGATTTTATAGAGACATACTGATACTAATTGAAAACAAAACATTTCGCTGTTAAGTCTGGTAAAACAAGGCTACCATTGAAGATAACGAAAGTTGAACTTGACTCCTGACGAACACCATTTTAACATGATGAACCATCAAGGCCTTAAGCTTTGGACAATTTACAGGCGCCCAAAACCTCCATTACTTTTTGAAACTGGAAGGAAAATAGTAATTTGGCCTCTTGCCTTCGTAGGCAAAGTTTGGTTAGGTGAGAAAGTGTGTAACGAGGTCAATGTAACTTAGTTATAAGCATAAGCAAAGTTCATGAACTCTTGTCATGCTCCATGATATTGATAATTACTGAAAGGTCTGTAGCGTAGTGCTCTGTAGTGACTAAATACTGATCAAGGTAGCTTTGGAATATGATTGAATGTAAAAGGTCTATTTACAAAATGACATGAACATAGATAGAGTCTATATTCTTTTTTTTTCTATTTTTCTCAGTTTGATGACTGATTTCTATTTAGTATTAAGTACCCTTGGCTTTGATCTTTTTTTCAATGTGAATATCAGAATTTTTTATTTGGTGTTTGTTTTCAAACATAGGGTCTAATCCCAATTTGACATGAAATCTAATATCGGTACTGATATTTGATTAAATTGAGGAAATTAACATAGACTTACTTTCAAAAGTTGGCCTATAAAAGTGAATAGAAAGTTATCAATTGCAAATATTTGTGTTTCTGCTATTCAAGGCTTATCTATATGGAAGACAATCCCTGCCATAATTAATCATTCTTAATGCTTAATTCGGTGTTAAACATTAGTACAGTAAAATCATCATTTGTACGCTTAATTTGACATTTGTTCGCTAAATTCATAATTTGTTGTTAAAAATTTATCATTCAATTAAAGAAATATCACTGAACAAATTAACGATTTAGCCGAACTAATATTGCCCACTTCATAACGCCGAATGAAGTTTACCGAACAAATGTTGAAAAGCATTTCTCGCATTTCATGAGAACGATATCATTATGACGACATGTGGCGCTGCTTTGTTTCGCCAATTTTTATGGACGGCCAGTGGCTGTGTACAAAGTAAAAATTCTTATTATGAATTCTAATTTTATGATAAAAAGCGAAGTTTTTAATCAAACTCTTGGTTCTCTTTATTCATTGGAATGTAAGATTTTGAGATAAATATGGTGCCTATACCAGGAAATGTTTTGAAAAATGGCCAATTTTTGTACAGTCCACAGTGTTGTTGGACAGATATTTTGATGGAATTGGCAATATCCCAACTACATGGTTTCTTCACACCTTTGAAGATATCGAAAATTCCAATATAAACGTATTTTCATGACAAGCTTAGTTACTGGCCAGTTCGAGACGAAGACTCGTCATGGCCAATCTTAGAAAAATAGCCAATTTTTGAATAGTCCACTCTGATGGTGGTGGGCTATGTTTTGATGGAATTGGCAGAATCCCAACCACATGTCGCCTTCAGACCTGTGAATATCCCCAAAATTCCAAAGAAATTGTAATTTCATGCCAAACCTAATGACTGGTCAGTCAGTGATGAAGACTCTTCATGGCCAATTTTTGAAAAATGGACAATTTTTTAACAGGCCACGGTGATGGTGGTCGGGCATAAATTTTGATGGAATTGGCAGAATCCTAACCACACGGTGCCTTCAGACCTGGGAATAAATCAAATAATTCCAATGTAATGGTACTTTCATGCCAAACGTAGTGACTGGCCAGTCAATTGATAAAATATGGCCAATTTTTTATCAGTCCACGCTGATGGTGGTGGGGCATAAGTTTTAATGATGGAATTGGTAAAATCCCTACCACATGTGGTGCCTTCAGACCTATGAAAATCCAAAAAATTCCAATGAAATGGTATTTTCATGCCAAATTTAGCGACTGGCCAGTCAGTGATAAAGACTCTTCATGGCAAATTTTTTGAAAAATGACCTTTGTTTGAAAAGTCCACGCTGATGGTGGTGGGGAATAAATTTTGAATTGGCAGAATCCCAACCAAATAGTGGCTTCTGACCTTTATGCCCCACCAGCATCAGCGTGGACTGTTAAAAATTGACGACGAGCCATAACAAATCTTCATCTTTATCTGGCCAGTAACTAAACTTGGCATAAAAATACTATTATATTGGAATTTTAGATATATTCACACGTCTGAAGAAACCATGTGGTTCGGATTTTGCAAATTCCATCAAATTATCCCACCACCATCACTGTGGACTGTACAAAAATTTGCCATTTTGAAAACATTTCATGGTATAGGCACCATATTTATCTCAAAATCTCACATTCCAATGAATAAAGCGTACCAAGAGTTTGATTAAAATCGCTTTTTATCAAATTGGAATTCATAATAAGATTCTTTACTTTGTACACAGCCACTTGCCGGCCATAAAAATTGACCAAATAAATAGGAACGAAGCCCTAACTCAAATTGAGCAGCGCCACTTGTCGTCATAATGATAATGTTCTCATGAAATGCGAGAAATGTTTTTCAACATTTTTTCGGTAAACTTCATTCGGCGTTATGAAGTAGGCAATATTAGTTCGGCTTTATCGTTAATTTGTTCAGTAATATTCTTTATTCGAATGATAAATTTTTAACAACAAATTATGAATTTAGTGAACGAATGTCAAATTAAGCGTACAAATGTTGATTTTACTGTACTAATGTTTATCACCGAATTAAGCATTAAGAATGATTAATTATGGCAGGGATTGTCTTCCATATATCTATCCATCTATTCCTTGAGGTTAGTCTATTCTACTCAACCGGATTGAAAAAAAGAATAGTCTGGTTAACACACCTTAAACTTATATCAAGATAATAAAAAGAAATTATTGCTGCTGAAGTCAGCTTTAAGCCTCCACTACATCTTGCAAATGTGCAAATTAGGCAGTGCACCTCTCTTGTAGGCCATCATGTATCCCAACACAATTAAGCCTAGAGTGTATAAACGCTTAACAAAGAGAGAAAAAATACCAACATTTGACAAGAACTGTTCTATTTGGTGGAGAGGTTCATATCGTATAGCTGCATTTGGTATTGGGATAGTTGGCAAGTTCTTTATGGGTAGGAAAATAATTTATCTTACCTAGAAGAAATTGTCTTATCTTGGTATAATCATTTCATGAAGCTTTTATGGAGATATTTACAGATTCATAATGTTTTGATCAACATTGAGAATGGAATTAAGTTCTAGGCCTTCATGTTGCTGAGCTTACAAACGTTCAAATTGTAATATGCTATGTAACCCAATGTTGTATTGCAATCCAAGTTAAAGTGAAGCAAAGGGAGTCTGCATGGATTTAAAATAACATCAGAGAAAAAACACTTTTTAAGTGTTGTCAAAGTTTCGAAAAGCTAGGCATTTGCCTCCATTGTTGCAAGACCCTGTCCACTGCATTCTCGATCAGGATCAAGCTTATTGATGGCAAGTTATAGCCACAGTAACATGTATATCATGTTTATAATTTTGTTACAAAATGTGAATTAATAATTCAGAATAAAAAATGAATTATTGTTTTTATTCATTGATGAACAATAATTTGATTGTCAAATGTATATCTTGAAACTTGTGTCTGTGGATATAGCATCGTTAGAGAATTATCTGTATTATAACTGTATTTCAGTATGGTTAAACAAATTAAAAGTATACAATAAAAACACATTAGAGAAGGCTGTTTATGATAGAGATAAATATACCAGGACTCCATTAATTACAGTGTCAAATCATAATAGTTGTGCAGATGAACCTTTGATATGGGGTTAGTATGGATTTTATTTTTTATCTTTTTAATGCATCTATAAAGTATTGACATGCCTAGGTTTTAATGTTACTATGTTAGTCCTTAGTTTTAGTGGAATTGCAGGAACCACAGATGTCTTAGTGAACATTGGAATTGGGCAAATTCATGCCATCAATTTTCCTGAAGCATTATTAAAATTAGATTCATTGAAAATCCCTGTAAGTGGGCAGGGAACCACCAAATAACAATGTGAAATGGAAACAAATTTGGTTACAATTATGATCATTAGCTAGCTTTACAATTATTCGTTAACACTATTTCCATAACTTTTGTATTATTTAATATCTGAAAATGAAATAACAGCTTACAGGTGTAAAAAGTATATCAATAGTTTTATTTGTGTCTTTTAAAATACATGTAAAAACATTCATACTTACACATCAGATTCCTAATGTTAAATAAAATGTGTAGTTTCGATGCTGAATAATAATAATAATGTAATTGATCATTACAGTTATGTTAAAGTTATCTGTTTTTGCCAATCCAACCAAAACACGGTGGGCTCTTGCTGCCCATGATGTTGTTTTCACCAATTATTGGTTTTCTCTTTTTTCCACACTGGGAAAGGCAGTACCAGTTATCAGAGGTGATGGCGTTTATCAGGAGACAATAGATTTTGTAATTGAAAGGCTCAACTTAGGAGAATGGGCTCATGTATTTGTTGAAGGTATACATATTTTGAATGATAATATCAAGTGTAATTGTGAGCATATATCTCTATAAAAAAGTCTTCAGATCAAAGTGTGATTTATTTGTGTACTATTGTCAGAACAGTTAGTATGAAGTTTTTGTAATTGTAATATTTTGGATATATAGGATAAGCTGTCAGCAATATGTCAGTGGCTATTTCGGAACAATTGAATAAGTTAAGCATTATAAGGAAAGGTGTTCTTTATTAAGTTATCCCTATAATTAACATCTTAAAATGGTTGCCAATAGAGTAATTTCCAGTCTGATGTTTTCAGGTAAAGTGAATGTGAATAGAGAAAGGTTAAGATTAAAATGGGGTGAGTATTTCATTCTGATGTTGTATCTTCCCTTCATACTCAAAATGTATTTATCCCTGTATTGAAGTACCAAAATCACAAACAATATTAGGAAGTGACTATAACTAAATAGCTGATTGCTGTTGTTTAAGATATTTTGAATCTACTATTTTATTATGTGAAGAATATCAATTTTTTTCCCCAATAGCCTTGATAATAAGATGCAAGACTATTTTGTGTGTAAAACATTGAAGTTAGTTATTGTAATTGTTAGGTGTAGGTAGAATGATAGCAGAGTGTAAAATACCACCTATAGTATTACCAATTTGGCATTGTGGTAAGTGAAACTGCCTTTAAAAAGCTTTAAATAATATTTATATGTATGTATTTTGATGTCTGTTCATCTCGTATGTACTAAGACTTGTGTATATGTGTATCACTTTTGCACTTTTAGTGTCAAGTACTTGATAGCAGGAACATAGATCTGTCCAGCTAATACACAAATTTTACATTGAAATATTTGTGTATTTTTTTTCTCCTCCCTCCATATCATCTATTGTATTGCCCCCATGGGCTGAATGTTAGACAGGACCATTTCCTTGTGAATTGGACCTAATTCTGATTTCAGACCCATGTAAAATAAAGAGTTTATTATTAAGAAGTATATTCAGTTCTTAGTTTTGATGCTTAATAATCATACAAGCCTCTGACTTATTTCACGAAAATATTATTATTATTCCAAAATCTTGGTGTTGTTGCTTTATTGTTATATTATACAAGAAATAATGTTTCTGTTTTTAATACATGTGTATATTATGAAAAAATACAAAATAATTTATGTTTTAGGCCTGGACAATGTTTTTCCTAACGGGAAATCCTACAGACTAAATATTTGTAAGGTTTGTTGGTAGTGTATTTAATTTTTCAAGTTGACACGTTTTTTATTGAATCAACTCTACAGTGATATTTGCATGTTATCAATAAATTGTTCTTTTTTCCTTAAACTTCATGTTGTGGTTCATTCTGATTGAAATCAACATGAAATACAAGAATATCCTAATAGCAAAATGATTACATGTGTAAATGACGTCATGATACAATTGATGTCATGACTATTTGCAATCAAATTTCTTGTCTTTCTAAAGAAAATACCAGTGTGCATTTTCACAAGTTTCTGTAAAACATACATTTTTTACCCTAGAATGGATAACTCATTGAAATATTTTGTAAAAGTGCCAGTTAGAGGGTTAATACATAGTACAATTTATTTTTCTGTTTTTTTCACAGAATGTGACATATTTAGTTGGCGATAGTTTATTTAATATTTATGTATTATGAAAAATGACCTATTACTGCCATTGTTAAATGTCAATATATTTGTCTGTTTTATTACATTTGGTGGTTGTTTATTCATTAATATTTTATTTATTTAATATATTATAGAAAATGAGCTGTAAGATAGTAAATGTTTATATTTGGTTATTAAATACATATATTTTTTTATTACAGAAAGTGACCTATTTAGTTGGTGATCCACTGGATTTTACAGAAGATGTTGCTAAGTTAAAATCACTTAATAAATCATCTGTAAGTGAATTCATAAGTGATCTTCACTTTTTCTTTTTGGTGCATTATAAATGTCAGATGCTTTCAAATGCCCACAAGTGTGATTAAAATTATATGTTTTATAGGAAAATAAGTTATAAATTAATCCTATGTAATGTGTATAGTTTTTTTGACAAATAATTATATAAAATCTATAAGATCTGTTCAAGCTGTACAATTAACATTAATCTTTTTCATGAGTGGTTTTGTTCATCTCTTATTTTCATGGCTGTATATATTGCTGTCAGTTGTTAACATTTCTTCATCGTAAATCTAATTGTTTCTAGATTTTTCATCCAATATGGATAAAATTTGGTTATTTTTTAATATGAATGAAAGTAATTA
Organism: Nipponacmea schrenckii; assembly: GCA_030562195.1. NCBI lineage: Eukaryota > Metazoa > Mollusca > Gastropoda > Lottiidae > Nipponacmea > Nipponacmea schrenckii. The sequence goes on from JAUJPP010000005.1 coordinate 28,729,609, forward strand.
ATCTTAATTGTTTACCACAAAACACATTACTTCTCCACTGTTGCTTTGGGGACTTGTTACCTTCATAAGATATCTAAAATTCTGTCAAAGAGGGCTTTTTTGTCTTATCCCAATATAATTTTTATACGCCCACATGGAAATATGGACGTATATTGTCGTCTCCCCTGTCCATCCGTCGGTCCATCCGTCGGTCCGCCCACATTTGTTGTATCTGCAATACAGGCTACAGTTTTTATCCGATTTTAATTTAAATTGGTATACATGTATATATTGATGATATCTCGGTCAAGTTCGAAAATGGAAATTATCGCATGAACGGCTTTTGAGTTATTGCCCCTGACTTAGTAAAAACGCGTCAAATTTGGGTTGTATCCACAATAGAGGCTACAGTTTTAATCCGATCTTAATGAAACTTGGTATACATGTATATATTGATCAGATCTCAGTTAAGTTCGAAAATGGAAATTATCGAATGAACAGATTTTGAGTTATTGCCCTTGACTTAGTAAAAAACGTCAAATTTGGGTTATATCCACAATAGAAGCTACAGTTTTTATCCGATCTTAATGAAACTCGGTATACATGTATATATTGATGATATCTCGGTCAAGTTCAAAAATGGAAATTATCGAATGAACAGATTTTGAGTTATTGCCCTTGACTTAGTAAAACGCGTCAAATTTGGGTTGTATCCACGATAGAGGCTACAGTTTTTATCCGATCTCAATGAAACTTGGTATACATGTATATATTGATCAGATCAGAGTCAAGTTCGAAAATGGAAATATAGAATGAGCGGATTTTGAGTTAGTGCCCTTGACTTAGTAAAAACGCGTCAAATTTGGGTTGTATGCATGATAGAGGCTAAAGTTTTTATCCAATCTTAATGAAACTTGGTATGCATGTATGGAAATTATCGAATGAACAGATTTTTATACGCCCACATGAATATGTGGACGTACATGTTGTTGCCCCTGTCCGTCGGTCTGCCGGTCTGTCGATCCGTCAACATTTGTTGTAGACACTATAGAAGCTACAATTTTCTATGGATTTTAATGAAACTTGGTATGAGCATTGGTATTGATAAGACGGCAGTCAAGTTCGATTTGGACAATTTTCGATAAACAGTTTTTGGGTTATTGCCCCTGCCTCTATATTTGTTGTAGACACAATAGAAGCTACAATTTTCAATGGATTTTAATGAAACTTGGTGTGAGCATTTGAATTGATAAGACTGTGGTCAACTTCGAATTTGAAGATTTTTCGATGAACTGTTTTTGAGTTATTGCCCTTGACTTATTTACATCATGTCAAAATTAATTGTTGATGCAATAGAAGCTACAATTTTCAATGCATTTGAATGAAACTTGGTACATGTATGGGCATTGAAATTGATGAGGCGGCTGTCAGGTTCAAATTTGACGATTTTTTGATTTGTATGAGTAATTGCCCTTGACTAAGTAAAATTGCGTAAAAATTCATTTTCTGTAGTCACTATAGAAGCTGCAATTATCTATGGATTTTAATGAAACTTGGTGTGAGCATTGGAATTGATAAGACGGCAGTCAAGTACGGTTTTGCGATAAACAGTTTTGGAGTTATTGCCCCTGCCTCTATATTTGTTGCAGACAAAATAGAAGCCGACGGTCAAGTTCAAATTTGAACAGTTTTTTAGTTATTGCCCTTGACTTAGCGTCAAAATTTTATTGTGGGTTCAATAGAAGCTATAATTTTCAATGGATTTTGATGAAACTTGGTGTGAGCATTGGAATTGAGTTTTGAGTTTTTGCCCTTGACTTCAATATCCATTTAGTGAATGTTTTTTTGTCATTGCTCAATTTATTTTTCCAATTCAATGCTGCCAGTGGGCGTATGTTACCTTGCCTGGCAAGCTATCTTTATCCAATCTTAATGAAACTTGGTATGCATGTATGGAAATTATCTAATGAACGGATTTTGAATTATTGCCCTTGACTTAATAAAAGCAATATGGATATGATGACCATCTGTCCATGACAAAGTAAAAACAATATGAATGGATATTAGGTCCATCCCTCTGTCCGTCCATCCCTCCCTCCGTCCCTCTGTCCGTACATCAGTCCGTCCCTCTGTCCGTCCTTCCCCTATGTACATCAGTCCATCACTCTGTCCGTCCTTGACTTAAAAAATTACCCATCAATTTCGCCTTGTTTGGATGTCTATTACCGTTGCCCCTATATCTGTCAGTCTACACTCGACTTTCCAAAAACCCATCAATTTCGGCTTGTAGCCATGATAGAATCTTGACTAAGATCATTGCTGATTTGCTGTGGAGTTACAATTCATACAGCCTTGTTTTTTTCAACTTGCCCATATTGAATGCTATTCAAATTATTTATTGAAATATAAGCTTAAATACTGTTAGTTATTTAAATGCAGCTACTGTGTGATATTGATAAAAATCAATATCAAATATATACAAGATCAAAGTTGTCAATACATACAGCTATTAGTTAATTACATTCTTGAATTAATTAACAAAATAATGTGTCATACCAACTGTTTTTATACGCCCACATTATAATGTGGTCGTATATTGTCGTCACCCCTGTCCATCCGTCCGTCCACAATTGCTTGTGAACACAATAGAGGCTACAGTTTTTGTCGGATATGAATGAAACTTTCTGTGATCATTAATATTGATGAGATCTTGGACAAGTTCAAAATTGGCGATTTTTCGATGAACGGTTTTTGAGTTATTGCACTTGACTTAGCCAAAACGTGTCAAAATTGGCTTGTGAAGGGGATAGAGACTACAGTTTTCATCGGATTTAAATGAAACTTTCTGTGATCACTAATATTGATGAGATCTCAGACAAGTTCGAAATTGGAGATTTTTCGAAGAACGGCTTTTGAGTTATTGCACTTGACTTGTGAACGCGATAGAGACTACAGTTTTCATCAGATTTGAATGAAACTTGCTGTGATCATTTATGTTGATAAGATCTTGGACAAGTTTGAAATTGGCGATTTTTTGATGAATGGTTTGTGAGTTATTGCACTTGACTTAGTCAAAACACCTCAAAATGGCTTGTGAACGTAATAGAGATCACAATTTCCATTTGATTTGAATGGAATTTGGTGTTATCATTTATATTGATGAAATCTTGGACAAGTTTGATCGTGACGATTTTTGGGTGAACGTTTTTTGCGTCGAAATAGACTTGTGAACAACAGTTTTCATCTGATTGGAATGAAATTTGGTGTGATCATTAAAGTTGATGTCATGTTGGTCAAGTTCGAAATTGACATTTCGATTTACTGTTTTTGAGTTATTGTACTTGACTTTGTCAAAACGCAGCTTGTGATTGCGATTGACAATTAAGTTTTCATCTGATTTTAATGAAATTTGGTGTGAATATTTATATTGTCGTGAACTTGGACCTAAATAATCTTAGAGTTTTTGCCTGTGTTAAAACAGAAAATGTATTTTAAGTGGGTGTATCTTGGTAGGCAACCACTTGTTAATATATTTGATGAAACTCGGTATGAGTATTGAAATAGACAAGATGGTGGTCAAGTTTGAATTTGACGATTTTCCATGAATGGTTTTTTATACGCCCAAATGAAAATGTGGACGTATATTGCCATCACCCCTGTCCGTCCGTCGGTCCGTCCGTCAACAATTACTTGTGTACGCGATACAGGCCAGAGTTTTTATCCGATTTTTATGAAACTTGGTATGTGTATTCATCTTGATAATATCTCGGACAAGTTCGAAAAATGGCAGGATTCCAGATGTCGGTTTATGAGTTATGGCCCTTGATTAAATGAAAAAACGTTAAAATTTACTTGTGTACGCAATAGAAGCTGTAGTTTTCATCCGATTTGAATGAAACTTGGTATGTGTATTCATCTTGATAATATCTCGGACAAGTTTGAAAATGGCACGATTCCAGATGTCGGTTTATGAGTTATGGCCCTTGATTAAATGAAAAAACGTTAATATTTACTTGTGTACACAATAGAAGCTATAGTTTGCATCCGATTTTAATGAAACTTGGCATGTGTATTCATCTTGATAATATCTCAGACAAGTTCGAAAATGGCACGATTCCAGATGTTGGTTTATGAGTTATGGCCCTTGATTAAATGAAAAAAAACGTTAAAATGTACTTGTGTATGCAATAGAAGCTATAGTTTTCATCCAATATGAATGAAACTTGGTATGTGTATTCATCTTGATAATATCTGGCCAGATGCCTGTTTATGAGATATTGCCCTTGATTAAATGAGAAAATGTTAAAATTTACTTGTGTACGCAATAGAAGCTGTAGTTTTTATCCGATTTGAATGAAACTTGGCATGTGTATTCTTCTTAATAACATCTCGGACAAGTTAAAAAATGGTGCGATTCTAGATGTCGGTTTGTGAGTTATTGCCCTGGATTAAATGAAAAAACATGGAATATTCTGTTTGCTGAAGTGGGCGTGTTACCTTGCCTGGCAAGCTATCTTGAGTCATTGCCCTCGGATTCAATATTCAGTGAATTTTTTTGAGCTATTGCGCAATTTATTATTCAAATACAATTACATGATGAAGGATAATATCAATGAATGATGACTGTTTTTTTAGAATTTAACGGCATGATATATAGGAAAACAATTGAAACCATACACAGTGATTAAAGGATTATCGTGACAAGTGTTACTCGCTTTTGTTTGTAAATAATTTAGGCTGTAAATAAAGTGTTTTACTGGGTCCCGATCTCTTTGAAATGAAGCGTTTCTGCGAGCCAAATGATTTTCATTGTTCATTAATTAGCCTATTACCGGTAATCCCTTAATTAACTAGATTAATTGACAGAAAGAGTTAATTGATATAATGACTGTACGTTACTGTATACAGTTTGGAGCAAGGTAAAAAAAAAATTTTTTTTTAACCTATACCTGTAAGACAGAGGCAAATTGCCATCGGTCATTTTGGCAAGACCATCGGTCATGTCCGGCATATATGGGCAAATCATGACCCCTGCAATGCTCCCAATGGGCGTATGTTACCTTGCCTGGCAAGCTATCTTTTGTTGTATTTCAGAAAGAAATAAGAAAATATATAACTGATAAGATACAAGAAGCATTATATGATCTACGTGAGAAAGCTGAAGTTTTACATGATCAACATACTGGAAAATCGTGATGGTGTATATTCACACACTTACTATGTTTTTCAAAGTTACTATAGCATTTTTATACACCCACAAATGTTTTGCGCGTATACTGTAATCGCCCTTGTTGGTCTGTTGTGCTCACTCTACAGGCTACAATTCTTTATGTATTCTTATTTTTATTTTGTGTGTCAGTATCATTATGAAGATGATTTTCGTAATGATCCAATAATTTTTCACCAAAATATTGTTTCTCCATTAGCAATAGGATGAAACTCAGTTCACTCTGCCGGCTACAATTCTTTATGGATTCTTTTGATTTTTATTTTGTTTGTCAGTGTCATTATGAAGATGATCTCTATTGATTTTTGTGATGAACCGATAATTTTTCACCGAAATATTGTGTCTGACTTAGCGTTTTTCACTCGATTAGCTTTTTTTTATTATATATATTTCCATATTTGTATGAATGATTTTTGTTTGATTTGTTTTCATAGTAAATGGAATCATCTTGATTTTAGCTATATTTCATATCTGAATTCTATTTAATTAAATATTTTTAGTGTCATGTTTGATTTTCATATTTAACCATATGGTAATGACTTATGAACAAACAGATCTTGATAAGTTTGCACATGCTGAATATCAATATAAATATATACTGTTAAGAACAATTGTAATTCTCATACTGATTGCGAAATGAAGTAATAGAATTGATATTATACAACATTCTTTTAGAATAAAAACAATAGCTTTTGTATAGTTTATTGCAAAGTTTTTTTCTGTTCATGCAAATTAAGGCACAGAAAAGACAAAAATGCACATATAAAACATAACACCACAGGAATGGACAAATAGAATAATTTACAGTATATTAAAATTAACTAAATATTACAAGTATATTCAAATCATCAACTGTTTTCTATGTGAACCCAAGTTGTAATAATTGTAAATCATGGTTCTGTCCTATCAGTATAAAGTGAGTTAAATAAGATCTCAAATAAAGCATTTTTCATCAGCTAATCCAAGCAATAATAACAATTTTCAAAATGACTCAATGTCTAAAGCTGTTCTACATCAAAAATAAATTGCTGTCTGTTATGTACAAAGTGAAAGCAAACATTAAGATTGTTGTACCAATCATTAAAGGGATTGTAAAGAGGTTGTTTATGTGTATAGGAGACACAGATATGATTAATGTCCATTCAGATGTTTGTGGCTCTTGCAAATACTACTACAACTAGGTTTTTGATAAGGTAGTTAATTTCAAACTTGGCTTCTATTTATTTGCAAAGGCCTTTGCATCAGTTACACAGTAAAACGCTTAGTTTTTGTTTGCATTGACAGAACCTGAAAAGTGCTGTCCCTGACATACATAATTATTTTTTAGAGAACCTCTTGACAATCCCTTTGACACTGAAAAACAATTTGACAATAACAAAATATTTTAATTTTAATGACCACTTTTGTTATAATAGACTTGATATTCACCATGGTTGGTATTAAGATGACAAATTAATTTCTGCTTCCAGCTCATGTTGATATTGCAGACTAGGTAGTAGTTGATAGTGATATTTACACTTCAAATGTGCATTGATAAATAGATAATTGACAAAATTTAACTGAAAAGGAATTTATTTAGACTAGAAGTTCTCCGGTAAGAGATTCACTCAAATTAGTTTTTAAATTTACCATTCTAATTTTACAATTTGTCCTGTTAATTTAGAGAAATGGACACTTGTCATGGATACATTATTAAATAATCCTTAAAGATGGCTTGCCTTGTTTTTGTTTTTTTATACATATATATATATATTACATACTTGGACCGCTAATACTTATAAAAAATCGAAAGCTGAGATGTTTTAATGATAATAAAAATACCAGTTTGTCTAAAAAAAAAGTCCCAAATTATCTTGTAATTATGGAATTCTGTGTGATCAAATAAGATCATAAAGTTTCATTTCGATCATCCAGTACGTGCCCCAATAGATCAATAGCCCCTCGTCTATTTTGGTATTTTAATTATTTTCTTCAGCTAAATGAAATGATTCATTTAAATATCTTTTAAAAAACACATAATGAATTAATTTAAATCAGTGTTAACTCACAATATCTCGTGATATATATACATTGTAGTCAAATGGATTCCAAAAGCCCACATACAATTATTTAACTTAAGAATACATAGATTATTCATCAGAAACAGTAAGTTTGACTTGAATATTTAAAACAAAGTGAAGCCATCTTTAAGTGACATTATTGGCATTTTTAAGTTATCATTATTTCTAAAAAAAAAAATCAGCTATGTCCCTAACAATATCATAATTTCAAAATATAACCGGAAACATAAGCATTGAATGCTAGTAATACTTTCTTACAATTTATTTGGTGTAAGCTAAATTTTATAATCAAAATATATTTAGGAACATTTATTCTTGTGATGAGATCAACACTAACAAGTTAAATTAACAATATATCCTTAAAGAAAATAGATAAAAGTTTAGATTCTCTCGTTATCCAGCTATTGATTTTATTAAGAAACCATGAATATTATATTGCAGTTATTTCAATAAGAAAGGCAACAGTAACCATTGATCCTATTACAAAACTGATACAAATCTTTCCAAGTAAATTAATTAATTCTACAATCTATGTCTTAAAGGGATTGTACATAGGCTTTTTAAGTTTTATGTCTATTATGTGACACTGACAGCATCAATTTGCATCATTCAAATTTTCAGACATCTTTGATTCCTATGATCCACTAAGTTAAGTGATGATGTCACATAAGGTCTTTGCGATTAGTGATGACATCAATCACTATCAAATACTTTCGAAAACCTCATTACAATCCCTTTAATGTGTAGGAAATTTTCAACCTTTATTATCTTAGTGTTTGAATAGCCTGAAATGACCTAACAAAATAATAAACCAATAGATCTATTCCAAATGTTACGATAAATAACCGCAACAACCACTGAAACTGACGTTTCTGACAAAAACACTCACCAGGAAAACATATGAGCTGACATGAAATTAGCATACAAACTCACTCAATTAAACCTTTTCAGATTTCGTAAAAAGAGACAATATTAAAAACCTCAGGATTACTTAATAAAGAACACATAGGGGTGGATCTAAGTGAGGTCTAATTCAATTTCCTCACAATAATCATAACATTCAAACACTAAATAAATACAAACACAGACAATATTTAAGATAATAATCACTACATTGGCCATTTCAACTTCTATTAATATGGGCAAAAGTGGTTGCAATATACAAAAATATTGACTGTGATAGCTTTTGTTATAATTTCCAGTCATGTAAGGAATCTAAAAATTTGTTCATACTTCAGTATTCAGTATCATTTCTTAATAAAATCTAATTCAAAGTGATTGTCTTTATTTTCAATTAATCACATATTCATGCAACAATTTATTAACGGTGTAATAGGTCATAGAAGGAGCATAAAATTATTATTTCACTCAAACTTGGCCAACAACAGAATATATCCACCAGTGCACTTATCTGATGTCATAACTATACATTAAAATCTCTCTAAAATCTGATAAATCTACAAAATCAAGTAGAACATGATAGCCATAGCGGGGTTGCACATGGATTAGATGTTGTTTTTTCTTGTTGTAGCGTTGATTAGTCAGACAAGCTTATTTTAAAATAAAATGGACTCATCATTGTTCACTTTTTTTTATAAATTCTGAATATTATTTTATTGTCGCTTTTTTAAAATTGATTAAGTGTGGAATTATTTAACTAATAGTCAACATTAAACAAATATTAGCCAAAGGACAAGTTTATTTTTTAGACCTTTTATACCTTAAACAATGTAATAAATAAAAAGTTAAACAACCTTTGATGAAGGTCACAAATCACCTTTTCAAAACTAATCTTACATGAAGCAAGTACAAAAACAGTACATGGAAGGGTTTAAAAACAGTTAATAGCTAAATTACAATATCCAAATGAAAAAATATGTCTTAACAAATTAAAAACAATGCTACAGAAAGGCTCAAACATATTCCAATATCATCACATACATATACAGAATATATATATAACACATCTGAGAAAGAATTAAGCTTTGCACTTGATAAAGAATTCTTTGAAAAGATCCATTTAATTCCTTTTATTATATCTATATATTCTTCAATTCATTTCAAAAGTTAATCTTTTGTTTTTAACAGATAAGAGAATTAAAGGAGTCGGAAAAATCAATTCATTATATTTTGCAAATAATTAAATAAAAATTACAACCAAGTTCTACTAATCACAGTATGCTATGATCACATTCAAAATACCAGTATATTTCTTCAATTCTCAAGCCAACTAACAATATTATCTTCAACTTGTCTATTTTACATCAATCTTAAAATGTTTAACTACTTTTCAATTTACTTGATTTATACATGATACACGCATTAACAAGGTGTGCAATCTGGTCCTTATTATTATTATAATTACATTCAAACAATCCTAATCAGATTTTAGTTCTCAAAAATAATTGAAATTGAGCTGTGAGCTGGTGGAGAAAATATTAAGACTAAAATTCTTAAAAATATGTTTGATACACAGAGGATTTTTGAATTTATCAATATTGTACAGTCCATTTAAGGTCATTTTAGAACTGGTCAAAGTCACTCACCTCTCTCAAATCAGACCATACTGAATGGTAAAACACCATTTCTAGACAATCCATTATTTCAGTAAAGTTTACAACTATGTATTCTAAATAATAATTAATAAATATGGTACCGGTATGTAGATTAATTAATTGGACTATTTCTGTGATAAAATTATGGTCATGCTGAGATTGATAAGCGTTAAACAGAATTATAGACTTCTTATAAATATATTTGCACCAAACATTAAAAAAATATATTGTTCAGGATTTCCTCTTTTTGATCACAATTTGGCAGTCAGATTGTTGTTGAACTTCATACTGGTTGTTCACAATACAAGCAAATGTTCTTTTAGAGGATGGAGTAGGTGCTAACTCTCGAAATCTTTGTTTAGATGACTCTTCTTTTTTTGATCCATCTGCCAAAAGTTGACTAGAATTGGTGCAAGTGTCTTGTGCATTGACAGTCATATGCAGATTTTCTTTCTGTGTGGTGGACTTGGAGTTTGATAGTCTTTTAGTTAACTGAGGATACTTTTCCTCATTTATTGCAGCATTATGTGCATTTTCTACAGCTTTTTGTAATGTCTGTTTAAATTTCGCCCGCACATATTGTAATTTTTGTTTCGATGGCAGTAACTCTGGTGAAGTACAGTTTTCAATCTCTATAATTGGCTCACTCTTGACTATCAGAGCAGTTTGCTGATTTCCTTTGGTTTTTTGATAAGTCTGGTGTGATTTAGGCCCAGTTGCCTGACATGATGTGGATGGCTTGGCATAATTATGTGAGAGTAAAGATTGATCTAATATACAACTGTGTTTTGGGGTTTTCTGAAATCCGGATGTAGTTATCAAATTCAAATTTGGATCGGACAAACCAGTAAGAGTGATGTGCTCTTTTTTATTTATTGTATTACTTGGGCTGTTATTTATTGTATTACATGGGCTATTAAAGTCACTTAGGCCAGAACTTCCAACACCTAGTATATTTTTGCGGGAACTTAAAGATTTAGGTGGACTGAAAAACAGTTTCATTGGACTTCTCGAATATTTCCCAGGACTGATTTTGGTGTCGTATAAACGAACTGGACTGAGTCCTGTTTTTAAAGGACTTGTCAGTAGTTCACTAAAAAGATTGATATCTTCACTAGAAAAATCTTCTATAGGATCAATTCCAAATAAATTGGCTTCAAAATTCTCAATAAATTTTTTATCCCAATCATCATCAAATACATTAGATTGGTATTGTTTTGGAGTTGGACTTTGTTGGTATCCTGGTATAGTGGGTACCATGTATTTATCATTCTGTAAAGTCTGAAATCCACGAAATGCTCTTCCTCCACTTTGACCAGGTGTACTTTGGGAGTTAGCAGGAGATAGATAACCACTGTCAAAGGATGTTTCACTTTCAGTACATTGTGAATTGGGAGTTGAGAGGACACCATATTGATGAGGAGCTAAAGCATCATTCTGGAGAAAGTAACTTTCAGATGGATCTTGAAACATTGTGTTTGGTCCAATCTTTCCTCTGAAATTAAAAAAAATATATAAGTTAATCTGTCTGTGATAATTAACAATTTCAAGAATCAGGCAGAAAATGTGCCTCATAGAAAATTTACAATTAAAAATTGAATGTGATTCAAAATGCATTTGGGCAATTATTTACAAATTATTTCAGACTTAACAGATTTTCAATGGGGTTCATCCTTAATGAACAATTTGAATTCACATAGTTTTGTCAAAATCTGTTAAGAATTGTGCCTGCTAGAGAGCTAACACACTAATAAAAGAATGCACTGAATAGAGTTAATTCTTGAATGATAAAGTCAAGGGCAATAACTCAAAAACGTCCATTGAAAAATTGTCAATATTACATTAGTCCAAATCTAATAAATATAAATGTTCACACCAAATTTTATTCAAATCAGATGATAACTGAAGTTTCTATCAGTTCAGTTTGAGAAAAAGGTGTTTGGGTAATCCACACTAAAACAGGAAAAAGATAATCCCATCCATGCACAGGCGCACTATGGAAATCATTTTTGGATGTTTACAAATATTTCTAATGATTTATTCGTTGAATATTTTGCCAGTGTTGAGATTATTCATTCAAAATCATATGAATTGCTTTTTCGTGATTTTTCTGGAATTTAGATATCATCTATTGTCTGAGGATGTTGATGTCAATTCAAGAGTAGAGATCAAGAATCAAAATATGTCAATAAGTGTTTATATGAGCAAATTGTGGACAAGACCAAATTGATTGGTTGACAAGCATCTGCAAAATAGTGAAATCAAATGCATGTCAAAATTCATTTCATTATCTAGCCTTCTTCTTAGTAGTAGCAATACTTCTGATGTAGGCTACAGATGATAGGTCTAAAATGAGCTGTTACATTCAATTGAAACGATTTTTAAGTTTAATCAATGGACCACCGCTAATAATGACTCTCAAAATACCCTCGGTGGTGGTGGTAATTGACGAGTTACCGTTAAAAAACCTTCTTTGTTTAGGCCTATATATACCACACTGTCATATATCATGACGTCACTGTCACTGCCAGTCTCATAAACACCACTACTGACATCCGTGGTGACAGACACCTTGTTACAGTTAAAATAGTGGTTAGATAATCTTTTTAATCATTTGTCTTTGTGCCATGTTACTTACCAACAGTATTAGGTTCACCAAAACCAAATCAAGGGGTGATTATGTTCACAAAACATGAAAATTATGCTATTATAACTTCCGCAGAATTCCAGTTTTCAGAGGTTGGCGCCATAACATTAACCGGAAACATGTTAGTGATTGGTTAAGATGGAAATTATGCGGACCAATGAAAATGAACAAAAACATTCTTCTCCGACTCTAGCATGTCGTCTATTTTTAGATTTAACAAGAAGGTATGTGTTATATTTGGTTATTTATTTATTGACAATCTCCAATGTTTTGTTTTCGTTTAGGCTATTTCTATTTGATGCATATATTCCGTCAGTAAAATTTGTAAGTTTTTAACTACCAAATGTGGCATCATGACCTCCTTGTGTATCTCGAATTCCTTGCAATTGCACGGAGTGAGTATCGAAGAAATACTTCTCAGCCGTCATGGTCGAAGCTAGGCCAGCAAATTTGATACCACGCTATGATCATGGCTGTCGAGTGATAGCACTCAGTTTCTGCCGCCTCAGACGTGATTTACTCTCGAGGAATGTTGCCGTTGCATAAATTTGTCTATATTACTTGCTCTTTTACTCAGTAAAATGGCTTCTTAATTTATTCGCATATAATTTTATGCATTAATTGTGGTAAAAATTGGTCAAATAATAAATCTAGACGATGTAATATTTCTGCTGGCTTTTCAATCGATCGCTAAATAAATAATCAATATAACAAAATTTATATCTAGAGCTCAAATCAGTGAGATATTTTGAATTATAAAAATGTGAAATCAGATAACGGGACTTTGTGATCCTGTTGATCTTACTGGTTGAATGATTTTGACAGCTATGGCTTTATTAGTTAGTCAGACAGCACGTGCTGTGTATATAGTGTGCAATGTAGGTCAATTCATTTGTTCATACAAATATCCCGAAATCTCCTCTAAGACTAAATTTTCTGATCGATCTGGGCCTTAATTTGACATGTCTGATATAAGGTTTGATAAAACTAGCATTAATTTCATTGATACAGACCATTCAGACATTGTTAAATAGTTCAATTGACTGCTGGCATTTGCTCAGGTCACTTTATTGATTGAAATTAGGTCATTATCGTGAGGATACTCATCCATTTAATCTTCCTTCATTCATTCTTTAATGAATATATTTAAAACAGATGGTTACACTATTTATAAGATATTTGTAATTATTAAGAATGTAAAAGGTTGTAGTTATAGTATTGAAAGAGATTTAGGTCATGACAAAAGGCTATAAATATTGTAACTCAATACTACATTGTTTCAAATAGTAGTAGATATCTTCTTAAAATGCTCCTTTTATATGGAACCATATTGCATTCATGAATAATTTTTTTCATTATGTACATAGCAGTATACTACCAATATTAGAATATACAAATACCCATAATCACCTCTATGTTGTGCTATAAACCAATTCTTGTGTTATACACAATTATTGTGCTGTAAAAAAAAAATTATTAACCATTTCTTATGTTATTTTAAATAACTCACATTGCTCTGATATGAATTTTATTTAGTAAACAATGTTAGACATTTTATAACTGGCTCTGTTGTAATATGAACTTTTTTAATAACCAGTTCTTATGTTTTACAGATTTATAATAACCCACATTTTATTTAATAACTAATTATTCTGTTTGGACATTTTTATCACTTTCATTCAATAACCCAACTCTGCTGTAATATACACTGTCTTTATTTAATAACCAACTCTATGTAATGTACACTTTATTTAAAAAAAACAGCTCTATGTAATGTACACTTTATTAAAAAACAGCTCTATGTAATGTACACTTTATTAAAGGGATAATAGGCGTTAGAATACACTTGTCCTACTGCTTATATTTGTGTTTAATATTGACTATTAGTTAAATAAGTATGCATCTTACACTTTACCAAATTTTAAAAAAACACAATAAAAATATATTCGGAATTTAAAAAAAAAGGGAGCCAGCGACGATTCCATTCAGTTTGAGAATAAAAGCGTCTGGTAAATCAACGCTAAAACATCATTGTGCAATTCAACAGTAGGGGTCAAGGACGTGTGAAACCCACATGTAAGAGTTATTTCCCTTTATATTTTATAATTTGAAAATCGCTTGATGGATGGCTTAAGCGTTTTATGATTAACTACTTTATTTTGGGGATTTATCAGATTTAAGAGGGATTTTGATGTATAGGTATGACACCAGGTAAGTCCACTGATGGATATATACTGTTATTGTCAAAATTTGAGTGAACTTAAATTTTTATGTTCGTTCTAACGCCTATTATCCCTTCAAAAAACAGCTCAATGTAGTGTACACTTTGTTAAAAAAACAGCTCTATGTAATGTACACTTTATTAAAAAAAACAGCTCTATGTAATGTACACTTTATTTAAAAACAACTCTATGTAATATACACTTCATGTAATAATTATGCCTATGTAAATTACACTGGCTTTATTTAATAAAGCAATTCTGCTGTTTTATACACTTCATTTGATAACTTAACTGAAGTATAAACTTTCTTCAAAAAACAAGTACATTATAATTCATTTAATAACTTAACTTTGCTATATTATTCATCATTATACATCAGTGGACTTACCAGGTGTCATAACTATACATCAAAATCCCTCCATAATCCAATAAATCCAAAACTAAGTATCAGTCGCTGAATATATCCAGTAAGCGAATTTCAAATAGTAAATCTTGGAAATGCATTGTTATCATGTAACTTCCTGAAAGCAAAGAATACTAGAAGACATGACACAAATCGTAGTTAATGTTCGATATATTAATAATAAACTTATAAAATACCGTGAAAAAGCAATTTATATAATTAAGTGAGAGACACATACTTATTTAACCATGGTCACTACCAGTACTTGGCACAAATAATATTCATAGGACAAGTGTTTCTTAGATGCTCTATTCCTACTGTGCCGTTATTTACCTTCATACTTGTTTTCCCTTTGGATCTGTTTTTTGGGGGGAATTGTATAAAGTTTGAGTTTACATAAGTTAAGTTGCACACTACTCATAATAAGCATAGATAGCAAGAATTACAATTTGCCTAAATTGTTGGCCAAGCTTAATGTGAATAGACAAATTATATCATTACTAGGACATATAAGTTTTAAAAATCATAATTCACAAAGAATTGCATATATTGATTTATCAGTTTTCTTTTATTTCAAACTGATATTGAAACAAGAAATGAAGAAACCTCAACATTTTCCTTGATTTTTGTATTGGTTACAGATATTTTATATAGGCTACAGGGTATATTATATTTTATTATTTCTATTCTTTACTTTCTTTCAGAGTAATAAAATATTGGCTAGTAAAGATGTAAATTTAGACTTTTTTTAAAGAAGTATTATTGGTAACTATATTTCACTTTTAGATGGTTTGACACAATTTTCCATTTCTCTAGTGGAGCGCATTTCTTTTTAGATGTGGTTGAAACTTGCCATGCTTATAAATGTAGATTGATGAGATCGTACATGAATGTGTAATTGGCAAGGATTCAAAGAATCTTGAGTTTATAAAAGCGGGTCAAAAATATTCATTAATACAATGATTCTGAATGAATATTTGACCTGATTGGTAATGTTTCAGTTTTGTACCTATGCAGCCAAATTAAGTATATATGTTAATGTGGAAAAAATGTTCAATTTATAGGCTAACAACTTGTTTTATGCTTACCCATAAATTGTGCTTTGCATCATTGTCCCGATCTTTCAAATCAATTATCTTATTGCCTTAATAGTTCTTGAAATAGAATAGAAACCGTGTAGTAGCTCATCACATTGTTGTTTTTTTTTCCATTTTTAATGCTCTAAATAATGTCTTGTCACAAAGAAATCACAGAAATGACATGTTGGACCGAATCTTGGCTAGTTTAATTGATAAAATCTGAGATGAAATCAGGATTTTTATTGATCAATTTTACTTTTTTTTATACATATTAAAATTTAAAAATTTCTCTATTTCAGAAGACCAGAAATGGCTAGTTACTTTGTTTTATGGATAGTACAACCAAATGGCTAAGATGGTTGCTATGCTCATCACCTCCTCCTATTAAAGATGAAAACGGCAGAAATGAAAAATGATGAAGGAGAGCAGACTGATAAGAAAGAAAGTGAGATAGCAAGTACTGTTTGTCAATCAGCTGAAGAATTGAAAGATGGTGAGAAGTCTATCAATCCTACAGAAGCTGTGGATGATTTGCAAAATATATTAATAGAGGAAGGAATCAAAGTTACTGGAAATTGTACTGAAAGGAAATCAATTGATGTGGTTGAGAATCACATTGACAGCTCTGAATCAGACATTAAAACTGGTAATAAATTGGTAGAAGGTGAACCAGAAATCAGAAAACCACCTAAAAAACGCAGAAATGAAGTCATTAACTTGACATCAAAATCCGAAGTTAGTGGTGAGCCTGTTGTCCGGCTTGAAAATTGTATGAACTCTTTGATTGTTCCAGTGAAGGAAGAAAAGGTGCCTTGTCCAGAAACTTCCACTCCAATCACTATTGAGCCTTTAAAGTCAAAAAGAACACCAAAGAAACGAAAGTTCCATGATGATGATCTTATGATCACACCAAAACCTAGGCCAAAGCCACGTAAAAAGTCCCCTGCGAGGCAAAATGTAGCTGACAATAGCGCTAAAGAAGAAGTTCAAGTTGTGAACCCATTAGAGACATTGGCTAAGGTGGCTGAAGAAATGGCTGCGCTTGAAGGAATTGTAGACAAAGATGACAGTCCAGATTCATGCAAAGTCAATGGAAATCCAGATGATGAGAATGCTTCAGAAACTCTAAATTGTGGTGATATTGGTAAAAAGAAGAAGCGTACTAAAAAGAAAAAGGAAACTTCAATTGAAAATGATCCTAAGATTGAAAACGAAAATGTTCTTTTTGATAATGAAATAAATGAAAGTGAAGATTTACCAGTATCCAATGAAGAAGCAGTAAACTCTGTTAAGAAAGTGAAGTCAGTTAAAGCAAAAAAGTCCAAGAAGGCTGTTGAAGTCATATCTGCTGCAGCACCCATAGAAATCCAAGAACCTTATCAAGTACTAGATGAAATTCCTCATCCTGTATTGTCATCAAAGACTAAATCCATTAAATCTAAATCCAAGAAAAAGAAATCAACTGAAGTTGCCAAAGAAGCAGTAAATGATAGTCAAGAAGAGACTAAGGAGTCAGTTAGCTGTACAGTAAAGCAGAAGTCGTCCCCTAAATCAAAAAAAAAGAAACGAAAAAGTGATGAGATTGTTATTGAACAAGGTATACAACAAAATGGAAATACTAGTATTGATATTGAAGATGAAGAAGTTGACAAGGAACCAACTGACACTAAAGTGGAAATTGAAAAAGAGGATGAACCGAAACCTAAGAAGAAGAAGAAAATGAAAAAGATCACACCAGAAATCAGTGATACCATTGTACACAAGGAAATGAATGGTGAAGTCTTATCAGAAGGAATGGATGTGAAAGAAGAAAATTGCAAGTCTGTGGACAAAAAATTAAAAGTGAAAAAATCAAAACTCCCCATAGTTTCTGGAGATGCTTTAGAAAAACAGATGGAAGAAACATTTGATTTTGTAATTAATCATTTAGTGTTTGAAAATGGTGTTAGTGAAAGTCACAGTGATGAGGACAATGAACCAGCTGACAAAACTGATAAATGGACTGCTGAAAGTAAAACTGCTGAAAATGAAACTGTTGAGGAAATTGTTGAAACAAAATCAGATTCTTCTAAAAACAATGATGCAGACCTGGACTCTAAACCAACTGAAGAAGGTGCAATTAAAAAAGTGAAAAAGACTCTGCCTGTGCTAGATTGTCCTGTTTGTGATGCAAAAGTGAAAGGTAAATCATCGTTGAGTAGACATTTGCGAAATATGCATCAGCAAACATTACCAGGAAATATTTTTAAATGTGAGAAATGTGACTATAACACTGACAAAAAACCATTACTAGCTAAACACATGCTTACACATGATATATTTATGTGTTCAAGGTGTATATTTCAAGGTGAAACTAAAGAGTTATTAACTGATCATTTATGGCAAGCACATGAGATCAAACAAAAAACTGTCAAAATGAAAATGTGTAAAAAGTGTTCACGATATATTAAATGTGAAGACATGTCTCTTGAGGAACATATTGAAAAATGTGAAGGGAAAGTTCCTTTAAAGTGCTCTGAATGTAGCAAGGAATTTACTTATGAATCTTCATTAAAGGAACATATAAGAACTCATTTTCCTGATCAGCCGAAAAAATATAGTTGCGATAAATGTTCATATACCACAAACTATCGTAATAATTTAGTCAAACATGGAATGAACAAACACGTGGAACGTGAACGTGATAAAGTCTGTAATGAATGTGGAAAAGCTTTCTATTCAGATGAAAAATTGAACGCTCACATTAAGATTCACACAAGTGAACGAAATTATCCTTGTAGTATCTGTGAGAAACGTTTTAAAACCCCCTCTCAGTTAAAAAACCATGAGGCAACTCACAGTAAAGATAAACCATTTAAATGTGAAAAAGAAGGGTGTGTGAAAGAATTCCGAACAGCTAGATTATTACGAATTCATGTTAAAGATGTTCATACTCTAGCAGGAAGTGGAGAAAGACGACATTGTACAGTTGAAGGCTGCAAGTTTTCATTTGTTAAAATGTGTCATTTTAAACGGCACTACATAACACATACAGGCAAGTATTCTTCATAGTCTTTGAATTTGAGTTAGTATTTGTTGAGACAGTATTCTTAGTAGTCTTTGAATTTGAGTTAGATCACTCAGACAGTATTCTTAGTAGTCTTTGAATTTGAGATCATACAGACAGTATTCTTAATAGTCTTTGAATTGAAGATCATACTCATTCCAGTTATTTCCCTTCAATCTATTACTTGTATCATTGCATACTGACAGTATTGGTCTTTGAATTTGAGATGATACTGACAGTATTCTGAATAGTCTTTGAAATTGAGTTTGATCATTCAGACAGTATTCTTAATAGTCTTTGAAATTGAGTTTGATCATACAGACAGTATTCTTTTTAGTGTTTTAGTTTTTGAATTTGAGATCATACTGACAGTTTTCTTAATAGTTTTTGAATTTGAGTTAGATCATACAGACAGCATTCTTAATAGTCTTTGAATTTGAGTTAGATCATACAGACAGCATTCTTAATAGTCTTTGAATTTGTGTTAGATCATACAGACAGCATTCTTGATAGTCTTTGAATTTGAGTTAGATCATACAGACAGTATTCATAATAGTATTTGAGTTTGATCACTCAGACAGTATTCTTAATAGTCTCTGAATTTGAGATCATACAACAGTATTCTTAATAGTCTTTGAATTTGAGTAAGATCATACAGACAGTATTCATAATAGTCTTTGAATTTGAGTTAGATCATACTGACAGTGTTCATAATAGTCTTTGAATTTGAGTTAGATCATACTGACAGTATTTTAAATAGTCTTTGAATTTGAGATCACACAGACAGTATTCTTAATAGTCTTTGAATTTGAGTTAGATCATACAGACAGTATTTTAAAGACGGTAGTCTTTGAATTTGAGATCACACAGACAGTATTCTTAATAGTCTTTGAATTTGAGTTGGCAGAAGAGTAGGACATAAAACTCCATTCATTTCATTTCATTTGATTTGAGATCATACAGACAGTATTTTTAATAGTCCTTCAATTGAAGATAATACAGCCAGTATTCATAATAGTTTTTGAATTTGAGATCATACAGACAGTATTTTTAATAGTCCTTGAATTGAAGATCATACAAACAGTATATTAAATAGTCTTTGAATGAGAGATCATACAGACAGTATACCTTATAGTCGTTAAATTTGAGATCATACAGACAGTATACTTAATAGTCTTTGAATTTGAGATCATACAGTCAGTATTCTTAATAGTCTTTGAATTTGAGATCATACAGACAGTATATTAAATAGTCTTTGAATTTGAGATCATACAGATGGTATACTTAATAGTCTTTGAATTTGAGATCATACTGACAGTACACTTAATACTCTTTGAATTTGAGATCATACAAACAGTATTTTTAATAGTCCTTGAATTGAGGATCATACAGATATTATATTAACTAGTCTTTGAATTTGAGATCATACAGACAGTATACTTCATAGTCTTTGAATTTGAGATCATACAGACAGAATTCTGAATAGTCTTTGAATTTGAGATCATACAGACAGTATATCAAATAGTCTTTGAATTTGAGATCATACAGACGGTATAATTAATAGTCTTTGAATTTGAGAACATACAAACAGTATACTGAATAGTCTTTGAATTGAAGATCATACAGACAGTATATTAAATAGTCTTTGAATTTGAGATCATACAGACGGAATACTTTAAAGTCCTTGCATTTGAGATCATACAGACATTATACTTAATAGTCTTTGAATTTGAGATCATACAGACAGTAAACTTAATAGTCTTTGTTTTTGAGATCATACAGACAGTATTCTTGATAGTCCTTGAAAATGAGATCATACAGACAGTATAATTAATAGTCTTTGAATTTGAGATCATACGGACAGTATACTGAATAGTCTTTGAATTGAAGATCATAGAGGGAGTAAATTAAATAGTCTTTGAATTTGAGATCATAAAGACAGTATATTAAATAGTCTTTGAATTTGAAATCATACAGACAGTATTCTTAAAATTCCTTGAATTTGAGATCATACAGACAGTATATTAAATAGTCTTTGAATTTGACAGTATTCTGAATAGTGCTTGAATTTTAGATCATACAGACAGCATTCTTAATAGTATTTGAATTTGAGTTAGATCACTAAGACAGTATTCTTAATAGTCTTTGAATTTGAGTTAGACTACTAAGACAGTATTCTTAATAGTCTTTGAATTTGAGTTAGATCACTAAGACAGTATTCTTAATAGTCTCTGAATTGAAGATCATACAGGCAAGTTTTTTTAATAGCTTTTTATACGCCCACATGGAAATGTTGACGTATATTGCCATCGCCCCTGTCCGTCCGTCCGTCGGTCTGTCCACATTTGTTGTATAGAGGCTACAGTTCTTATCCGATCTTAATGAAACTTGGTATACATGTATGTATTGATCAGATCTCTGTCAATTTCGAAAATGGAAATATCGAATGAACGGATTTTGAGTTATTGCCCTTGACTTAGTAAAAACGTGTGAAATTTGGGTTGTATCCAAGATAGAGGCTAAAGTTTTTATCCAATCTTAATGAAACTTGGTATGCATGTATGGAAATTATCGAATGAACAGATTTTTATACGCCCACATTTATATGGATAAACTGTTTTTGAGTTATTGCCCCTGCCTCTATATTTGTTGTAAACACAATAGAAGCTACAATTTTCAATGGATTTTAAAGATACTTGGTGTGAGCATTGGTATTGATAAGAGGCGGTCAACTTTGAATTTGAAGATTTTTTTCGATGAACTGTTTTTGAGCTTATTTACATCACGTCAAAATTAATTGTTGATGCAATAGAAGCTACAATTTTCAATGCATTTGAATGAAACTTCGTATGAGCATTGGAATTGATAAGGCGGTGGTCAGGTTCAAATTTGACGATTTTTTAATGAATAGTTTATTAGTAATTGCCCTTGACTAAGTAAAATTGCGTAAAAAATTCATTTTCTGTAGACACTATAGAAGCTACAATTATCTATGGATTTTAATGAAACTTGGTATGAGCATTGGAATTGATAAGACAGCAGTCAAGTTTGATTTGGACGATTTTGTGATATTCAGTTTTGGAGTTATTGCCCCTGCATCTATATTTGTTGTTGACAAAATAGAAGCTACAATTTTCAT
Organism: Nipponacmea schrenckii; assembly: GCA_030562195.1. Lineage (NCBI taxonomy): Eukaryota > Metazoa > Mollusca > Gastropoda > Lottiidae > Nipponacmea > Nipponacmea schrenckii. The sequence goes on from JAUJPP010000005.1 coordinate 28,751,966, forward strand.
TGGATTTTGATGAAACTTGGTGTGAGCATTGGAATTGATAAGACAACAGTCGAGTTTTAATTTGGCAATTTTTTTGATGAACAGTTTTTGAGTTATTGCCCTTGATGTAGTAAAATCTTGTCAAAATGTTAGTTTCGATGCAATAAATCCTCCAATTTTCAGAGGATTCTCATAAAACTTGGTGTGAGCATTGTAATTGATTGGACCTCAGTCAAGTTTGAATTTGACAGTTTATCAATGAACTGTTTTGAGTTAATTGCCCTTGACTTTGTGAAATTGCGTCAAGATTCTATTGGGGTTTCGATAAGAAGCTTTAATTTTCAAAAGATTTTGATGGAACTTGGTGTAAGCATTAGAATAGAGAAGATATTAGTCAAGTTTGAATTTCCAACTTTTTTAATGAATGGTTTTTGTTTTATTGCCCTTGACTTAGTAATATTGCGTCAAAAATATTTGTGGGTGCAAAATAAGCTACAATTTTTTAATAGATTTGATGAAACTTGGGATGAGTATTGAAATAGATAAGATTGTGGTCAACTTTTAATTTGACGATTTTCCATGAACAGTTTTTGAGTTTTTGCCCTTGACTTCAATATCCATTTAGTGAATGTTTTTGAGTCATTGCTGAATTTATTTTTCAAATTCAATGCTGCCAGTGGGCGTATGTTACCTTGCCTGGCAAGCTATCTTTTATTCATTTGATTTATTTTCCTTCAATCCAGTACTAAAATCATTGCATGCATTTCATCATTCAAATTTTGAAATGATGACCTTGTTATAATTGGCTGAAATAGACCAAAAAAATAAGTCTGAATTGTAAAATAACTATTAGACTCCGTAGATACAGTCCACTGTTAACAAATCGTAGGAAAAAAATTTGATTAGAAATAACACATGTTAATTACTTTTATATATTATGAATGTGTTTTGGTTATCATCAAGAGATATCTTGGCATTAATTACTGATGATACCATAATAAGTTGAGTTGCCCCAATAATTAGTTTTTCATTCCTGTGCTTAGATTTATGAAACAAACCATAAAAATTTATATGTGCAAGTGTGTTGATAAAAATTAATGTTACATAGTTTTGAATGCCCTGCCTGACAAGCTATTCTGACAAATGCACTATTTTGCTGGATTATTAAAAAGGTATTGTTTTTATACACCCACATATGGACATATATGGTCGTCACCCTGTCCGTCGGTCAACATTTGTTGAGGGTACAATAGAAGCTACAATTTTTAATGGATTTTGATGAAACTTGGTGTGAGCATTGGAATTTATAAGACGGCGGTTGAGTTTGAATTTGATGATTTTTTGATGAACTGATTTTGATTTTTTGCCCCTGACACCATTTTTGTGGGTGCTATAGAAGCTAAATTTTATTTTGGATTTTGATGAAACTTGGTATGAGTATTGGAATTGATAAGATGGTGGTCAATTTAACTACACATGCGTTAATTTCCATTTGGATTGTTTACTTCCCCTTAATTACTAGCAATAACAGCTAATAAAGTAAACCAATTATGTTAAATAAAAACTTAAGTTGAAACACGAATGCTATTGCCTAAAGGAGAAGTGCATGAATTAATTCTGACTGAGTTGATGGCTCGTGTGTGTGCTGCAGTTTATAAAAACCATTGAACATTGTAGCTTCTATCCACTCACAATATAATTTTGACGCAATTTTACTAAGTCAATGGCAATAACTTAAAAACCATTATGGCAAAATCATCAACGTCGAACTTGACCTCCCTCTTATCACTTGTAATTTCTGATTAACAGTTCTCGAGTTATTGCCCTTGAATTAGTAAAATCAAGTCCAAATTTTATTGTGGGTACAATAGAAGCTACAATTTTTAATGAAGTTGTTCTATGAAACTTTTTGTGAACTTTGGAATTGACAAGACAGCAGTCGAGTTCAAATTTGATGACTTAGATGAAGGGTTTGATTGTATATATAGATGTTATTAATCTAAGGAAAAAATCATTTAACAATGCTGATGTGTGGGCAGATGTTACCTTGCCTGGCAAGCTGTCTTTAATTTTGCTATTGAAGTATTGAGGGTTTTATTTATATTTTCAGGTGAAAGAAAATACCATTGTCCATATGAAGGCTGTGGTAAATCCTTTAGACATGCAGATAATTTAAGAGTTCATAAAAGGCAGCATACAAATGAGAAACCTGTGCAATGTGATAAGTGTAGTTTTAGATGTCGTCAGAAAAGCTCATTATACTATCATATAAAACGTTATCACCCCCCAGAAGATAGCAGTTCTGGCTCTACTAATAATAATAGTGCTAAGTTAACTAACTGTAAGTCTGAAAATCCAATCAGTGATGTTGCTGATTTCAAGAGTGACTTAAAGGATGTGGTATCCTCACAAATTGATGAGAAAACTGATCAAAATATAAGATCTGATGAACAATGCTCCAATAATGCAACAACCAAACCTGCTGTTGAAGATCTCTATGAATTCAAATCAGATGGGGATTCAGCAGATGAAAAACCTGCCATTTTTAGGAGGGAGAATTTCAAAGATAAAGATCTTATAAGCAGTCTACCTCTACCAAAGGTTCCCATTGATCTCCCAATGGAGTCTGAAGCAGATGCTAATACAGCAAAAACTAAGAAAACTGTAGCTAAGAAAAATGGAAAGAAATCTCCAAAATCACCTAAAGCTAAAATTGATTCTGAGGAACAAAATAAAATACCAGTCAAGAAAATTGCCAAGAAGAGATCTGCTGGTAAAAATACAAAGTCAAAGAAGGTTTTAGCTGAGCAGAGTGAAGAAAAGTCTGACAGTGAAACTGAAACGGAAATGGCAAAACCTCCACCAGTTAAGTCTCGAAAAAATTCCATTCTTAAGAAAAAACCTATAAAGAAATCGTCATCTAAGAAAACCCCACCATCAACAAGAAACTTGAGAAAGCGCAAGCCTTCTGTAGCCATGATTACAAAAAAGAAAACTACAAATGTGAAAGGTGGAAAAAAGAAAGGTGGCACTAAAAAAGTTGGAAAGAAGAAAGAAATTGTAAAATCTGATTCTGAAACAGAACATGAAGACAATACTGAGGAAATAGAAGAAGATAAACACATAAATGGGGAGACACAGGACTCTAATAAGCAGACTGAGAACAACTTATCTCCAGAAAGTCCAACTATTAATTATAGTGATGCCAACAGCCAAGGAGAATCTTACGACCAGCCATCAAACCAAGGCCTTGAGGATGCAAAGTCTCAAGAAGATATTTTACAACTTTCAAAGAAAATACCAGCAGAGGCCGAAGATGACAATGCAATGACCGGTATGCCTGAGGAGGATAATCATAGTGCGAGATCAGCTTCACCTTTTGATGATATGAGTGATGATCTTTCTTTAACTCCACCTAGAGCACCTGCTCCACCACCTCCTCCAGAGGAAGATGATGATGAACTAGGACCACCACCTCAGATAATGGAACACTTGAATCAAGAGGCACAGGACCATGGTATTATGATGGACCAAAATATGTCCCTTTCTTTACCAAGGACTCCATCTATGCCTGAAGCTATGGCAAGAGAAAGTTTTGAAAGTTACCCTGGCAATGTTGAGACGTCACCTGTTTTATCTGCACCAGGATCTGTAGCAGGACCAGGTTCAGTACAAGGACCAGGATCTGTCCAAGGACCAGGATCAGTGCAACCTCCAGGTTCTGTACATGGACCAGGCTCTGTTCATGGTCCAGGTTCAGTTCATGGTCCTGGGTCTGTTCATGGGCCTGGCTCTGTTCATGGACCTGGCTCTGTGCAACCTCCTGGATCTGTTCATGGTCCCAATTCAGTGCCAGGTGCAATATTGAGTCCAGATTCAGTGCCACCACAACCACCACCACAGTTTATGCCAGGAGAAACAGAATCAGAAAAAGATCTAATAGGTCAATATTTAGATGATTTGAATGCTCATCCAAATGATTCAAGATCATCAGTTCCAGAAGAGTCATCAAGGTTACAAAGATTGGAAGAATTAGCTGAAAAGCCACATGATTTTAGCAGATATTCTCAAAGACCTCCATCAACCTCTTTAGTTTTACCACCTGGAATACAACCAGGAGTGGTTGATATGTCACATAGGAGAATGGAAATATTAGCATCCGATCGTCAGCATGAATTTGTAAGAGACACTGCTTCTGCTCTACCACGAATATCTGACTCTTCATATGACAGTTTTTCAATTAATTCATTACATAGCTCATCTCGGGAAAATTTACTCCGATCCAGTGACACCCCTCTTTCATTTAGTACTCCCAGTGCAGCCCCAGGATTTATTAGACTGACTGATGCAGATGCTATACTACAAAGACAGAGAATGACAACGCCTTTCTTACCTCCACCAGGTGTACCCCAAACTGATAGGACATTAGGAAGGTTGCCAGAACCTCCGTTAAGACCACCAAATCCTCCCTTATTGCGTCAAACTCCTATGGGAAGGGAGGATATGTTTATGCCTCCAACTGTGCCAGGAACAATGCCTAGAAATCCACTGTATAATGCTTGGCCTGGGCAGGATGTCAGACCACCTCATTGGCCACAAGCTCCATACTTACAACGTACTTTAGATAGACCAGCAAATGCTGCTCCTGCTCCATTTTTTGCGAAGGACAACTACCTCTCTAGCATGTTTGATCCATCACGGACCATGACTGAGCGTAACATGTTTGCAAGTTTGTCATCTCCTCAACCACAGCGTGAAATATCTGGTGAAAGCTTCCCATCACTTGATAGATTTGAGCTTAGTAATTATTTTAGCAGCCATCCATACTCAGGTACGCCTTCATTGGACTATAGGTCTTCAGCTTGTGGCACTGCTCAGAAAGCATTAGATGAAAGATATAGACAATCTGCTGCAGCTGGTATGAGTGATTTTCGAACTTTACCGCCAACTTCATCCTCAGATGTGTTCAGTGGTATAGGTGTAAATAGTAGTTTTAATTTAGACAAATATGTGTACCCTCGTGAACCTATGTACCATCCACAACATATGACAGAGAATTCAAATAGTGCTTTTCTTTCCCATTCGACACCGTCACAACATTCTGTGTTCGATCGTGATTATTCACACCGAACGTTATATCCCCATCAAAATAGTCCGTATCCATTTATTGATGAAAGACAGTATCCAACGGCAGCCAAATTGTCTCATACAACTACAGCATCAATGTCACAAGACATTATCAGTCGGGCAGCACCGACTGATAACCCCGTTCAAGATCCTTATCGTTGTGGTGTCTTATATAATGTTATGAATAGATATTAACTTTGTTATTTATTTTTTTTATTACTATTTTCATTTTTTACATTGTTATCAATATATTTTTCTACTTCATTTCTTTTTAGTAAGTTAATGATACTAATTTTTTGTTTTTACAAGAGTCCTAAGAGCCCTGTCACACTGAATTGAGACCTTTTTTGGTGTTACGGCAATAAGAAATATGCCAGGTCTCAGGAGGCAATTCCTTTGTATTGTTGATGAGGTCCAAATCAGATAGCTGTCCAAACCAAACACTTTGCCAATAATTTGTGACCAACGAAAGATGTCTATACACTCAATCTAGGCTTGAGTGGCAACTTGACCAAATTAAATTTTCTGCCACTGTTCAAGTGCAGAAAGGAGGCTTTCTGGTGTGACCGGGCTATTTTGTATCTATCAATAGTTATGATTATATTTTCAAACTAATTAAAATTTCAATACATTAAAAGGAATACATTTTTATTTGTTTTCCTATCCTCAATGAGTCAGAAATTCAAGTCAAATAAAACCAATTTGGGTTTTGTAGCAGGCAAGAACAGATTATATTGAGAAATGTGTCAAGAAAAAGATTATAAGGTGATATATCTCATATAGAACAGGAACTTTTGACTGCAAATTACCGTGTTCTAATTAAACATCAATAGTTAAATACCCCTTTAAAATGCTCAAAGTAAAAAGAAAATGTTTGAATAATCTAATCTACATTATAAAATCTGTCTAGTATGGTTGCTCTCAAACTGCATAATGTATTTATTGCATGACTTTAAGTTGTTAGTTGGGATTTTTATGTTAAAAGAAACCAGGTAAAAAAGGCTATATGACTGTTACTATTGTATCAAGTGAACATCTGCAATATTTCCCTTCACAGAGAATTAAATCTGGAAAGAGTAATTTTTGTCTCTTAAGATTGTAATGAATTCACATTAGGTATACTAAAATACACTGAAAAATAGTTTTGTTTGTTAAATATAATGGATCGGTAAATTAGAGCAGAAAGTAGTAGATATCCACAACATCTAAACGCCACATTTTCAGTCTGCTTAAAATTATGCAGGATGAGCTTGATGCCTTGCAAGTTGAACATCAGAACAAGATTGTATTACATTTCAAATGCTGATAAAGAATGGTGTTAACACACTCAAAATATTATGCATATTATAGTGAATTCACTACCATTCTATGTCCCACCCCAGCAAAACTCCCAGACAATTTAGTTAGTGATCTTTTTTTATCTTAATTTTCATTTTTTATATGTATCTATTACATATTGTTTCAAATTGTGTGATCTATATAATTTATATAGCCAATGGAATGAAATTTTTTAACTTGTTAACTTATAGTCTACAATATGTGATGTTTAGTTTAGAATAAAATGTATGTTACTCTATATAAATTTATATATATATATTTGTTAATAAAATCATTTTTATGTTAATGGTTCAATACTAGTTGAAAGTCATTATTAGACTCTCTCAACACACCTATTTTTATTCACTTTCGAAAACTTTGCACGAAAATTAATCTCCTTGTGGAGTATAAAATTCACACTGTTGCGTCAACTTTACTTGAAGTGTCCTGCTTTTGCTTTATAGTGATATATATATCTACATTGTTGTTTCCTTCTTGATTTTTATAAATCTTAAAATTGCTGACTTGAGATCTTATTTGTTTTGTTGCAGTTCAATTGAATAATATATTCTAAGTACCGGTACTTAAAATGATGTTAACCACAATTCAACTACTATTGGTTATATTGGTTATCTCTGTCTGTTTTGATACAGTCATTCTAAAATCCATTTATTTATAAATTTCAGGCTATTTAGACTGATGTCCTCAAATTACTTTAAAAATAAAGTTGTTCTCTATGCCATCTAATTTAAATTTAATTAAAATTTTGTATCTTTCTTGTTTTCTGATGTTTAAGTCTTCTATGAAGACTAAGAATATAAGAAAATAAAAAAGATACAAAATTGTCCATTATTTATTAGATCTTCTATTAAAGTAATTGACACATATTTTAAGAACATTTCAGAACTGAATATTTTGTTTAAAGATAGATGATGACTTCATATTCTTCCTCAAAATGAAATAAAAGTTTCAGAATTCTTTTAAGTGTGTGAAAGGGTCTATGGCTTTTTATTTTCCAGATGTCAGTTGAAATATAGCACATAACCCCTACATAATGTTCTTTACAGCAATATTAGTTTGATTGTTTTAGATTAGTTTATTACTAGAGTAAGGACATACCTAATAGATATATAATCAGTTTTGTTAAGGTTGTTTATTCCTGTAGGTTGAGTTTATTGATATGTTTCTATAATAGAATTTGCTTAAAAGCACAAAAGACTGTGTTTTCCTAAAAAAAGGGACAAATTTGTTTTAGACAAAAAGTTCAATTCAATCAGAATTGTCACAGGATTGTTTTGTATATAAATTTAATAAAATATACTTCCAAGTTTGGTAGCCTTATCTTGAAATGAACTGATTTTTGTACACAATCCTTCTTTTACTATTATTCCAAGGTATTATGAAAATTTGGCCACGTCGTTTGAGATATTTAATGACATATTCTTAAGTCATAAAACACTTGTAGTTCATCAATTTCAGAGCAATTTTTATTTAAAACCACAACAAACAAAAACAAAGTAAAATTTCAATTATTATTTTTTAAATCTAGAATTGATTTCCAAATTTGAGCAACTTCCTTATTTCAACCAGAAATGGATAAGTTATAAAGCAAAGATATGGTTTTATATATAATTTTTATGGCATAATGATTTTAACAGTATTTTACTTCCTATTATACTTGGAATAGAAAATAGAAATGAATCAGTTTAAACACATTCTTTGCATAGATGGCTGAAAATATATTTTCAAAGAAGAGTCATTTGTGGTTAAGGTAAATTCTGCTTAGGGTTAAATAATTTTGAGACTGTAGAAGTAGTAGATCATATTTTTTATGTGGATTCGAAGTTGGCTGATGGAACAAAGCAACTATGTCCACTACTTACACATGAAAATGTTATTTAATATGATCTCACCAACAACCTATCTGTCAGTCAAAATGTCAATTGATTTTGTAATAAAGAATTTGGCCAATTTGATGCAGAAGTGGGTTTGGTTCTAATAAAGATTAGAATTTTTTCTTATCTGATATTTTTCATCTACATTGCACCTTACAAGTTTTATACCACTATTCCTTTCTAATGACCTTATTTCTCACCAATCAAAGCGCTTAATGTAGTACAGATGATCTGCTGGATCAGCTTCATCATAATTTGTCAATAGGCCAAACCTTACCTACTTTTTATTAACATATATGTTCCCTTTCATTTCCAATACTTTCATTGTAATATATTCATTCTATAACAAAGTTTAAAGGAACACAATAATGTTGTGTTAAAAATATATAGATATATTTTAAAAAAATGATTTGTAGAAAATCAATTTTTAGAGTTAGTGTTCTTGAATATATTATATACATACATTTTTTTTAACATATTGTTGTTCAGATGTGTTCAATTTGTGAAGATTTAATATATTAATTATTATTAAGTATATATTCTGTGTAGTAATAAGATATTTGTAAATGTGTGTAGAGAAAACCTTGTATAAAGGTAGTTTTTATCATATATATTACAAATTAGGCTTGTTTTCTTTTTGTTTAATGTTTATATATTATACATACACATAGATCATGTGAGGCAATAAATATCATCTTTGTGAAATGAAAATCCAATTGTGTAACTATTTTTTATACAAATCATTCTCTTTCAGTATCTGTATTACCATAATTATTTAATAGACATATTGCACATCAAGGTGAAATCAAAAGCAGTCTGAGAGGATCATACACACTGACCTAGTTAGTTGTTCTGTACTTGCATAGGTTGACAACGATGATACCAGTGATGTAAGTCTTAGAGGCTGAAAAAATATCAGGTTGTTTTGATTTGATGTTTAATAGCCATGTATGTTACATCCCTCATTTCACGCTGCATGCCTTGATTGTCTTCTAAGTCTAGTTAGGAGGAGACAAGGACATCAAACTTCACATTTCATATAACCCAAAAACCCAGACAGACCTTTCAGCGGTGAGCAACTTAATCAAGAATACAGTATGGTCTATTTTATTATACTCTGTCTACAAGGCTATAAATATACATTACACATTTTGTTGTTGGTTCAAATTATAAGATTACCAGGGCTGTAGAAATACTTGGAACTGTATTTTCATAAGTATGTATCACATTTAGCAAACTTAATTTGTACATTCAATTACTATTAAGAACATTTGTATTTCTAGCACATCTTTATTGCTATTCAATATCACACATTAACTTATAACTTAATCACTCCACTTACACATATCAATTTCATCATTTCTTATGTTTAGGCTTAGATAAGGGAGACAAAATAAAAAATTTATCCCGTTTACACCAAACAAGCGTGCCGAGAGCGATTCCAAAATAATAACATACACGGTTGATTGCTCTCAAACGCGCTTTAATGAAACTCTTCATGATAGAGGTAATTATAGACGTCCATGTAACCTGGATAAAAACAAAAAAGGCTTCGATTGCTGGTAAATTTTCGTAGGAAAAGGTGAAGGTCAGTAATCCGTTCTCGGCACGCTTAACATTTACACAATTTATCTAGTCTGGCCTGAGAACTGTTCCGAGATCACCTTGTTCAGAGAACCAGAATTGTTTTGAGAACGATTGACCATTTGCATAACATACCGTTCTGAGAACAAATAAATTTTGTAGTGTAAACAGGGTTACATAGATTGATTGATTATATGCCTACAGTTGTTGGTGGTATTAAAGCTGCTGCTACATTACGATTCTCACTGTTTAAAAAGTTAAATGTTGATATTGCGTGTTCCTGTAAAGTAAAGTTAATTACATTGTTATTAATATATAAAAAGGACTAGTCATAGCTATCTATTGGTAATACAAGAAGTAATTCTTCATCTTCATAAACCGCTGGCATCTTATTTCTATTCAAATCTATCAGTTTTGTCTTTTTGGTGATCTAAACTTAACACTGATCTAAATACATACTTTACCACAAGATAGAACTCAATATTTCATTTTTTATAGTTTTCTTCAAAATAAAAAATATCATATGTTAATGTTAATTCACCCACAATTAAACATATTTCTTGTGAATTATTGTATAGCACGCAGTTTGTATAAATGTAATAATTCATAGTGATGACTTTCTAAATTGTTTTTTGACTTATTTTGGCGAATAGTAGAACTGATCCTTGGAGGAAAGATTAGTGGATATCTGAAATTGAGCTCTATAAGGTGGTTTGTTAATTACCATGACCAGACAATTGTTTCCCATCAATATATATTTCACTTTGTTTACTTTTCATAAAACTCAATGTATTTTTTAGCAAATGTTGTTTGTTAAGACATGTAATTTAAGCTAAAACTGGCCAAAAAGCATTAAACCTCATCAGAGCAATTGAAAATTAATTTTTCCTTATTAACTACATATACATATACAAATAAGTTAAATTGACTTACTGTTGGCAATATTTCTAGACTTATTTTATGAGATTTTAAATATTTAAGGATATTCATATCAAACTGACTTCCTGAATCACCTATACCAACTATCAGCAAATCTGTACACACAAAAAAATATTTTTTAATACATGGCTCATTGACTTGACTTTCAGGTTTGAAAATAGAAATTGTGTTTTTGGTAACATTCTTTTTAATTCTATGAAGAAAATTGTCCCCCTTTACAACTTTAAGTATATATTTTGTGGACTTAAAGGGATAATAGGCGTTAGCAAATTCTATCTATCAATTAATGGTGAAACTAAGACATCTTCAGATCATGTAAAATATAGGCCTATATCATGAAATACTTGCCTGAAACTTTCAACACAAAAATGTCCTGGACAAAGAAAAATGGAGTGAAAGTCAATGCTTACCTAATTTTGGAGTTAACAATGGAAACAGTGAAAGGGAATTTTCATTAATTTCTGTTGAGTTCCTAACCTGTGTAAAAAAATAAATGTTTTTGATTATTCCTCGGTAATTGTAAAGTGAAGTTTCAATATATAGGCTCTTTCTTCATATTAGACGTATTATGAACCTGGCTTTTAGCATCTGATGGTTTATAGGCAAACAGATTCTTTAAGATACATGTGTAGTTAAGAACAAAAATTACAACTTATGTAAATTAAGGAGTATAAAAATGGTAATTGCAATAGGGACTATATTTCAGGGTGGTTTTAACATTATTCCAACCATTAATCACTAAACACATGGTAATATAATACCGGTAATGAATACATAGTGCTAAGTCAAATAACACACTGAATGTGCTGAAAGTGAAGAAGAACTAGATGTATGAATTTTAAAACATTTTTGACGAAACTTTGGGTATTAAAGGATGTTATTTGATGTTGAGTTTTATTATTTATTACACCAAGTTTAGTATATATCAAATTAATCCCTGTACTACTAGTGGTATTTATGATCCCATCAAAAAGTCTTCTGTTATTGGTTATTACTGCCTTTTTTTTTTTTTGAACTACCACATTATAATGTGGGTGAATAAATAAACTAGTCATACCTTCCAACCTAACACAGACCTGGGAAAGAAGACTGCTGGTCCCAGAACTCGAAAACCATTCATCAATTTAAACCCAAATTGATTAAATTTTTCAATATACAGAACATCATCTGCTTCATCACTTATAAACGTTAAGCTTGTTTTTTTTTGTTCATTTATAGCAAAGCTATATGCTCTTATATTGTTTCTATAAGAAAATTAAAATATCAAAATAAATCATTAGTCATAGGCCTAAACCTGTTTCAGTTTTCTAATAAAAGGAATAAACAGTGCTAATGAGAAAGGTGGTTCCTTAATATAAGTAATATAACATAAGGCCTACAATAATAGGCCAACACCATATGAACACAATCAAACGATGTTCAAAAGACTCACTGTGGCTTCACAGGTTAATTAATTAATTGATTCTCGAAGTAAATTCGGATCACTTTGGTCATTTGTAATTTAGTTTATAAATATCAAATGAGCAGTTGGCCTAACACGCATATTTCATATCGTCGACGTCGTTGGCATTTTACACACACCATAATAATGATAAAAAAGTGTTCTCACCTTATCAATTGCTTGTTACGTCTCACAATAAAACAGGGTATTCGTTTAGTAAAATTCATGCTTTTGCAATCATTAACATAAAAGCTAAATCATCATTCAAATGCTGTAAAGAAATGTATACTTATATATAGGACTCAGACCACTAAAACATTTTATGCTAATGATATACAACGAATTTAGTCCGTTCTATTTTTAGAAATCCTCCTTCTCCCTTCCTTTGGGGGTGTTTGCATGCCCCTTTTGGACTAATTTTTGGTCTAGATTTGAAATTTGATGTCTGAAATTGCATTTTCTTTCAGTATTTCTGAGATAATGAGAAATTTAATTGGCGGAAGGTTATTTCTAAAAATAGTGGTTTTGTGTGCAGTGACAGTCAAGCGGATGTTGATAAAATGTAGTGGTTTACTTTCATTTTGTTTAGTTCAAAATTTTCACGGTCATGCTATATTGGATTTTTGTACAGAAACCAAGCATTGGCCTGGCTTTCATGTGGCATATAAGAAAGTTTTCAACGAGATTTCTAGAAAAAGTTCTAGAAGGTTGAATTTTGTGATTTAACATGGGAATAGATGGCAAATGAATTAGCGGACTAAGTCCTGAGAACATTAGAGTTATCTCCCTTAGGCTAGTTTGATTCTTGTGGTCTGCACGAATAATAGTCCAGAGCAGCTAGAACTGTCGGAACTGGATTCGAGTAAACTGAAACAGTGTTCTGGACAAAGATTTCCTGTCCCAACTAGCGAGGTGGTGCAGTGGGAACAGTTGAGAAATCAAAATGGCGTCAACAGTTTTCCAACAACTTTGGCTCTTCTAGATGGTCCGAAAAAATTGTAGGCCTACCCACAGTTTCTCAAATTCAGCTCAAAATAGCAGGTTGTGGTTGCTTTCAATATTAATTGATTTTTTTTAGAATTTTTCAGGGGGGGGGGGGGCGAAAAGATTTCCAGGGAACTTCAGGGTTGTAATCAATGAAGATCGAAAACAACCTCATCAAAAAGAGAAGATACTAGTAGACTAATTGGTTCATTAAAAAGATGATATTGACATTTACAGAATAGACACTGACTAATCCTAAATTTGACCATTAACCAGAAACCAATGTTATTGATAGGAGAATTATAGTTCTTTTGAGAGAAGCAGGTGAAGATTTGATTACTTTTTCAATCAATTAGCCCATTTTGATCAGGTTTCCATTATTATCGAAGTAGACATGAATTAAAGGCATATAGGCCTACATTTTCAAATGATAGCAAGATGGCCTCACGTTGAATTTTTGAGAATAAATAACTAACCTTTCGTTCCATCTTTAGTTTCTTCGGATGAAATAATGACGCATTATTAGAAAATATGCAAGACCTTAAAGGGATAATAGGCGTTAGAACGAGCATAACATTTTAAGTTCACTCAAATTTGGACAATAACAGTATATACCCATCAGTTGACTTACCTATACATCAAAATCCCTCTAAAATCTGATAAATCCCCAAAATAAAGTAGTTAATCATAAAACGCTTGAGCCATCCATCAAGCGATATTCAAATCGTGTAAATATAAAGGGAAGTAACTCTAACATGTGGGTTTTCACGCGTCCTTGACCCCTACTGTTGAATTCCACAAAGATGTTTTAGCGTTGATTTACCAGACGCTTTTATTCTCAAACTGAATGGAATCGTCGCTGGCTCACTTTTTTTTTAAATTCTGAATATATTTTTATTGTGGCTTTTTAAAATTTGGTAAAGTGTGGGATGCATACTTATTTAACTAATAGTCAATATTAAACACAAATATAAGCCGTAGGACGAGTGTATTCTAACGCCTATTATCCCTTTAAGCAGAAACTTCGCGAGCTGGATTAGCAACATAGGCCTAACGTTTAACTTTATCACTGCTTGATGCATCAAGGGCTGACATTTCATATAAAAACAATTATATATCTATGGCGAGATCTGTTCAGTTAATTAACTTTTATCAAATACTATTTTATCTTTATTTATTTAAGCCATACAGGCTATCGTATGATACTTTCATAAGACGGGTAAAGTTTTTTGTCTACATGTATTTTAAAGGTCGTGTTTCGCAAAAGAAAAAAAAATTGGATGGCTTGTCGCACAATGAGTGTGTCATTTTCATTTAATTGTTATGATATTAATTCAAAAATAAGACTAAGGACCCTAAGTGCAAGCTAAACGATGATATTCATTTTGCTCAACCAAATAAAAGAACTAAGTGCAACCATACATATCTGAATTAAAATCATGGCGTTTGACTCATCTACGTAAAAGAAAGCAATATAATCATACCGATGTACTTGTAATTCTATAGGAAGTATTTAGAATACCGTTTTATGTAAGGCGTAAAATGTCGACTGATACCTTCGACCTGGCAAAAAAATATCTATGGCTTATTAACCCATACAAAGACAGACAATTAAGACATTCAATTTTTTTCAAAACGAATATGAATGACTTAATGGTTCACTGTCATTAGGCAAATATTTTTTAAGCACACCTTATTAAGACAGAGTACTTATGGAACACTTCTTTTAAGCACACAATCAGATAGGCACATAATAGGCACTGTGTTATTAAGGAACAGTGATTTAGGCACACCTTCAATTAGGCACAGCTTTTTTTGACACATATCATATTCGACACAGCGTCAATTAGGCACAGTGATTTAGGCACACCTTCAATAAGAAACATATTAAATTAGGCACACCTTCAAGTAGGTAGGTATTAAATTAGGCACACTTATTTTCGTTGCTTTGTCAGGACCCTCATTTAAAAGATCTCTAGTTAAAATGACTTGTGCGACAATGTCAGTGTGTCTTAATGAATGTGACTTATTGAAGGTGTGCCTAAATCACTGTGCCTAAATGACAGTGTGCCGAATTTTAGAGTGACCAAAGAGAGTGGGCCTAATTGAAAGTGTGCCTAAATCGCTGTGCCTATTTATCACAGTGCCTAAATGACATGTGTCTATTTGGCCGTGTGCCTAAAAGAAGTGTGCCCAAAGTACTGTGTCTAAATGAGGAGTGCTTAAATATGTGCCTTAATGACTGCCTACCGACTAATATACCACTTTCCCTTATTTATTCAATAAGACTCCCAATTTTTATATTACTGGGCAACATTTTCTCTTTTTCTCTCCCGAGCTTGTCATGTCATGAATACGAGGTCTTTCAATTTTGTCATGTCATGACAGGAAGATCATACTAGATTGTGATAAACTATTATCAATAGATAAGAATATGAAATTGTTGATGGGTGTCTTTGTCAGAATGCAGTTGTCGGAAAACATGTGAAGTAGGTAACCACGAAAATAGTCGTTTATTTTTTCGACTCGCTGATAAAATTATATGTCAACAATAAATGTAAAATAATCACTGCACGGTAATTTATCAGTAGAGTGTAAGTCTATGATTTCCATCTGTCAGGTATCTTTAACGAGCACATGGTGCCTCGGTCGACCTCCATTCCCAATTTGAGCGACCATCATCCTTAAGAACAGTTTTTGCAATTATTTGAAATTCTCAACAACCACTATCAGACAGAGAGCCCTAAATTGCTCTGGGTTCCCGGTCTACATCCGTCCATCAGACTAACGACCAAGGTCAGCGACAAAAACATAGACTTTCTCGATGCCACGTCTTCAGAGGAGATTCGGGAGCAGAGAATAATAAACTAGTTAATAAGCTTGATTTTTTTTATGTATCCGGTGATAATATTAAGGTGTATTTAAAGAAACCGATACACGTCAACTTTTGCAAAAGAGTTCATTTCATCTAAAATATACCTTTTCTGGTATAATTAAGTCACAATTTCTACGATTTGACTGAATTTGCACAAGATATTTTGATTTCGACCAAGTTTGTACGATTGTTTTCTCAAAACCTAAAGAACTTAGGCAGCCTACATTAAACGATTTTAACTAAACATAAAATATTCCACTTTAGCACAGAAGCAGCTAAAATTAGACATTATGTTGAAGTTCCGCCAGGATTAAGGAGTGCTCCATGCACAAGTCCAAGGAATCACACAGATCAGATATCAAATTAAAGAAAATCAAGCCTGTTTCTAATCATTTCAATCTTGACAATCTCACCCTAAGCCAGATTGAGCGAATATAAATCGACCCACTGCAAGATGAATCTACCAAATTCCATCAAGCCCATTGAATTAAGACATTAAATATAGAAAGACCTATAGAACTCAATATTCACCATAGTGCAGGCATAGCAACCTTTGTCTTCCTCTTCAATACAACCAGTAATAAAGTGAGATAGTTAATGCCCATTGTTAGACTCTCCAAGGGAAATTCCCGCATGCCTATTAGCAGAAAATGAAGTGGCATATTCCAAAAATCAGGAATAAACTGACAACCTTGTTCATAGCAAACTAAAAACAATCTGTGTATAACAGGTACCATACTTCTAGCCCATAATGCATATTACTTTTTATAATTTCAGTTAAGAATAGATGAAAAATATCTAGCAGATTCAGACCCTTTATTCCTCTTCTCAATTAAGTATTTGTTTCAAGCCTCTACATCTGGAGGAATCAATCCTTCCCTTCCCCAAAATCAAAATTAACTGATAAATTCATTATCTAAAGATAACGCCAATGACAATAATAATCTTTGAGCTGTCACTGTCATCATTGACCTATTTAATTTATTAAAAGATAACTTGGTTCATATCTTATATAAAAATCGCATTCTATTTTATAAAACGGTTACTAGGAACTCTACGTTAAGAAATATTCAGTGTCTTATCGGAATTGTTAGTGTTATTATATTCTCTCTTTACACTTTCTTCTAACAGTCTTGTCGTGATTTGTGGTTGCTGAGAGATCGGAAACACCGAACATGTCAAATAAAAAGAAAGAAGGAGGACATTCGTCGTTTGTTTATGTTTTAGCATGTTTTGCTACAACAGGGGGTTTATTATTTGGCTATGATACTGGAATCGTTTCAGGTTCTATTTTACTGATAGAAAGAAAAGACAACTTTGATTTAAATACGGTATGGAAAGAGACTATAGTCAGTGCTACTATAGGCGCTGCCGCTGTTGCAGCACTTTTGGCCGGTTTTTTGACAGATTTTTTAGGCAGAAAAAAGACAATTATGGTTGCTAGTGTTGTGTTTGTAGTCGGTGCTATTATGATGGGAGCAGCGCCTAATAAATATGTTTTATTAGGGGGCAGAATAATTGTTGGCATTGGTATCGGTAAGTAATTATTTTACTTTGATGCAATAGTTATTTTCCAAAAATAGATTGGTCTTCTTCCGTATAATATAACGATGTAATGTTATATCTACCTTATCAATGGTCACGAATTTGGCGGATTAAAGAAAATTCATTATTCGATTACTGTCAAAATACTGTTTCATAATTCCTTCACGTAAATTGTACTTGCTCACATGAATTAAGCATCTAAAACAGAAATATCAACGAAATGAGAAAGGTGTTTTGCGCAATAATATTTAGCTGATAGTTGCAAAGAAAAAAAAAAAAACAACAACAAAAAACACTCCAAAAAGGGAAATATTTCTAGTAGTAGTAGCAGTAGTCAATACTGTTAATAGCATTTCTTTATCTTTCCTTGAATGGATAAATCTACCATATTTTCAGGTAGCGTATATCTTACCTTCACTATTTTTTTTCACATGGAAAATATTTATTGAAATGTTCGCACCAAACTGTAATATAACCTCTCAAAAACAAGCACTGGTTGTATTTCTGATTCAACAAAAATAAATTTGTAAGTCAGATGAATTTCGGTTGAGACAAAGAAAATCATATATATTCATATGAGTTCATTTTTACTTTTGATTTTCGAACAAATTTGTTGGCTGCGTTAACTTTGATGCTAACTCCACTCAACCTGCCCTGGTTTAAGAAAAAACAGTGACAAAGTTAAAGGCGAATGCGTCATATCTATTCATGGCGACCAAATTCCAATCATTGAAACATGCATTGCAAAATCATGTTATCAATTATTTATGTGGTAATAAATTTGATACAATAACAGTTCCTTTCGGTTCCATAAAGATAAGAACACTTTCTTTATTTCTCTCTCATATTAACCACAATTTAGACTAAAATACACATGGTGCAACAGGCGCAACTGTTCCTCAGTTAAAATAGGTCAGTGATCGAACTGTGATCTAAGAGTGCGGCTTTGTCATACATAATTGAAAGAGGGTTGGTCAAACCTTGGACCTCCATGGTTTTCCGTTGTTGAGGAGTGTCTTTCCCGTCAAAGCGATCGAAGCTGAGCCTCGACCTACAAGTCGAACAAATTCAAGGAAAGGTGGCATAGGTCGAGAGACAGTCTAGGATAGAGAAAGGAAGATCGATGCTCATTTTTTTTTCTAGCGAGAACTGATTGCGTGCATGGTTGTCCAGTTCTGCCTATCCTTGACGCTCTGAACTAGATGATTGCGATCTTCACTCCAATACCTTCCCTATATCCACCCTCACGCCCCATATTCGATAAGGATCGACCCTCGCTTCAGCAGCGAACTACTTCTTCACCGCCATCTTTAACCAATTCACCGTACTTGGATGATCTTTTTCAACGATTCCAAAGAGAGAAAAAACGTAGTCCGACCCCAAACAAGGCTGCTCCACCAGCTTTATAATAATTATCAAGTATCTCTAAGAACTTATGGTGGGCTCAAAACGAAAAACGACTACCCCTATAAATCATTTAATGGGATACAATTACAGACTGCGATCAAACGTCTGCGCTATTGGCTTGCTGGCTGAAAGGTACCAACGTGCGAGATTAAAACCTGTTGCAGAGCATGATTAGACAGGCTACTGTGTTCAACGTTTAGTTGCCCGTGTATGATTACAGAAGATTGAAAACGGTTGAAATACGTAGTTTACCTGTGTAATCCTACCTTAAATTGGTTTTTCAAGAAAACAAGAAACAGATTCATTCATGAAGATAGTGTTCTCGGGGAATATAACCGTAGAAGAGATTGAGAAAAATATGGCTTCTCTAAACAGAAATAGTTCATCAAATCGTCTGGTCGACTCGTTTTCTAATCCAGCTGTGTAATCTAGTGTAATTCTGGAAAAGCCCTAATGCCTAGCTTATCTTTGGATTCAAACCACAGATTATTTAGATAAATAACGTCAAAGTATCACACTGTTCGTAATACCTCTCAGTCTGAAGTGGGTCAATCCAGCACAACAGAGCCTCAAGAATAGGTGCGGTGATTAAAAGGCATGGAACATGTTATTAACAGAGATATCGTAGATATTCGAATCATGGAAACACTTGGAAATTTATACATGTAGCCTACATCTTATCGGTTTTGGAAGAATCAGACCACCCATGAAACTCTGATAATTCTTTCAAGAAATAGAACCAAACATTATCGGGGTTCTATCTTTTTTCAATTTATTCCACTTGGTTTAATGAACATCATTGTAAAAGGTATATTAAGTCATTTAAAAGAGTGTACATTTTTAGAATCATAACACATCCTATCTAACGGTAAATTGTAAGGGAGACCAGAGACAACGATTTCTATAAGATCAGTAATATAAGCCAACGATCAACAGCAGAACAAAACAGAAAGAGTAAATTATATTGCTTTTCAAGTGTCGGCGCCAGTGGGGATACAGGTAGCAGTTTTACTATATTGTATATATTTTTTTAAAATTTAATTGTTTTATTACTTTTTTGTCCCATCATATTTATCAAATCAATTCAATATTATAAAAAAATTTCCTCGACGTACTATTGCATGAGAGACTAGCGACCATGATGCCTCGACAAATGCCCCTCCATTGAGTCTGTCCACTATGTGTACCTAACTACTTTTTCTGTATCCTTGAAATACAGATTAAGCGTAGAAATACAGGTATGTACTTGTCTGAAGTGACAGAAAGAGGTCACCAGGTAAAGTAAGTATATAAATCTACATTGTTTCCGTTATCTTGTAAGATACTGCATGTAAAACAGTTATCTTATCGATCAATCCTAATGTTGCTTTTTGACAATTTTTTACACCGATAGTTATCTTTTGAAATTGCATGCATTATATATTCGAAATGCAACGCAAGAAGGCTCGAAACCAACTTGATTTTCTGGTGCTAATATGGATGTGGAACTGCACAATCCAATCAAAAAGCTGGTATTTACTATCCATTACTAGTGCAGTTAAAGCATTAGAGGCAGCTAGTCTTGATAGTTTGACAATGTGAATATTATGTTATGCCAACAGAAACTTTTGGGAGCTTGTAATTAATGATTAAAATTTCAAGAATTCTAAGAATTAACGACCTTTTTCAAGATCTTAACTGCCTTAGTCTCGATCAAGCTCCAAAATAGGACGATGTCTGTAGACTCCATTATGCTAATAAGAATAATTGACCGCATTGTCCTAAATATTTAAAAAAAATATGTGCAGTAAGGTACGTGTGATAAATTTGTCATAATACTTTAAATGAATATAATAACATATTACTCAACATGTGAACAGAATATTGAAACCTTATTTCTGGCAACGTTTAGGATGACTGGCAAAAAGCATTATTGTACATTTCGGTCCAAAGTTGGATGTAAGTGACAAAAACTAAAATAAAATATATATCAACGGTCAAAATCGAATGTAATCTGATAAAAATCAAAATCGAATGGAGAGTTACGTCCTACTCTTCTGCACCTGTCGAGCTAATGAAGGTGGGAAAATAAGTCGAATGTAAAACAAATGTAACTGAATAGGAGAAGATAAAGACAATACGGGAATATTAACATAATACAAAATACTCTCTTTATGAAACAAAGACTGATACGAATAGCTCAAAATAAATTAGATATGGTGTCATGTTACCTTACAGATGAAGATGTGACCAAGACAAATAAGACACAATTATTTAGAAAAATATGAATGATTCAACAGTAGTTCAACAAATTAACTAGTAGTTAATCTTTTGGATGATTTAATGTATAATATAGTAATCAAGTATGACTAGAAGAATGTTCATCGATGGCTGGTGCTATGGGTGCTGATATATTATGGCGAGGTTTAAACGATGGTTTCGACTAGCTCCGCTCTATTACCATTTTTATACGCCCACATTATAATGTGGTCGTATATTGTCGTCACCCCTGTCCGTCCGTCCGTCCGTCCACAATTGCTTGTGAACGCGATAGAGCCTACAGTTTTTGTCGGATTTGAATGAAATTTGCTTTGATCATTTAGATTGATGATATCTCGGACAAATTCGAAATTGGCCATTTTTCGACGAACGGTTTTTGAGTTATTGCACTTGACTTAGTCAAAACGCGTCAAAATTGGCTTGTGAATGCGATAGAGACAACAGTTTTCAATGGATTTGAATGAAACGTGCTGTGATTATTTATATTGAAGAGTTCTCAGACAAGTTTGTAATTGGTGATTTTTCGATAAACAGTTTTTGAGTTATTGCCCTTGACTTAGTCAAGTTAAAATTGCCTTGTAAACGCTATAGAGACTACACTTATCATTGGATTTGAATGAAACTTGCTGTGATCAATTATATTGATGAGATCTTGGGCAAATTCAAAATAGGCTATTTTTCGATTAATGGTTTTTGAGTTATTGCACTTGACTTAGTTAAAACCCGTCAAAATTGGCTTGTGAACACGATAGAGATCACAATTTCCATTGGATTTGAATGAAATTTTGTGTCATCATTTATATTGATGAGATCTTAAACAAGTTTGATAGTGACGATTTTTTGGTGTAAGTTTTATGAGTTATTGCCCTTGACTTAGTCAAAACGCGTCAACACAACAGTTTTCATCTGATTTGAATGAACTTTGGTGTGATCATTGAAGTTGATGAGATGTTGGTCAAGTACGAAATTGACGATTTTTTGATAAACTGTTTTTGAGTTATTAGTCTTGACTTAGTCAAGACACTAAATTGGCTTGTGAATACAATAGACAGTTTCATGAAAATTAGCTAGTAAATACAATAGAGACTAGGTTTCATCTGATTTGAATCAACATTTGTGAACATTTATAATGAATTAGACCTAAATAATGTTAGAGTTTCTGCCTGTGTTAAAACAGAAAATATATTTCAAAGTGGGCGTATCTTGCTAGGCAACCACTTGTTATATTTTACATTTCATGTATTTCCCTATAACATATTGATTTGTGGCTATCACTGCTCTATTCTATAATAATGCTTGATGCTTTTTCTTTTTTTTGGTAAAAAAGCTGTAATTGCATAAAATTTTAATCTGTAGCTTGCCTAAAAACCGACTTCAGATTTGAATTCAGCACACTGAAATTGAAAACAATTTCCTTAAATGCAATAAACATAGTGTTCCCCAGTGTTATCCTAGCAGTTTAAAAACTGATTGTTGACATATACGCAAGTTAAAATAAAATATATCATTTTAGCCCACAACAATATAGATATCTATTTATAATTTGTCAACATTTTCAAAAGTTCAGTCTCCTGACATTTTCTCTGTAATCTTTAAATTCTGTTGGATTGAAGACTCTAAACCAATGGATTATAGATTTGTTTTATCTCTTATTATTTCATTTAACATTTTCAGAGATTAAGAGTAAAATACTGTTTCTATAACATTAAATACTGATTACCTCGATTGAAAGCATCAGAGCGATAGAAAGGTATCTCAAGTCCTTTTAGATCTCAATGATAAAGAACTACTAAAAGGGGCTAGAGTCTAGATTAACACACTAGACAATGTGTGTTCTGGAAAGATAATGAAATATTCGTTCCAGTGATATATTCAAGATGACAAATATAGTGATATCAATTACGGAAGCTTTTCAGACATTTTGGACCATCTATCAGCAATACTGAATCAGTTTGTAGTCAAACAATATTCTTTATATGATAATTATCTAACCTACAATATTACCTGATCATTATTTCATAACACGAATCAAAGCAAGTTGTTCTTCTAACACAAGTACATCATCTTCATTCATTTACATAAGAGGTCCTAAATCTGTTCAAGAGCAATCGATAATTACACGCATGTAAAGGACGATTTGATTAAGATGTTTACTAGGTATCCCATGTGGCAAAAGTTCGCAAAAAGTAGTGTAGTAAATATTGCACCTGCGATGAAATTTAGGCACAGGGTTGTTTCAGAAAACAATTTAGGGTTCAGATTGTCTCATTTCTATATGCGACTGGGTATATCGAAATATTACGCCAATGTTGCTGTACTAGTCGAATTCCCTTCTATGAACTAGAAAAACCTAGCATAATCCGGTTTGCAGTTATGGCTTTTTAATGTTCGCTGGCATAAGCAATGCCCCAATCGTAATAGGCATTATAATTATGTGATTATACTCGGACTATTACTTACCGAAAATCACCTTTAATATATATTACTAAGAGTAGATAACCATTTCTAATAACAGATCATAGTGCTTCTGACATCTCAGATGTTGCAACAACTATTAACATCAATGCCTTCATACCCAAGCGGTTATTTTTGAAAAAATGACCGATAATTAACAATCTCGAACACCCAGGTCGACGACAAAACTCGACAGTAGCAGCTGTATTTTTCAGCCATCGATACCTAGAAGGATGATCATAGGCTTTTTAAGCTTCCAAGAAAACTGTATCTGTTTCTTTTGTAGGATTTGCCTCAATGACAGTACCAGTGTATGTAGCTGAAGCATCCCCTGCTGATATTCGAGGACGACTGGTAACATTAAATCAGTTATTTATCACTATTGGTATTGTTATTTCTAGTTTAGTAGCTGGTATATTTAGTGAAATGAAACAGACAGGATGGAGGTGAGTTGGTCACCACACATAAGCAATTGTAATTTAATAAAGTATACCTTATAGAACATCTTAGGGATAGAATGACTATTTATTATGGTATTTGTCATATCGTATATTTTACAGTATCTTTTAGTAGGACATACAAAATAAATATAATCATCAAGACGTATACCCTATGATAACGCGTAACCATTATACGATTTAACATTCATCTTGTCATTGAAGATTAATCATGGAATGTTGAATTATTGTTCCCCAAAGAAAAACGTCCGTTTTTTTTTTTCATTAGAAAAATAAGAGCAAAGTGATTAGCCAAATCACTTTGCGTAAATACAATATATCATAATTAGATGAAATATAAATTTTTGCTTTACTTTAATTCAAAGTAGTGAACTTTTATGAGTTTTGATTTAATGAAACACTGTGCTCCAATATAAAACATTTCCATATTCTTGTAAATAGAGTTGTTCACAATGCAATTGATATTGAATTGCTTTCTATTGGATGTAGTTAACCGCGGGCAGTAAGGGAAAAACATACACTTTAACACAATTTTGCGTTAATTGAATTTTTGTTGCTCTTGAATTCAATTTTACCCTCCAGTTAGTCATTCAGTTACGAATGCAATATTTGATGCTGATTACTTTTTGAACTTTTCAACATAAATTGGTCAAAGTATTCTGTATAGTGTAGGACTTATTCAGGTTCCAAATTTGTTTTATGTTACCGTTTTGTCACCTGTCACAGTATTTTCGTGTGCAATGTCACTGTCTTTGTATTGTAACACTGTAAAACATTTGACTCTCACCAAGTTACCAACAACAATTTCATAAAAACAACACTTTTATAATTGGAACTAATAACAAACTTTTATAATTGTATCATTTCAGGTACATGTTAGGGTTGGCTGCTATTCCTGGCGTTGTTCAGTTTATTGGATTCCTATTTATGCCTGAAAGTCCTCGATGGTTGGCAGCACATGGTAAAATTGATCAGGCGAGAGACGTTCTGAGAAAAATTAATGGTAAACAAGATGTGGAAGAGGATATAGAAGATATGAAGAGTGCCATTGCTAAAAATGAAACAGAAAACAGTAAGACGACATTTATCAGTATACTGTATTCTTGCTTATGATTGTCAGCCACTTTTCAGAATCTATTTTAACGACCTTCATGTAGTTATGAACAATATTTCCGTACTTATTCTTGATCAATGCATATATAAGATTAGAGGGATTCTTATATTTCAATTTATCACCTTCTGTATAAAAAGAGGTTTTAAAAACTGACTGATAATAAAAACCTTGAAACTATCTCAATGCCAAGACAAATATTTTTATTTGGATTATGACAAGGCATTTTTATAATTAAATGCACGATGTGTTATTGTTCCCATGTATAAATCATCTTAATCTATAACAATATTGAAAAATTCCAATCTTAATAGCTGATTTAGTATTTGAGATTCTATTTGAACTAACCATTTCGGATACAATACAATATAGTCATGCTGCCGGTCGTATTTTCAAATTATTTGATTATTTGGCTACATGAAATTCAAGATAGTAAAGATAAATGAAGCACCATCTTTACGACTGATGATGAGGTTCGTGTTTTTATCTCAAATCTGCTGTAATTTTAGCTGGAGGCTTTGTGCTTGGGAGAATATTGAAAACTCCACATATAAGAAGAGCATTATTTGCTGGCTGTGGTCTACAATTTTTTCAACAGTTGTGTGGTATCAATACTGTCATGTAAGTAGAAAAATGGAACAAAAAACCAATACAGTCAGATAAATCATACAACCCAAACCCGCAGCATACCATTTAATCAGCATCTGTCGTGATCATATATTGCTTAGTTTCTATTCGAATGTTGTCATGCATGTATACTGAAATCAGACATCCTACAATCCATAGTCTTTGAATCTTCTTGCATTTCAGTTATTATAGTGCTTCTATATTGAAACTAGCAGGATTTCCAGTAAAATATGCCATTTGGTTAGTCATGGTGCCCAATACTATAAATTTTATGTCAACATTTATTGGTTTGTGGTTGGTGGAGCGGTTAGGACGAAGATTTCTTACTATCGTTAGTTTAATAGGTTTGTATCTATAGGAGTATATGTTACAAATTGTGTTCTGGAAGAAAATGAAGGCTCATCTAGAAGTTATAATCTATCCTTCTTGGTTTGTATAACCTAATCATAATCCCATTTAACATTTTGACACTAACTTCTAGATAAGCCTTTTTCTTCCAGAACACAATTTACAACAGGGTAAGCTTCTAATAAATTTTGAATTCAAAATATTATATTCTAAAATAATTTGCATAATGATTTGGTTATTAACATGGTATATTATATTGTAGGAGTCGCTATAGCGTTAGCGGTTCTAGCTATTGGTTTTCAACTATCCTCGGTGTATTCTCCAAAGCTAAACAAGAATGTTACAGAATACTATCCTAATAATACTGCATTAGATGATGAATGTATCAACAACTCTTACATGTAAGAAGAAAAAAAACGGATCGTAGGCTTTATTTGTTTTTTTTTATCTAGATTTGATTCATAACTGACAAAGACAAAGTAGTTTAGCTGGAAATCAAGACTGTTTTGAAGAATGTATAATTCTAAATCCCACTCATTATGAGATCGAACACCACTATTTAGAAGTTAAATTGTTTGCTGACTCTGAACTTATTCTTAATAATACTTTATGAAGTAATGTGTTGCGATCCTAAAGTAAGTAAGCGAATTAACTGAAGCAATTAGTTAAGAAATCGATATCTTTACAGAACATGTGAGCAGTGTATTGAAAACAAAGTTTGTGGTTTTTGCTATGACGATTTATCGACAGCTTCATGTATTTATGCTAAAGATGAAGAATATTCTGAGTTTGGTCGATGTAGTAAAATGGAAAATACAACTGGTACAGCTGACAATTTTCACTGGTCGCAAGGCTATTGTCCAACTGATTATACATGGATGGCAGTCTTGGGTTTAGGTCTATTTGTTTTCGCATTTGCTCCAGGTAGGCACCAATTACTTCTCCATTCTCTTCTGTTGCTATCAATTTTTGTAGTTGGCATAAATTTACTAGTTCCGAGAAAAAATCCATTTTTATCTAAGTGTTGGTTTAAAGCATGTTTCAATTAGTGTTACTGCATATGACATTAACTTACCACATTTTGTAGGATTAGGTCCAATGCCCTGGACTATAAATTCTGAAATTTATCCGTTATGGGCCAGAAGTACCAGTACCTCGATCGCCACAGCAGTCAATTGGATTCTAAATTTGATTATATCATTTACATTTTTAACGTTAACAGAGACTATTACAAACTATGGTGAGTAATGCATTCTTAGTCATGATATAAAATGGAGATTTACGCCATGTGTTGCAAATATATGGTATTATATCTACATCTGGATCATAAAACCCTGACTTTTCACATTCCATGTTTAAAGAGTGTTATGCATTATTTCTCAGGAATGAATATTTCAAGCATCTATATATTAACCATATCAATAGAATAATATTGTTTCTCGGCCTTGAATTGATCTTTTTTCGATGATTCCAAACCTATGTTTATGTATCCTATCTTCTGATATGTATACTACATGAGTCAAAGCATTTTATATGCTAATAGCGGCATTTGTATGTTGATCTCAACATCTAACTGGAAACCTAGTAATTTCTGATCGAAAGGACCAGACTAGACATTTCTAATATGACAAACTTTACCATGACCCAAATAGTGAAATATTTCTGTATCTATGTTTCAATAGGTCGGTGGTTGATAAGTGTTCACATGGGTGGTGAGTTGTCGGTGGCTCATTGAGTTAGACGTTTGCTCGCTTGCCTCAAGGTCCAGGGTTCAATCCCGGCACAGGTCGTGTTTTTCAGCCCAGTTTCCTTTTGTCAGCGATCCAGGTCGAAGGGACTGACATTGAAAAAGTTTCTTGTAGTTCGAATGGGGACAATAAACCGAGGCCCCGCGCGCCCCGTGGAAATCGCAAAAAGAGTAGGTTAAAGATGCTGTCCTGACAAAATCTCCCTCATTTCACACGTTGCCCGTCTTCATTCATTAGCCCATAAGGTGCAGAAGAGTATGACGTAAAACTTCATTCATTTCATTTCATTTTTTGTAATATCTGGTGGATCTTCACATCATAGGCTACCAAAAGATCAAAATCTTATGTTTAGTGCTTTTTTTTTTATGGAGATGTGATAACTGATATTCCAACATATTTGACGGAGACACCCGGTTTAGAAATTTGCACACGTTCAGATAACTTGTCATTTAGGCATAGTGTTATTTAGACACAGCAATTTTGACACACTTTCAACGAGGCACATACTCAATTAGGAACACTGTTTTAGGCACACTGAAATTCAGCACACTGTCATTTAGGTACAGTGATTTAGGCACACCTTAAGGCACAGCTTCAATTAGACACAGCCTCAGTTAGGCAAATATTCAATTGGGCACATATATATTCGGCACCATATCATTTAGGCACACCCGGCTTTAAAGAGGGGGGGGGCATGGCTCCCAAAACCTCAAGGTTGGATTGTTGGTAGATGACAATTTAACGTTCGCTTCCAGCAATTGCTGATATCGCATACTAGGTATTTGTTGGTAGTTGGATTGGTTCAAATTAGATGATTCTGTGCTGTTGGTTTGGTTGTTTGTAAATCTTGAGATCTGGTCGGGTCCAATGACATAGCGGTGAAACTCGGCCCTGAAGGGTGTGGCGTGAGCTACTCGATCTTTTTCATTCTTCTAAATTCGATCTGATCATGGTTGTTCTTGTTGATTGGTATTCGAATGGTAGTTGTTGGTTTGGTTTGGTTAGATTATCTGATTACTGTTTATGAAAAAGTGGAAGAAAGCAATCACTGTTTACGAAACAATAATTTATCAGCACACTATTTTTAACCTTAACATACATTGCAATAAATTGATACTAAAGGGATACTGCGTCTTAGCATAAACATAAAATTTTAGTTCTCAAGAATGGTCAATGGATATATTCATCAGTGAACTTACCTTACTTTGATATGTGTGTGTGTGCTTACCAGGTGACAAAATGTACAATTGGGACTGAAGCAAAACGGAGATGTCTGGCCACGTGTGAATGTGTGCCTAATTGAAAGTGTGCGTAAATGGATGTGTACCTAAATTAAGGTGTGTCTTAATGAAATGAATATGTGGCTAAATGACTGTGTGTCGAATTTAAGTGTGCCTAAAAAGAGTGTGCCTAAAACGCTGTGCCTAAATAACACGGTGCCTAAATGGAATGTGCTTATCTGACCGTGTGCCTAAATAAAGTATGCCTAAAGTACTGTGTCTAAATGAGGTGTGCTTAAAAATGTATGCCTAAATGACACCCTTATAGCTAATGTAGTAAAAAACGCAAAGTCAGACACGATATTTCGGTGAAAAATTATCGGATCATAATGAAAATCGATCAGGATCATCTTCTTAATGACACTGAACCACCAATAAAAATCAAAAGAATCCATAAAGAATTGTTGCCTGTAGAGTGAACACAAACATCTAAAAGATACTTCATTCTTCCAAACTCGATCTGATCATGGTTGTTCTTGTTGATTGGTATTCGAATGGTAGTTGTTGGTTTGGTTTGGTTAGATTATCTGATTATTGTTGGAAGAACTGGAAAAAGTGGAAGAAAACAATCACTGATTAGGAAACAAATATAATATCAGCAAAATATTTTTAACCTTAACATACATTGCAATAAATTGATACTAAAGGGGTACTGCGTCTAAAGTGTGCTTAAAAAGAGTGTACCTAATTGAGTATGTGCCTAATTGAAAGTGTGCCCAAAACATTGTGACTAAATAACACGCTGCCTAAATGATATGTGCCAATAAAAATAAAAAGTATCCATAAAGAATTGTAGCCTGTAAAGTGAATGTTGAATGTTCCGCCTAATGGATTTTTTTTATTTCTTTAGATGTTGCGAGTATGTACACCAACATTGATAACAATGTTGGTTTAGACGCTGTTCGTAAAGCATTTCTTAGAAATCCTTCCGATGAAAGACCAGACAAAGAAATTTTAAAACTCCTGCACATTATGTCTAACGCGTAATGACTTCTTTTTCAATGGAAAAACATACCTTGAACATTTCTTGAACAGCTATGGGTACAGTAAACGCTTAGCTCCAAGCTATACAAATATCTTCATGGCTGAATGGGAACGCGAAATAGACCAAATTTCACCTTTTAAACCTCTTTTTTACGGCAGATTTCTTGACGAGATTTTTATCATTTGGACCGAATCATTACAAAACTTTTGGCAATACTTCGAGATACTAAACAATCACCATCCTTCAGTACGGCGAACATTAGCGATAATAGTATGGACTTCTTGGACACTACGGTGTTCAAAGGAAACGATTTCGAAAAAACTTCAAAAGTGGATATTAAAGTATTTTTAAAAGAAGCTGATACGCACCAACTTTTGTTCAAAATCTCGACTCTAACGAAGCATACGTTTTCTGCGATTATAAAATCACAAATCCTACGGTTCCATAGGATTTGTACTCAACAGACCGATTTTGATTCTGCATGCAACCTAGTTTTCAATAAATTACGAGAGAGGGGTTACTCAAAACGATTTCTACGCAAAATTAAAAACGACACGTTATTATAACTTTTGAAGTAAATGACCCCCCTCCATCGCCTCTAAGTGGATTTGGCTCCAAACCCTGTGGTTCTGCGTGGCGTACCTGAAAACTTTTCTTATTTCTGACCAACTTTCATGTGGCGACCAAAATCTAATTTACCTAATTTCATGTAAAAATTGCGAAACAAAATATATATTGGAGAAACTAAGCACGGGTTACGAACTCGCTTTAACGGCCATCATTACGACATAGTACATGGCAAAAATAGACCAATTTTTAATCACTTTAACCAACCCGACCATTCCATTAAAGACTTATTGATTATGCCAATTGAAAAGATACAACCTATGCCAAACATCAAGCCAAAACAAAGAAGATTACAACGCGAGAGTTTTTTTTGGTGGACCAACTTCAAACTGTATATCCCAATGGCCTAAATATCTAACATGATAATCAGATAATACCATTTGTTATCACATACATGTACAATGCCTCCCTCATTGTCAAACGCCACTACCAAAGCCTTTAAAGCTAATATCCTCATGTCTGAAGCAAGAGACTTGCTACAGCTTACAAAAGAAATAAAAATCTCAGTAATATCCTAGTTCATGGTAGACTCAATCCTCAATAGCATAAAGATACCGGACTTCTTTTATTCTGAATTAAATAAACTTGTGGGCGTATAAAAAGTGAGAGAATAAATACCAGAAGATAAAATTTAATAATATTTCTTGGCTCAATAAAGAGTTTGCCACATTTCTGCTCTTCTATTAAAGGTACATTTTGGTTATATGGTGGATTCTGTTTATTAGGGATCGCATTTGTTGCCATATTCGTACCAGAAACAAAGAACCTTTCATTAGAAGAGGTAGAGCGTTTATTTATGACAGAAAGGGAGAGAGAGAGAACCGCGAATTCAAATGATGTTGTCAATGGACATTTTGCTGAATTAAGTATATCACATGCTGATAATGTTAACGGTTCAAGTCCCGAAACAATTTATTATATTGATCCAAAGAATACCTCTGTAGAAGTTGAACCACCGAGTACTAATCTTTAAATTCAATCTTTTACACTTCATCCTTCCAATGTTTTAAGTGTATCTGATATATATTATTGAAATTATTCACATTAAAAAAAGCCCCATTTGAAAATTAAAATATATCACGGCCATCGATGTCCTTTCCTCACGTCGCACGTTCAATACCTAATACGTCTACTTTATATGGAACAACCCGCATAATGAAGATGAATACTCGACGAATCAAAAGTCGCCTTAACGTAGTATAAAAGTTTTGTATTCTGGCCTCAGCTTAGCGAATGGAACATGAGTAGACCTAACAGTATGTAAGGTACAGTTATATCCAGGGATAAATGGTACTTGCAACGACATACCCGGTTTAACCGACGTCGAAATATTTTTTCCATGCTAATATGTGTGAGAGCAATTTTAGAGTATATTTGATTCTACAACAAAGTCATTGGTAAAGCGAAGCCTTACAGTTACAGACATCATGTGCAAATAACAAGGATATTTTATGTGACCTTTAATAAAAAATAACAAAGGTATTTAATGTGACCTTTAATAAACTGAATAACTTAATTTCTGTTTTTCTTTTTTTTGTTTTGTTGATTGAGTGCAACAACTTTAAACATGTCATCACAAATTGTATATTTCAACAAGTCAGTCTTGTAGTCAACACACCCTTTATCATAAATCAACAGAATCCTTTATCCCTTAAATAAACAATTTTTTTTTCATTGGGTTTAGGGCAAAAGAGTCGAGCAGTGTCGCATTGTAAATTCTTCAAACATTCAACCACAGGAATTGCAACTTTTAGTTAATATTGTTTGTCAATACAGGACTGAATCCTTAATAACTACTCATTCTGTATCAAAATAGGATATTTTTGTTTGTGCATCTTCTGGCACCTTTGGGAAGTGAAAATATTTGCATTCCAAGAAGTAAGATTCCTAAGAAAATGTTTTATTTATTGTTTGTAATTTTTATAAAGGTTTTCTTTCATTTTTTAAAAACAAAATTGTACCTTACTGAAACCCAATACCAAACAAAAGTGCATTTGAGAATTATTCTGACCTTTCATAATTAGGAATATATCAATTTAAAATCACACAAATCATTCTTAATATTATGACAGAAATAAACAAATTCTATAAATACCTATTATTTACCATTTTATAATTTTTTCATTTAATAGTTTGGTCTTCAAATAATGTAACTTTAAAGCAAAGTTTTTTTAATTGTTTTTTGTATTTTTATAAAAATAGAATTAATTTCTGTGTGACTTTGTTCCTTAACATAACAATAACAAAATTTTCCTTCATTTTTCTTATGATCAGGCATTCGAGAATAATTCCGCTTTTTAAGCGTGTTTATGAATTTCTTATTATTCATTAGGGCAGAAAGGGCAATACCAACCTATTATACTACACCTTACTATATACAAAGAAAATTTAGAGTGATGTACATCTATTAGAATAAAAGCAGAAATATCACAGCAGAAAGAGAATTTATTAGATACCTAACACTTTTATGTATACTTAATAAATAACAATCACGCACAAAAGATATGAACTTGAGCAAAATACAACTAATTATATTTTTGTTTAAAAATGTAACCTGAATATTTCATGTAAGTGCAAATTATTATTACAAAATTATAATTGTGTTATTGTTACAAAATAATAATTATAACAATAAGTATATTTTGATCAAGGCCAAATCCCTAAAAATTAAAAATATTTGTATGGTTTTACAGTTAAAAAGGCCTAGAACATGAGACCATTTTGAAATGAACTTAAAACATTTGTATTCATTGATTTTTTAAAACAAAACTAAGGTCAATTATCATCAAAAACAATTAGCAGTTACAGATCTCTTGTCTCTGTGCTTAGATCTTGCCTTAGTCCTTGCTTTAAAAGCTGCTGCTTTGTACTGATTCTACAAAAGAAAAAATATATTGATAATCAACATCATTTTCTATTTGGTGGCTGTTAGTATAAGCCTGGAATTTGATTTCAGCTTAAATTGAGGAAAAGTAACCACTTGAGAAATAAAATATAGATAGCTTGCTAGGCATGATAATCAACACCCACTGGCACCACTGAATTTGAATAATAAGTTGGGCAAAACCTCAAAAACATTTATTAGAAATTGTTAATGCCAATGCTCACAATAAGTTTCATCAAAATCCATTAAAAATTGCAGCTTCTATTGCACCCACAACGAAATTACAATTTGACACGATTTACACTTGACACAACTTACAAAGTCAAAGGCAGCAACTCAAAAATCAAAATTGTCAAATTCAAACCTGACCTTATCAATTCTCAATGACAAGATAATCTAAATCAGTTGACTAAAAGCCACACAAGACAAGATTATGAAATTCAGTTGTCTCGAATCCATACAAGACAAGACAATATAATTCAGTTGACTCAAAGCCATACAAGACAATATGCTCTAATTCAATTGTCTAAAAGCG
This sequence comes from Nipponacmea schrenckii, assembly GCA_030562195.1. NCBI lineage: Eukaryota > Metazoa > Mollusca > Gastropoda > Lottiidae > Nipponacmea > Nipponacmea schrenckii. The sequence continues at coordinate 28,786,375 of JAUJPP010000005.1, forward strand.
GCACAAAATGGTGAAATTCAGTTGTCTCGAATCAAGACAAGACAATATAATTCACTGATCTAAAAGCCATACTAGACATTAAACCTTTAAACAATCGATAAGAAACTCACCCTTTCAAATTTGGATAATTTAGTTTTTACAGCACCTACAGGTATAACTGGTCCCAGATCAAATATCTGTCTTAATAATTCATTATTCTGAAAAGCAAAAACAGATTTACATATGCCATAGAAACTGTTGTGCAAAAAAATATAGTTTTATTCCTTTCTTAACACTAATTAACTACAAAGAGTGAGTGAATTTATGCTGGTTAAAATAACACATTTTAAAGAACTTGAATTAGTTAATAAGCAAAAATTTATGCAGTGAGCATATTGTCTACAGCACACATAAGATTTGAACAACATTTACAGTATATAAGAAAGCTTGCCAGGCAAGGTAATATATGTCCACTGGGGACAATGAATTTGAACAAACACTTGACAGTAAGATAACAATCATCAGAATGAAATGTTCAACCTTCATTTATATACTTCTTTTCTAGGGTGATAAATGTACAATATTACTAAGTTTCATTAAAAATCTGTCAAGAATTATACCTTCTAACAAGGCTTATTAAATATTTTTCAGTATTTTTAATTTTTTTTTATCTTTAGGTGATACTTAACTACTTTAGCCAGTTTCCTCAAAATTCTTTAAGAATTGTGCCTTCTAAAGTGTTAAAACCAACCAAAAATTAAACACATTTTTAAAAACAAAGGTAATATCTGAATCTTAAAGAACAAGGGCAATAACTCATGTTGCGATCTATCTGATTTTCAATAGGGTTCATTTTTTAGCACACCAAGTTTCATCAAAATCTGTCAAGGAATGCATACATGTGTACACGTCATGAAAAAAAATTGGGAGATTTATTTCAAAGCGTGTAAATTCTTGAATTTTGAAAACATGGATATAAGGTTGTTCCCAACCATCTAAATTAAATATTTTCCAAAATTGTAAGACATGACTTCTCTCGATCATTAAAGGCACAGAATGAAAGGAAAGTAATTTTCCTGAAGCAAGCTCACAATATATTGACATATTGATATCGAAAGTAGTACCAATAAAACAAATAAATTTTAAAACATTGTCTGTTATTTATAAATCTAATATAACTGACGATTATCAAAAAATATCAATATAAATGTTCACACCAAATTTGATTCAAATCATCTCTATTATATTTACTAGCTAATTTTCAATTGAAATTTGAAAAACTGTCAAATTCAAACTTGACTGAGGCTAAATCAATTCCAATGCTCACACCAAGTTTCATCAACATCATCTGAAAATTGGAGGATTTATTGCATCGAAACTTAAATTTTGACAAGAATTTTCCAAGTCAAGGGCAATAACTCAAAAACCGTTCATGCGATAATTTCCATTTTCGAACTTGACCGAGATATCATCAATATATACAAGTATACCAAGTTTCATCAAGATCGGATAAAAACTGTAGCCTCTATTGTGGATACAACCCAAATTTGACGCGTTTTTACTAAGTCAAGGGCAATAACCCAAAAACCACTCATTCGATAATTTCCATTTTCAAACTTGACCGAGATATCATCAATATATACATGTATACCAAGTTTCATTAAGATCGGATAAAAACTGTAGCCTCTATTGTGGATACAACCCAAATTTGACGTGTTTTTACTAAGTTAAGGGCGATAACTCAAAAACCGCTTATGCGATTATTTCTATTTTCGAACTTGACCGAGATATTATCAATATATACATGTATACCAACTTTCATCAGATAAAAACTGTAGCCTCTATCGTGGATACAACAAATGTGGACAGACGGACCGACGGACGGACAGGGGCGACGGCAATATACGTCCACATTTCCATGTGGGCGTATAAAAATAAGTAAAAATCCGTCAAGAATTATGCCTTTTAGAGTGTTTACCAGCAATTGTACACGAACATGGGCATGGGTGACGACAATATTTGCTCCACATTTCATGTCGGGGTATAAAAATAAGATGATTTATTACCTGAAGGTGGATATTGACACCAGTACCCATTACATGGCAAAGAATATCATATTGTTTTTTTCTAGACCAACTATTTAATAAAACTTGTTCACTACCGAATTTAATTAATGTACGAGGAGAATCAGCTTCCTGAAATTATAAAAGTGACTTGTATACTTGTTGAACACAATTCTAAAATGCTAGTTTTACTTCCTTATTCTAGCTCTTATTTTTGCTGGTACAAAGTAGGATAAGGGACCACCTGGTAATTCCCTCTAATTCTGCCAAAAATAGTGATTTTTTAATGAAATTTGTTATATAGTATTAAAATGTGCCCCGAAATATTATTACAAAATTTGGTCGTCGCCATAGCAACGCATCACCATTTTTCAATATGGCCGACATGGCGTCGCAAGGAAATTTGTCCTAAAATTATTTATGCACGAAATAGGTCTTCCAATATATCATTTGAAAGCTGTTAATCCAAGGAACAGGAATATCTATATTTTAATTCCACATCTTTAACCTGGACAATGGTACAAGGAGAGAACAAAAATGCTAAAAAATTGCATACGCTCTTTTTTTTAAATATGGGACCAGACCAAAGTCATATATAGTACTATATCAAATTTGAATAGATAATAATGTAGAACAAACATCAGAGTCCATTGTGATCAAATTTCAAGTCATTATCTGCTTTAGTTTGGTCAATATATGATTCCTAAGTGAGGCGTTTCATAAAAATCCACAAAGTGCAGAAATGGCAGTTGAAAATTGACTTTGTTGTTATGCATCATAATAGATGAAAAAAGACAATTATAATGCTGCAAACTTTTATGTCATTATTTTAAAGAATTATTCATATTTATTTCTTTCAATTCAATTTAATTTAGTTCAGTTATTATATCCAATCCTGGTGCATATGATGCTCCGCCTTCATTTTCAATTTTACTTTTTTATCCATGGATTTGTTAACAAGCATCAAATTAGTGTCTGGAGTTAAACAAGGCATCATTAATTATGGTACGCCCCTTATTAAATTTCCCGATTCCCAATCGCACTGCTGTATCTAATGTTTTTTTCGACATGACGTTGATATGTTTTGGTAGGCCTCTCCAAATCACAGAATGTAAGGACTCATTTGAGTTGGATGTCAACTGTTTAGTGCACCTCCTGAGCAAATCAGAATTTGTCAGGTGTTTGAAGAGATTTTGGAATTTTTCAGCAACGTTTCGGGGCAGAGGGGGGTCATGTTTTTTGTTTGATCTGACAATCTCAGGGTCTATACCTTCAGCCTCGGCTTGCAAAAAAAAACACCAAGAGGGATCAGAGTGAGAATGGTGGGGATCTTCGGCAGTTGATAAGGAATGAAACAAGATGGCCTATATTCCATTTGCCATTTTATCTACATCTGGAGAGTTTTTGACAATGGCATTACGATAGTATGATGACCATCTCTTCATCCGATCCTTGGTCATTTTGCCCTTTCCCATGACTGTGGTAACTGTGTTGGAAGCAAGAGATTTAGAGGAAGAAGAAGAAAGAGAACCAGACACAAAGGAAGATGTAGCTTTCGCAGCAGCAGCAACATCCTTGGCTACTTTTTCAAGCCCCCGAAACATGCGTTTGGCCACATGATTGATGCATTCCTCTTTTTCAAGAGGCAAGTCATACAAGTTGCAATTCTGGAGATGCTCAAATGTTTTTGTGTCTCCATCTCCAAGAAGAGTGATGTATCTAAAACCCAAGGATGTAGAGCGACGCCACAAAGTTTCTGCAATGCTAGTCTCCATAGAACCAGAGGAGCCATGATGATCTTTGTCGCAGTTGGTTTTATGTAGCTCCCACCACTGTTCTCGATCCTCATCCACCAGATTAGAATGGACTGCACATTCATGACAATATTTGGACCTTATGTCAAAGTCTATGACTAGACCTGTCATGACTTCAATTACAGCTCCCATCCCATAATTTGAGGTAAACCCTCTTCTATGCCAACTCCCATCATAGCTTACTACCAAATCTAACATGGCATCTTGTGCAGTGTCATTATATAGTTCACTGTAACAATCAAAAACTATTTCTCTGGCTTGCTCTAAAGTCGATAAATTTTGAAGTCTCTGAGATATATTACGGAATATAGAATTATAGGTTTTGTTGTTGAGGGATCCTGAAATCCCACTGACTGAGGTGAATTTACTTATACCAGAATGCCCAAGCCCTACATCCCTACCTGCTAATATAAGGCGATGATTGATTTCAAATGGCTTCAATCCATGAGAATTTGATCCAAATTGGGGGCTTGTCCATTCTTGATTTTGCACAGTTTGACAATTGAGACAAAATAACTTCATTTTGAAGCAGTATCCATATCTGTTTTCAAAATTTATTGAAAGGGTTGAGTTTTTACATTGTTTACACAATGCATTTGATATCAAATTATTCATTTTGGAGTCATTTATCAAAATGAAAGAATCATTATTAGGCCTTGGTGTTATAGGGTGAGCTTTATTTTCATGAAATTTAAGTTTTTTACAGCTCCTAGATTTATCGGCACCGTCATTATCAATATCGTCAAAATCATTATTATTATCAATATTATTATTATCATTATTAGTGTTGACGCCGACGGTGTTCTCAATATTTATTAAAGATTTTGAGATCGTCTCCGCTTCTTACCCCTAAAACTTTTTTTTTGTTGATTTTTTTACGGGTGGCATAATTTTGAAACGTAAAACAATATTTTGTAAAAAATAAGTCTAGCAGACGAATTTTTGTAGGAAACGGACGAATTTTTGTAGGAAACAGCACGCGGACGACATGCAATGGCAACCGCCGCCGTTGCTATGGGTCTCGGCTCGACGGAAACTGACGGCGCATGCGCAATTATATAAAATCAATTCCCGTGAGGAGGCAGAAATCTACGAAGCTCACGAGAATTAAATATGTCTAAATATGGAATTATTCGTAGTTTAGAGGCATAACTTTCGGGAGCTCCATTATAATGACTGAAAAGAACCGGATGTCGACAAATAGATCGCGCGACAAGCTCTACAATGATACCAAACATGACAGGGTTTGTTTACATGTAGACGTACAATGAAGCTGTCAAAGTTGGCTATTTTCAAACTCAAATTTGTTTACAACGTTTAATTTGAGAAGGGGATAAGGTCTTCTCTGCCCAAATTCACCAAAAATACAAAAAATACGGAAGGTTACTATTTATTACCAGATTTATAAGATATAAAATACCTTAGAAATGTAAAAAACCAAAATCATAAAAAATCACTATTTTTTAGTCTTTGAATACCCAGGTGGTCCCATAAATGTAGCATGTCTGACAATCAGAGGGAACAAGGAACCATTCAACTTTATGAATACCACATTACCTTTATTTTACTCCTAAATTTACTTACCTCAATAGCTCGGAGTATATCTCTAAAACTGGAACGTTGTTGTTTTCTATCTTTTCGAGCCTGAGATCTCTGGCAATCAGTGGCTAAGTTCTTTAACAATTCACACAATTTGTCAATTTCATCTCCTTCAAAGTCCTAAAAAAAGATACCAAATAAAATAAGTCATCTTTCATATGGATGCTTTTCAATTAGTTATCATTCAAATAAATATTATGTTGTTTTAATATGAATTATTGATTTACAATTTGATTTTGAGTACACTGTACTAACATTATATTCTTACAAAATGAATCTTTGGTTACGAGTATTATTATCGAAATCAAACAATTTTGTTCATCTCCGATTTCATTATTAAAATGTAACCAGAAGTAGTGACTGCTATAATCAATTCACTATATCACTCCAGTATAAGATGCTATTTTAAAAGAAATTACCTCATCCGACTCTCTGGCTAATTCATACAGCAGTGCCAATGTTTCACCAGCTGTTATTTTTAAATCTAAATCTTTACTATATAATAAATCAGGTATTTTAGTTAGGTGACTGTAATAAAAAATATTATACAATTAAACAATATGTAACAATAACAGAATAACATGATTTGGCTCCTATCACTCTTCAGTTGACCAAATGACATACTTTTTATTATTGAATTTGAATGAACCATAGAATAATAGGCAAAATAGATTCTTCAGAAACCAATAAAGAGCAGTACCTTACCTAGCTATAACATCGTTTACTATAAATGCTGGTGCTATAGATAATAATAAACACCAAGCATGTAAGGCATTCGAATGAAACTGACAGGTGTCTGTATTGATATTTGGTGTAGAACTATCTCCCCTTCTGTATGAACTTCTAAACACATCTTCTAGACTTTTCATTACACTTTTAACAATCTATAATTGAAGTAATTATTATATTTGTATCATCTAGCAGATATTAAATTAAACATAGTTGAACAAATTTAGCTTAACAGGCAATGATACAGTAATTCGAAGGATAAGAAATAGTTTCTATTTGCAATATTCTAATTCCCTTATATGTGTTACTGTATTTCACTTAAAGCTTGGCATTGGTCCTTCTACTATAAATTCTTATGATCAATTATTATGGAATGTGTGCAATAAATATATCAAATACATGTGCTTCATGAAAAATTGCTTGTTGTTTATCAGATAGCTTGTCTGGCAAAATAATATACACCCACTGACAGCATTCAATTTGAAAAAAAAATTGACAATACAATGGATGGATGAAATATTCAACCTTCAATCATACACTTATTTTCCTGGGGTGACAAATGTACAATATTACTTAGTTTCATTAAAACTTCTAACAATGCAATAACTTAAAGAATTATTTTAATATTATTAAAACAGCTCATCTTTGGGTTATAATTATAATTAACTATTTCAGCCAGTTTTGCCATTTTTTTTACAGAATTATGCCTTTTAGAATGTCTACAAGCCAACACGTTTTCAAAAAAACAAGGGCAATAACTCATACTAAATATTGTTCTGATTTATCTTATTTTCAATAGGGTTCATCCTTGGGTGATAACAAATTCTCAAACCAAGTTTCATAAAAAGCTGTCAAGAACTGTGCCTTCTAGAGTGTTTACGACAGTCAGAGATGGGTGACATCAATATACGCTCTACATTTCATGTAGGCAGGTAAAAATCATTATTATGGATGACTTACTTCAATATCATCACAAGCTAAGAAACTTCCAATAGCTAAACAAATAGTACTCTGGAATAAACATATTACAATTTCTATTAATATTCAAAGTTTCAGATTTCAATATATACACAAACAGAAGAGATTGGTGAATTTAAAGGACAATTTGCATCCATCAATATGAGAACAGAAATAGATTAACTGTAAACATAATAAAAGAATAAAAGTTTATTTTTAAATTGATAAATTACGCACCTGTGATCTGGCTTTTAAAGCTACAGAATTATCAGTCAGTATATTTAACAACATTGGTCTGAACTCGTTAAATATATCTTCAACTTCTACACCTAACTGTATTATCAACAATGTTAAACATGTTATAGCCAATGCTTGCTCATCTCCTTTACCTTTCTTTATACACTTTAATAAACATTCACTTAATGTGACTTTCCTACAAAATACATCAGTATTACACATAATATATACAATTTGTATCAAACCCATTGAAACATTGTCAAGTGGCCCATAGAATTTTTTTTTTTTGTTGAAAAATCTCTCTTAAAATGATCAGCATCAGGCAATTACCATATTCCCAAAGATAAAGCTATCCAATTTTGGTTTATAACATTAGAAAATTTTCCTACCTCTTGGGGTGTAGTTTATGTATGTTAAAAGATAAATATTTGGGATGTTTTTTCATTTAACATTGAAACTTACCTATCCATCAAAAAGTCATCCATGTATTTTGTACTCAAAGCAGATCTTATAAATTCCAAACAATTTATTCTTCCCTGAGTACATTTTTGTGTTGTACCTTCAATATACTCCTTCAGTTTATCTTCAAATAATTCTTGAGAGCTGGCTTCATCTACTTCAGCTTCATCAACTATAATATCATATTTATACAAGCCACATGTACTAGGAGCAAATGAGATGAAGTCACAAAGTGGTAGCTTACTTCTTAAAAGAGCTAACTTAGTAGTCAAAAAAGAACAATGATAAAGGCAAGTGTATTTAACTATATGACAGTCTCACTGACAAGACCTGCTTAGCTCTGGTGTTCAGTGAACCATTATGATTTTCATCTTAGCAAACCAAGATCTTACACATTCTGTGCTGAATTATTGTTCAAAAATTTATCACTAAATATGGCAGAAAATAATGGAACAAGAGACAGTCATGGAGACACCCCCAAACAAGAACAGAAAACACATAAAACCACTGACTGTGAGGACAGCAATGATTCTGATTGGATTGCATTGCTAACAACACAGATGGAAATATTAATTAATAGTGTCACAGAATCTAAACAAGTCAAGATAAAATGTGTAATGTTAGAAATGAAAATGGATAAATGGAAAGATGAACTTATTGGTTTAACCGATAGAAAACAATTCTTCAATGCAAAAAACACATTAAAGTCTGATCAAAATTATGAAGAGGCAAAATCTAAAGGGTGCTTGTTATGAAGATATTATAGTATATATTACATATACCAATATACAAACAAACCCTTCATCTAAATCATCAAATTTGAACTTGACAGACGCCTTGTCAATTCCAATGCTCATATCAAGTTTCATCAAAATACATTGAAAATTGTAGTTTCTATTCATATATTCATGTGGGCATATAAAACTTTAAAGTAGATTGCATTGTATCAAATTCAGCCAAAAATCCTACTTACCAGACTCTGCAACGCTAACTACATCATCTGATAAATGGCTAACTGTGCTAATATTATCAGCTGTATCATATTCATCATCAGTTGGTGGTCTAGATACCACGACACCACCAGCCTTCTGTACCTTTGCTACAAGTACAATAACAACAGATAATAATAATTGGTATGTAAATGGTGTGTATTAAGTAAATAATGTTGAACCTGTTCATTAGTGAAATGAAATAGGGAAGGTTAGGCAAGACTATCAATAGGTTTACAGTTTACAAATATTTGTGTAGGCCTACTACAATCAAGGCAAGGGGATCCTGCACTTTCAATAGTAACTTTTCCTCTTATCCTTTTTCGAGTGACAAACCATTAAAATCATTTTCCAAATGAAAAAAGATGATATTTTCTCCTTTCTACATATATTTTTAGTTAAAACTTAATAATTCAAGTTTCAATTCTCAGTTCATTTTAACAATTAAAATCATCTAAAACATCAAAATTTCAAGTATATATAACTACCAGATGTAATTTATATTAACCACAACAAAAAAATCAAACATAGATTACCATTTTTAAGCATTTTATGTATTCAATATGGTACAAATCCTTTTATAGTCCAGACATAGTCTGTCAAACTGAACTGAACAGCTGTCAAGTTAATATTGTAGCCTTTCATATCTATAGGCCACAAAGAAATGGGTTAAACAAAGCTTATTTCGTACACTAGGGGTCCCAGTGAGGAATGAAATAGAGGAAACGGAACCTATCGCCCGGGGTAAATACTAAAGGGGACCCAACCAAGGCCTCCACCCAGGGGCATCACATCCTGGAACTGAAGGCATTTTATAATTTATAAAATGCTTTGGAAATTACTCCCTACGTATAATTCTTCTTACTAGAATTAGAAGAAAGTTTTAAAAATATTATCTCTTTAGGCTTTAAGTTGAGTTTGGCTTTGGGACCAGAATTAGAAAAATAGGGCCTTGGCAGGATCCTAGAGTAAAACCTCTCTAAATTTAAGGATTCTTGAATTACAGTAGTAATTATCAAATATCAAAAATTAAGTGTTTTAACTTGATGATGGTCAAATGTTTATTGTTAATAATTAATCACTAAATGGGTAGATTTCAATATATAACTTGTTTGAAGCCAATGGAAGGTGAAGGTCAGTGTACTGAAATGAGCCACAAACACGTGACAAACTACTGGACTGCTGTAGACGCTAAGTAAAATTTCAGAAATAACACACGACACAGAAATAATCAGGCAACAGCCACCTATTAATTAACGCATTAGCACCACAAACTGATTAGCAAATAAAGCCACGTGCGACGCGTTTTTTTTTTTAAATCTGCTACTGAACTCACACAATGTGTTAACAGTATTGGCATCGAAGATGGCAACTCAACTAGACCTACAAAATTCCACCTCACCTCTTTTCTTGTTCTTCGGCATTATGTATTGTTCACAAACAATTTCCAATTATTCAAAAATGTTAGTCTAAAATTATACCTTCGTATATGAAAAGAAAAATGAAAACATATGGCGTTATCTAAATAATTATTGTGATTCGACATAGACATCCTCAGGACTGATATGGCGAGGTCGGTGAGAATTCTCTCATGATCTAAATATAGATTTCAACCGTAAACCGAAGTATACGTCGATGTCGCAATAATGTGAAAATCAATTTCTTTCTAACATGAAATATACTAATTGAAAACATATTAAAAAAGTGTTTAACACTTACGACTTTAAAAAAAAAGAAATTTTGACAAGAATAAAAAAAAAGCGCGAGCGTAATAACCATTGTTCTAAAAATAGAAATAACAAGTTTTAGCTTGTTACCAAAAATAGTAACTGAGGTTGTCGAGTTTCTGGTTTAGTGGGAGATTCTAGACGTTGATTGGTTAACCAGGGAATTACGTCCTGCTGACGACATAAACGTACTGGCAACGATCCACGTTGTTTAAGTATGCGTTGTTAGGATACGGTCGGTCATTCTCCAGAAATCACTCAGCAAGTGAAGACGTACAAGTGTTTTCTAAAGTTTTTATCGGATAATGCTGAATTTAATTACAAATATTGTTATGGATTTAGAAACATCTAAGAAAAGAAAGAAGACTCGTCGTGGAAAGAAATGTGGGAGGAAAGTTAGAGAAGGTAACTCAGGACCGAATTTTGAAGAACATGGTCATTTTCAACTATTTCAAAACAATGATATCAATATTGTGGGAAATGAATGTGGGATGGATCATCTCATGAGTAAAATTATACGTGACAATGCTGCAGAAGTGTTCAACCAAAGGACCTCTAAGTATGTTAAAAAATCTAAAAAATTTATTCGTCCAAGCAGCCCGAAAGCACCACACAATTCAACACAGTATTTAATGGAAGAACACGAAGATAATGTATTGTTCCAGATTGCAGAAGATCAAAGTTTCTATTCTCCAAAAGACCAAACCGGAAAAGCGTCGTCAGATGAAGTTATTTGTGATGCGGTTAACAACAATGATCAAGATTTTGATTTGTGTCAGAGTTTTGAAATGGATTGTAGTTTTAGTGATGTTGATTCAGTTGCATTTATGATGAACGATTTTGATCAAATGTATGATTCTATTAGAGCAGAACAATTGTCTAGGTTGTCTAAACCAGAGCTCATTCATGCAGTTAAAAATTTAGAAAATGAAGTGACTATACAAGAAAGGAAATTGTTTTCTAGTCCTGTTAAATCTGTAGGCTGTAGTCCTAAAAAATCCAATTTAAGATCAGATATGATCGAACTTTTAAATGAACTAGATAAACTAAAGCATGAGAATAGTCAAATGAAAAAACAGATTGATGATCTTCAATCGGAATGATTATTAATGTCGTACATTTTTGGTGGCATATAACAGGGGATGACATTTGCGATATGTGTACAACTGGAAAGCACGGAAGACAAATGTTCCAAATGAAGTTTCCTATTTAAAATTGTTTCTCTTGTATTTACTGTTATTTTTCTTTTCAAAATCATGTACTCTCAAGTACAAGTATGTAATTTAATATTTGTGGAGTATAAATCATAATAGAACTTATGTGTTGTTTTCTTGGTGAACAGCCAAGGTTTAATATGTAGGCTTACTTGAAATTTTTAGAAAATCAGTTCAATTGAGATCTGGATTGACCGATTTTATCTAATAAATTTTTTTTATAATATATCTCAGTAAGCTTATGTTTTAATACAATTGGCTGTTCACTATTCTGTCACACCTAATTCCAATTAATACTCTGAGATTTTCTTTTCAGTATCAGCTGAGCCTTGAATCTTGGTGTCTGATGTAGTCTGGATTAACTGGACTTGACCAGGTAATACAAAGGTAGTTTTCTACTTGATGTATGTAATTTTGTCCTTAAATGTTGACAAAAGATGTTTGGAACATAGTTTCAGTGCCATATACCAGTAGAAAATAATCTGTCAAATCAAGACTTTGGGAAGCATATTCTGTCTTGATCAAGAGTTGCATTAACTGACACTGTTTTAGAAAATGAGTTTTCCCTTTTAGATGGATCCCAGAGAAAAAGGCTGTACCAGTAACTGCAGAGCTATGCCGAATATTTCAAGCTATTGAATATCAAAAGCCAGTGATGAATCTTTCTGCAGGCAATAAGTATGGTTTAGTTATACATGTATTGTCATTAGTGCACATTCATACTTCATTGTTTAAGTATGCCCACAAATTTGCTAACCCTTGTCCTATTCTATGGAAAGGCCAAGATGGGTTAAAAAAATTATCTTAGAAAGCTTACATTAAAAAGGCTGAGGCAAATTTTTGTCCCTATATTCTTGAAATTCATTGGTTGTTATATAGACATGTTTAAAGTATATTTCCTGACGCTGTCCCTGAACTTGAAATATGAAAAGATTGTGAATGAAAGGATGTTGATGTCTGGAAAATTAAGGTAGGATATGTAATACAAGAACATCAATTGATTTGGCCTTGCAGTCAAAAATGAATATGTGACATTAACGGGAATAGTTATGAAACACACATCAAAACATAGTCAAGGGTATTTACTGGTTACCAGGTATTGATTTGACACAATTTTCTCAATCTAAGCCTATCCTATTAAATTGATCAGGAAAACCAATAACATGAATCGAATTTGTAACCATAGGCTTTTTGATATGACCATCTGTTTCAAATTCAACCAGGAAAATCAATATGTAAGCTGAATTAAAATGGTTTCATCAAAACTGCCCTAAATTTAATGATCTGTTTGTGTAGGTGTTATCCTAAATGCTTCATTGGAAGAATATTGCTGCAGCTATGTTAATATTGACTGTTAATCAGACTGTTGACAAATTCAATAAGCTACAGCTGTTAACCCTAAGCTTTACATTTTTCACAATTATAATCTTGGTCAAGTCATTAAAAAAAAGTTTTGATTTTTTTAAAACAAAGGATTGGTTAACTTAAGCTGCCTAAACTTTGAAATGTTCTGCCAGCTTAGTAAGACACTAATAGCTCTAAATATTGAATAATATCCTAGTAGACAAAGATTTTGTCTTAATGATTGGTAAAGCAAGAAAGTTTTTTTATATCTTCATTTTTATTCTGTTTGTCTCCTAGGCTTTGTTAGGATGTTATTGTTGAAATAGATGAAAGTTCAGGGCCAGTTGTACGTTGAATGGATTCATCCAATATAGTTACACATTCTTGAAAGTTTTCTAGGGCCATTTGACTTGTTAGTACTGCAAAAAAATACATACATAAATTAGCACTGCTTGATTGGTAAAAATAAACTGAAGGAATTCAAAAGTGTAATTAGGTAGATTTTTCATTTAATGAAAAAAACAAAAAAACGATGTTGAATGAATGTACAATATGAAAATTTGAATAAAATGAGTCTTACTTACTTAAATTAGTTTTTGATGTTACTTTGTTTTTGACATCCTGACCTAGTCCAGAATATGATTTCCGTATACTGTCTAGGTTTTTCAGAAACTGAAGAAAAACATTGCAACAACCATTACATTAGAAGAAATATTTACATTTTGTATGTAAGATGTAAAAGTACATGTGAATAACGGACAGATCTATGTTCAGGTGATAAAGTTCATGACCACAAAATAAATATACAATACTTCTATGAGGCTACATGTGGGAATTAAATTATTTGACAAAATTATTTGAAATAAGCAGATTTTATGGAAATAAATGATTTTGTGCAGTCGTGATTATTTGAAAACAATCAGTCTTTACCATTATCATTGTATGCAAACCAGTTATGATTGTTTTAAACAATGAATCACTACTATTTTATTGTATTCATCTTATAAAACATGGTTAATGATTGTTTATCAAACAATCAAAATAAGAAAAATCATGGTTTACAAACCAGGAAATCGTCCAAATTGCTTATTTGAAAACAAATATACTACTTAAACTCATTGGATGGAAATAATGAAACTTTCCAAACCATAAAAAAAAGTTGGAATGCATGGGATGAAAATCAAACACAAAATCATTGTTTCCAAACCAGTACTTCAAAACTTTGATTATTTCAAACCATGATAATCCGTACGTCATTCTTTGCATACCATTAAACTGTTACGTATCTCATTTTGATTATTTGCATCCCAGCAAAGCATAAAAGCATGGTTTTTCATACCATGATAAATGCATGCATTAAATTCCCACTTGCCGCGATTAGATGATCTAATTTTGCTTATTTCCATACAAGCAAACAAACCGTAGTGATATGCGCACATGGTTTGTGTTTGATTATTTCCATCCCATGCATTCCAACATTTTTTATGGTTTGGAAAATTTCATTATTTCCATCCAATGAGTTTAAGTAGTATATTTGTTTTCAAATAAGCAATTAGCGGGATTTCTTGGTTTGTAAACCATGATTTTTCTTATTTTGATTATTTGTTAAAGTAATTGTTATCCATATAATTGTGTTGAGTTAATTTTTACCCAGTTACTAAATGCCATTGAAAGAAGTAATCATTAACCATGTTTGATTAGATGAATACAATAAAATAGTGGCGATTCATTGTTTGAAACAAAATAAACTGGTTTGCATTCAATGATAATGGTAAAAACTGATTGTTTTCAAATAATCGCGACAGCACAAAATCATTTATTTCCATAAAATCTGCTTATATAAAATGGGACTGCAAAAAAGTAATAGTATTTCAACGTAGAATGTGTTTAAAATACAAGGGCTGTCATCCTAAAAATCATCAAATTAAAACTTTGCTACCATCTTATCAATTCCAACTCCAAGCTTTATCAAATCCATGGCTAATTCACCCACAATAATATTTTGACAATTATGGCAATAAATCAAAATAAATTATTGGTAAAATCATGAAGTTCAAACATGACAGTTGTATTATCAAAACCATTCAAAATCTATTGAAATTTGAAGCTTCTATTGCACTCCCAATAAAATTTTGACCTGATTTTACTAATACAAGGGCAAAAATCCAAAAACTTGATAAAAACTGTCGAATCGAACTTGACTGCCGTCTTATAAATTCCAATGCTCACACGAAGTGTCATTAAAATTCCATCAAAATTGTAGTTTTTATTGTGTATAACAAATGTTGACAGAGGGACCAACAGGGATGATGACAATACATGATCAACAAATTAAAGTATATCACTGATATTTAATTACCCGTATAATTCCGTGTATAATGCGCAGGTTTTTACCCTAAAACGGCCCCATCAAAAAGGGGGTGCGCACTATATACAGTTGAGTATTTTTCCTGACGAAAATGCCGCAAATCGATGTTGAGGATCCGCCATTTAATCTACCTTCATCGACATTCACGGTAAAATTGATTGGTGTAAAAGATCGAATTATGATTCTTATAATGGCTCAATATGATTATTATCTATAAGGTTAATATTTATTGTGAAAAATTCGAAGAAAGCTTAAATGATTAAAGTTAATTTTTGTGTTATTTGCATGGAAAAAATTACGTGAAGACGAGAGGTACCAAAAATAATGATCACGGTGCAAGTATTTTGGATGGCTTATAGTAGAAACAATTGATTGTCATGCTTGATGACATGCCTCAATACGTAACCGAGTCTTGCCTGAATATAAATACGGTTACCAGAATAACTGGGTTTTAATATAATCCATTGTTTTCCTAATTATTCATCAGATATGATACACAAGGTTCACGCCGTCAATTTTTTCATTTCCGTTGAGAGGCAATACTAGTCGATAAATCTATGCGGGGGGTAAAAGCAGACGATAAAAATAAACTATTGAGAGAATCATGTCACTCCAGCGATGATTAAAGACTTAATTATGAAAGACAATGATATTTATTTACGTTAAACAAACGAAACAATCACAACTAGATCCCCAGGCTTCGCGAGGTTCTGACGCAGTGCGTAGCAGTTTTGATATACGCTTTAAAAATACCCCACAAAGTATCTATAGAACACTAACATTTTTTTACAGAGTATAATTGTTTTATTTCAAAGCATAATTGGTTCGCTGAAACTCGTGTCATGTAGATCGCCCAAACGCATAATTCAACAAACAGTTTTTAACAATGAAATTCGCAATTTTCAAATGGTGATAAAACGGAAAGTATACATCGTACATCAAAATATAATATATCAATGGATAGATCTTTTCAAAGAGCTATCACATTTGTGCAGCTCACAAGGTCACCAAATTTAAAGGGTTTACAATATACGACCATTCGAAGTTTTTATATATTACTATCAGGTAAATATCAAAATCAAAATCAAAATTCAAAATTCGGTTTCCAAATATGATTCAGAAATTGATATCACATTCTATAGACATCAAAATTACACGAATGGGATTATCTCCAGAGGCCCCATTTCGATTTAAAGAAAATTACGCACAGTTAGTAGAGAAGAAATAAATTCTCAAATACTAAAAAGCGCATTTTTGGTGGAAATATTGTGGTTTTATATATCATTACAAGGAGCAGATAAACTGTAATAAGATTCAATACGAATTTTTGTTATTTATAAATTAGTTCACATGACAGAGCTCTTTAAAAATAAAAATCACAAATTTCAATCGGTTATAAAACCGGAAGTAGACATCGGACAACACATATGACTATATCATTGAATAGATACCATCAAGGGCAATAACTCGTGTTCAGGTCACAAGGTCACCAAAGGTCAAGGTCACGAAATATGAGCCTTTGAGGTTTTGGTCATTACCAAAAAAATTAAAATGGAAATAAAAGAAAATCAAAATTCAAAAATCGGCTCCCAAATATTATTGCGCAATCGACTCTAGTCATAAGATATGAAAAACTAACGGAAATTGCTTAATCCCCTGAGGCCCCATTTTGAATTTTAAAAAGTTTAACATTTCAGTATGGCGGCTTATCTTTTGCTTCCGGTCCGGATTTTTTCATCTTCGTTTTTTTGTATGACTATTTGAAGCATGTTGCAAAACGAATTTTTTTTTTTCCGGAAGTTAGGTTTTTAAAATTTACAAGCGAATAACTTCAAAACCGGAAGTGATGTCGAAAATTTGTATATTTAATTTGTGGTCATGTACTTGATCGCCTTAACATATATCTGTCCATTTGATACACATGTACTTGTGTATTTTTAGTATTTCAGACGAATTGTATAATGAGATATTATGTATTTTCGATTTTTTTCTTCTTTTTTTTTTCTTTTTTTTTTTCCAATGTATTGCCCCATGGGCTGAATGTGAGACAGGACCATGTCCTTGTGTATTGGGCCTAATTCTGACCCATGTAAAATAAAGAGTTTATTATTATTATTATTAACAATGTCTATCTACCTGTAAGTTTTCGGGTGGATGAGAATAAAACTGTAGAAGTTGAAAAAAGCGCAAAAATTGAAAATAAGAAAGTCAGCTACTGCAGTTGAGTAGCTAGCAGTTTAAAGAAGCTAACAAAAGAAGTTCTGTCAAAATCGGTTGAAAAATAGAAGAAATATACAGCAAACACCAAAATAGCGCTATTGCCCACAGCTCATTTCCGGTTAACCTCAATGACGTCATTTTGCATTTAAAAAATGGTAGTCTCGGAGTTTGAATAGCAGACTGCAACAGGTAGTTTGTAGCAAGTTGCCTTCTTAGAGATAAAGCGAGGGTAAAATTCGAAAAAAACAAACTAGATCCCCAGGCTTCGCGAGGTTCTGACGCAGTGCGTAGCAGTTTTGAAATACGCTTTAAAACTGTCCCTGAAAGTATCTGTAGAACAGTAACGTTATTTTACAGAGTATGAGTCGTTTTATTTCAAAGCATAATCGGTTCGCTGAAACTTGTGTCATCTAGATGGCCCAAACGCATAATTCAATAAACAGGTTTTAACGATGAAGTTCGCAATTTTCAAATGCTGATAAAAGGGAAAGCATACATCGTACAACAAAGTATAATATATCAATGGATAGATCTTATCGAGAGCTATCACATTTGTGCAGCTCACAAGGGCACAAAAGGTCAAGATAACAATGTACGACCATTCGAAGTTTTTATATATTACTATCAGATAAAATATCAAAATCAAAATCAAAATTCAAAAATCTGTTTCCAAATATAATTCAGCAATCGAAATTACATTCTATAGATATCAAAATTACACGAATCGGAGCATCTCCAGAGGCCCCATTTCGTTTTAAAGAAAATTACGCACAGTTAGTAGAGAAGAAAATATAAAATTTTTAAATACTAAAAAGCGCATTTTTGGTGGAAATATGTAGTTTTATATATCATTACAAAGAGCATACAAACCGTAATAAGATTCAATAGGAATTTTTGTTATTTATAAATTAGTTCACGTGACAGAGCTCTTTAAAAATAAAAATCACAAATTTCGATCGGCTATAAAACCGGAAGTAACCATCGCATAATACAAATGATTATATAAGTGGATAGATATCAACAAGGGCAATAAATCGTGTTCAGGTCACATGGTCACCAAAGGTCAAGGTCACGAAATATGGAGCTTTAAAATTTTGGCCATTACCCAAAAAATTAAAATGGAAATAAAATAAAATCAAAATAAAAAATCAAAATTCGGCTTCTAAACAAAATTGCGCAATCGACTCTAGTTATTAGATATGAAAAAATAATGAAAATCGCTTTATCCCCTGAGGCCCCATTTTGAATTTTACAAAAGTTTGACATTTCAATATGGCGGTTTATTGTTTGCTTCCGGTCCGGATTTTTTCATCTTCGTTTTTTTGCATGACTATTTCTAGCATATTGCAAAAAGAATTTTTGAAATATCTTCAAAATTCCGGAAGTTGGATTGTTAAAGTTCAAAAGCGAATAACGTCAAAACCGGAAGTCATTTCGAAAATTTGAATAATGATTTTTGATCGCATTAGAAATGTCTATCTACCTTTAAGTTTTCAAGTGGATGGGAATAAAATTGTAGAAGTTGATAAAAACGCAAAAAATAAAATTAAATAAGTCAGCTACAAAAGTAATGAAATTAGCAGTTTAAAAATGCAGTTATGTAGCTAGCAGTTAAAAGAAGCTAGCAAAAGTAGTTCTGTCAAAATCAGTTGAAAAATAGAGGTAATAAATGGCAAAAACAAAAACGAAGCCATTGCCCACAGCTCGTTTCCGGTCACCCTGAATGATGTCATTTTACATTTAACAAATAGTAGTCTCGCAGTTTGAATGGCAGACAGCAACAGGTAGTTTGCAGCAAGTTGGCTTCTTGGAAAATAATCGAGGGTAAAATTCGAAAAAAAAAAAAGACATTTCGAAAACAAAGCAGTGCGTTCGATGAACGCACTGCAAAAAAATAGTCATTTCGAAAACAAAGCAGTGCGTTCGATGAACGCACTGCAATTAAGTATTCACACAAAGGAACTGACGCAATATCATGATTATGATTCGCATTATGATTACAAGTATAATGGGGCCTATTGGTCTTAAACCAAGTCAGTTACCGTAAGCCCTTCGAATTCCTGTCAATGATTTCTTCTTCAATACGTCTAAGTTTACCGGCTAATTGCACATTTTTCTTCAAGTTGTATAGCATCCTCGATACCGTCCCTAGCATTAAAAATATCGAATCAGGTGAGTGCCGTTATTGAATAGCGCGGTATCTCAATAAAGTCGTGTACAAATTTATCGATTAGTATAATATTCAAGTATTCACAAAACGAACTGACGCAATTTCATGATTATTTTTCGAATTATTATTATAAGTGCAATGGGGCCTTATTGGTCTTAAACCAAGTCCGTTACCGTAAGCCCTTCGAATTCCTGTCAATGATATCTTCTTCAATACGTCTAAGTTTACCGGGTAATTGCACATTTTATTCCAATAGAATATCATCCTCGGTACCGCAATTTAATAGCATGATACATGATTTCTAAATTACAATCAATAATACCATTACGAGAGATTAGAAGCAATAAATACGGGATTAAAATGGACTTTATTATAAAAATGAATAGTAGAAACGTAAATTGCAGTGGAACATTGTTTATTATAAAAAAAACTACGAATGGTGACTTACGTATTGGCAACTATTTCCCGATATTGGTATCTGTGAAATGCCAACTTAAAATCGTATTCTCGACTCGACTCCTCGGTACCGTATTTGAATAGCGCGGTATCCCGATAAAGTCGTGTACGAATTACAAATAGTAGAAACGTTAGTTGCAGTGGAACATTGTTTATTTTAAAAAAAAATCCATGAATGGTGACTTACGTATTGACAACTATTTCCCGATATTGGTGTCTATGAAATGCCAACTTAAAGTAGTGTTTTTGCCGCGAAAAGGGGTGCGCACTATACATGGGTAAATGAATTTTCCCCGATTTCGCGGAGGCAAGGAAGGGGTGCGCATTATACATGCCTGCGCACTATATTCGGAATTATACGGTAGATACTTTATTGGCCGTTTTGTCCAAACAGAACACAGCCTTGACATTCTGTTCTTTTAATAAATTGTTCAAAATTTCAAACAAGTACAAGAACAAGGACAAACTCCAAGACCGTTTTTATACGCCCACATTATAATGTGGTCGTATATTGTCGTCACCCCTGTCCGTCCGTCCGTCCACAATTGCTTGTAAACGCGATAGTGAGTACAGTTTTTGTCGGATTTGAATGAAATTTGATGTGATTATTTATATTGATGAGATCTCGGACAAGTTCGAAAGTGGCGATTGTTCGATAAACAGTTTTTTTGAGTTATTGCACTTGACTTTGTTGCGTTAAATTTGGCTTGTAAACGCTATAGAGACTACATTTTTCATTGGGTTTGAATGAAACTTTCTGTGATTATTTATATTGAAGAGATCTCAGACAAGTTTGAAATTGGCGATTGTTCGATAAACAGTTTGTGAGTTATTGCACTTGACTTAGTTGCGTTAAATTTTGCTTGTAAACGCTATAGAGACTACATTTTTCCTTGGGTTTGAATGAAACTTGCTGTGATCATTTATATTCATGAGATCTTGGACAAATCCAAAATAGGTTATTTTTCCATTAATGGTTTTTGAGTTATTGCACTTGACTTAGTTAAAACCAGTCAAAATTGGCTTGTTAATGCCATAGAGAACACAATTTCCATTGGATTTGAATGAAATTTTGTGTCATCATTTATATTGATGAGATCTTAAACAAGTTTGATAGTGACGATTTTTTGTGAACTTTTTTTTAGTTATTGCCCTTGACTTAGTCAAAAAAACAATTTTCATCTGATTTGAAACTTGGTGTGATCATTGAAGTTGATGAGATCTTGGTCAAGTACAAAATTGACAATTTTTTGATAAACTGTTTTTGAGTTTTTTGTCTTGACTTAGTCAAAACACTGCAAAATTTGCTTGTGATTGTGATAGACAATACAGCTTTCATGAAAATTAGCTAGTAAATACAATAGAGACTAGACTTCATCTGATTTAAATCAAATTTGGTGTGAACATTTATATTGATGAAAACTTGAATTAGACCTAAATAATGTTAGAGTTTCTGCCTGTGTTAAAACAGAAAATATATTTTAAAGTGGGCGTATCTTGCTAGGCAACCACTTGTTAGTTTTTTAATAATTATACTGCGGTTGTATATTGTCATCCCACCCCTGTTCGTCCTTCAGTCCACAATTTGCTTGTGAACGATCTAGAGACTTGATGTGATCAATAATATTGATGGGATCTTGGACTAGCCTAAATTGTGGTTCATTTTGACAAATAATGTTGAGTTTCAACCTGTGTTATAACAGAAAATATACTTGGGCCATGAGCCTTCCTTGCTAGGCAAAGATCATGGCATGTATCTTACCTCTACAAATTGCTGTAGAACATTACATACACGTTTAAATGCTAGACCTAAATCAGTCAGAACTGGTGGGGTTTTATTACACCATAACCTCATTTCATTTTCATAACAATAGGTGAAGCTGACAACCAATTGAGATAATTCTGATAAAACCACTTGTAATGTACGTGTCATAGTAGAAACAATAGCTGGATCATTTTCACTGTAAGTACACTGAAATACAGTAAAAGAACAAGAAATATTTATTGCTATGAGTGGAGTAGCTGTGGCATATCTTTTCTCGCAATTTACCTTCATTACAACAGCAACCTTTCGAGTATTACGAAATGTGTCGATTTGGTTAAATTGTTATCCAGCAAAAACAGCCAATCATAGCCCTTGAATTGTCAAATGTTTGCCCTACTGCCTTGCATCTTTTGACAAGAAGTAACATGTTCAAAGATATAGCTCTTAGTATTCACCAGAAAAACAAATTTGTTTAAACATGAAAAGTTACTAACTGATCTAGATAAGTCTTGAAGTAAAACTGATTGTCGATCTAGGTTAATGGCCACTGAATTTGCTTTCTCTTCTAGTTGATTTATATCAACAGATGGGGGTCTAAGAAAAAAAAAATATCAATGAATTAGTTAAAAAAAGAAAAAATATGCTGATTAAGTTACAATCTCTTGTAAAGAAATAAAAACTTCCCATTCTGACTAGATTAAAACACAACCTAAAACAGCCTTAAAGACTTACTTTTCTTTACTGAAGCCTTTCTCTACCCATTTCATTTCAATATTTTTACATATATCTGGTCGTAGTAAATTCACTTTACAATTAAATAGTGTGGACATGTTCTCATCTATGACCAACTGATCAACATAACAACAGTCAGCTATGAACTGTTCTGAAAGACCTGATGAATCTCTACAAATAAAAATATTCAATTCATACAGTTGCTTATATGTAAAATAGGACCTGTTTTTTGCATATCAAGGTTTCAAAATGAACATATCTGTCTCTGAAAGGACTCTATCATTTCTTTTAGAAAATCTCTTGTGACTAACTAAAGACGAACTGAAAGACATTACCCAACAACTCCAGGACTTTGAAATATTTTTGCCCTAGGATCTTCTGAGGTATCCACTACACAAACTAAATCTAATAATTGATCAATAAAACCACATTGTTTAGATCCTGTTGTTATTCCCTAGAATATACAGTAATTACAATTATTAAAACTGATTATATCAATTCATGGCATGGGGGGGGGGGAGGGGGTAATTTTGTTCACTTATTACTGTTGCCATCTAAAATAGATGTTATAACAATAATATTCACAATTATGGCATTATTAAGTCATTCTTAACGATATTAAACAAAACATGGTTATTAAATGTTGATATTTTTGTATTTACTTTTTAAAGTATTTCCAATAATTTTCTTTTTATGTGTACCTATCTTCCCTTAAATAATGCTTTTTGTCCTTTTTAAAAAAATTCAATACTCTTGTTTTGATAGCAAAAGACATACCTTTATGAGATCAACATCATTATATTTACATAAACCTAATGTACTCGAAACATACAACAGTCCTGGAAAGATTTATTGAAATCATACACAAAATTTCAACTTGCACAAGTCTTATCAAATAATATCAAAAATATAAAGTGAGGGGTAGTAGACTAAAATATTTGATAAAGAGTCAACATAATAAAATGTTAGTCATTATCAGTTCATACTTACTCTGTATTCTTGAGTCCATTTTGGATTCAATTGGTGCATTATGAGGATCTAGTAACTCATTCAGTTTAGAGTCAAGTCTGAAATAAATAAAAGATAAAATACATTGCATCATTATTCACAACTGATCAATATTTCCAATTGGTTTTGTTGGGACCTCTGTTTTTTTTTTCCTTAACCTATAAACTACCTCATGAATCATAAATCTCTAAAATAATGTTTGGCAGTTAATGGATTAAGTACAATCTAATAGACAAAATATACCAAGATAAAATCATAGAACCAAGGAAGTGAAAAATCAAGAAAAAAAGCAAGATAATGATTTTAAAATAATGATAAACTTACTCACTTTGAAAACAACCATTGTAAAAGTCGAATTCTGGGCTCTCCTGGTTTAGAAATGAGCTCTAAAACCCAAGATTCATCTACACCTTCTGTATATGGACATCCCAATTTCTATAAATATAAGTTATGCCAGGTATTGATTATTATTTAATTATGTCTGGAGTTCAGGTCGTATTGTTATCACCCCTGTCTGTTCGTCGACCCCTCCAAAAAAGGCTTGTGGATGCAATAGAGACTAGTTTTTATTAGATATGAATGAAAGTTTGTGTGATAATTTAAAAGTTCGATACGGTACTGACAATTTTTCGATGAACGGTTTTGAGTTATTGTTCTTGACTTGCTGTAGGCCTAGTCAAAATGCATCAAACTTGGCGTGTGAATGTGATAGAGACTTCAGTTTTCATCAGATTTGAATGAGATTTGGAGGGATCATTTATATTGATGAGATCTTGGACAAGTTCAATATTGGTAATTTTTGAGTTTATAAATTTTGTAAGCTTAGATCTACTGCCGTACTGTGGACCTGATGATACTTCGCGTGTTGATTCTGTTAATTCCTTCCATAAACAACACAAATTGGTACACAGACAGTATGATATGAGTATGGTTTGATAGGCCGCACGAGTGAGAAGGAAAATGGGACGTTTTCAGTTTGAGAATTTTCACTCACGTCTAATCTTTCCTTCAAAGAATGAGAAAACTTGTTTGTTTTCGTCAATTGTTTTGAAATGTCCGCCATGCTTCTTAGGGGGTAATTCCGTTCGATTGGCTGTCCGGAACGTCCCTCACAGACGGAACAGCAATCGAATGCTACAGCACAACCCATAGAGTTATAACTATATAACTCTTGGCACAACCCAATGAGTTAAATTTATCTCATTGGCACAACCCGTCTGGACTGTTGTCTGAAAAGGAGGAATAGCCAGCACAACAAGATGGCAGCCACACTCAACGGTAAGAAAGAGGGATGTGCATTTTTGCCATGACGATCGCATGGAGTGCAATGTGACAATTATTTAAACATTATCGACGAAATTGTATTTATTGCTGTTAAAACAACACAATCCAGTAGAATAATAATTACAGTGAAGCGGCAATGATACCTTGCTCACAACCGGAAAGTTTTTTCTTTGATTATGAACGGAACAGTCACTGTGCAGAACATGTTCGGAATAGGCGAATCGAACGGACACAAGGAAATAGTTTTTCTCGATTACCCAGACTCATAGTGAAGATTACAATAATAACATTGTATGTGGACCTCTCTGTTCTTAAAACAACGTTAACAACGTTTGGATATATACATGTTTAATGTTTGTTATGTACATGTCCAAACTTTGTTTTAGGAACTTGGTGGACCTCAAACTATGTATATTATAGTCTATGATATAAATATTTGGCTAACCCCTGCCATGAGCGAGGTCAAAAGACAAAAAGCTCTCACACTTTATATATTTATCTCCATTCAATGATTTCCTAAATAAACGCATAGCAGCCTTATTTTAGGCTTTTTATAACCGCACTGCGTTTCTACTTTATTAACAACTTTTGTACCACAAATAACAAAAATTCTGACGTTTGGATATATACATGTTTAATGTTTGTTATGTACATGTCCAAACTTTGTTTTAGGAACTTGGTGGACCTCAAACTATGTATATTATAGTCTATGATATAAATACTTGGCTAACCCCTGCCATGAGCGAGGTCAAAAGACAAAAAGCTCTCACACTTTATATATTTATCTCCATTCAATGATTTCCTAAATAAACGCATAGCAGCCTTATTTTAGGCTTATACTGCGTTTCTACTTTATTAACAACTTTTGTACCACAAATAACAAAAATTCTGAGTTCTGATTGGTCCAATACATGGGGTTTAATAGCAATTTGACATCATGTTTTTGCAATTTGGCGTATTAATTCAGCGAACTAGTTACAAATCTTGTTAATGTTAATGATAAAAAGGATGTCTTCTTTTTGATTCGATAGCTCACGTGCACCTTTTTTTTTTATGTGCGTCATACTGCACCTAAAGTCATAAAAACCGAATAACCCATGTCTAAATTATCCATAAAAAAGAGTCCGGGAACAAAATACGGTAATCATAATTTGTGGTACAATTCCGATAAATGACTTTCTGTTTTAGATTTAGAGGGGGTTTATTCGCTATTTAACCATGCTTGAATATACCATTAGAGACCCTCGACCGCAAGCGGTCTCGGGATCTAATGATTCAAGCATGGTTAAATAGCGAATAAACCCCCTCTAAATCTAAAACAGAAAGTGTTTATCTTCTTATTGTATATTACAGTTTAAAAAGTCACGAATAAATATCACTTTAATATGGTTTATTAGAAAAATATCAATATATATGATAAAAGTTATCATATAATGATAACAAAAATGACCATGACAATATTAATAAGGAACATACCAAAGGCATAATACAGACAAGTGTAGTAACCATAATAAACAATTCTGCATTTTTAAAAATATTAAAGCTATACTGCGTCTTAAAATGGACCATAAAATAAGTTCTCAAGAAATAAATAAATGTGTAAATGGTAAATATGTGTATATATTCATCAGTGAACTTACTGGTGTCATTAAGTAACAGAATCTCTGTAAAATCTGGAAAACTGACAAAACTAAGAAGTTATTGACATACCCTTAAAAAATTGTTTATTTTCTGATAAATTTGAGTTTGAAATCTTTTATAATAATTCTTAGACGTAGTACTGCTTTAAGGTTACAAAACATCCATCAAGGAATGTATCATTACAAGCTAATTATAACAGCAAATCACACCCAATCTCCTGTCAATCAGAATTAGTTTTAAGTGAGTATTAGCATATCGCTTTTCCTGAGTTTCACTAATTCATAATGTGATTGTTTGATATGAATATCAATTTTATGCGACCTTGTTATAAATTAGATTATAATCTAATTCTACTTGTGGAATATTTCACCTTTCCAGGTTGAAAGTAAAAATAGTTGCAAGAAAAAGGTTGTATCTTATTTTACAAGTTAGAGCCTATAATCAATGGCAAATAATGATGTCTACAAACAATAAACATTTAGGAATCTAAAACATATCACATAAGCTTTTGAAACAAATTAAAATCATCATAACGATTTATTTTGATGTTAAAAATATATTTACAATTGATTTAAATCCTATTTAATTAAAATGATAAAATTGTGAAAATTGTATATCTAAAAAGAGAAATGAAAGACAGGCAGTATGCACAATTTGAAATATCCAAAAAAATTGTAAATTATACCTGAACATATTTGTAAAATAGTATTTACATCCATCAACTTGAAAATTATAGGAGACATAATTATATCTCTGCAATTATTTTGTTTAAACCTATTCAGTAGTTTTCTTACATCTGACAAAAACATTAAACAATGTTTTATTTAATGTTTACGCTATCTTTAAAATAGATAGGGCTTTTCAAATATAACTGTTGAATTTTTTAAGTTAAAATTTTCAAATACATCTTTAGTTTTCATATATTTGAGAAAAAATATTTTTGACCTACAAAAAATATGGAATGTCATGACCATTGATAAAAGCACTACATGTATTCACCTGCTCTCAATTTCATTTTACTTTTATATTAATACTTTGTAAATATACAATTTCAAAATATCTTCTATTTTTCTGGTATTGGTACCACTTGAAATAGTAATTGTTTTTGAAACTTTTTTTTCCAGATCTATACCTGATAACCATAAAAATCAATAATTATGTTATTCTCAGAGTTACAAGTAAATAGTTGACATTACAAAGAGCCAACAGAACATTTGACATTTGAGAAGATTTAAAAGCCACCATGTTTTATTACTGATTCATAATTGCATTTTTAAACTTCAACATTTTGCAAGTTAATCTGTAAATGTGGATGGAGTAGCTTAATTCAGAATGATAATGGTAAACTAAAATAATAAGGTTGGAATGTACAAAGTAGAAATAATATCCAGACACACACACTCATACTAATATACAATGACAGTTATAAATACTCTCACAGATATAAACCAATATTCAGACTAGCATTTGCTAACTCTTATAAGGCCACTTTTAGGTCAGAAAAGCTATAATAGTCAGATAATGTGTTGATCTAAAATATTTTATGGAAACTACAAATTGACAGGAGGATAAAATCTACAAAATAATAAAATACAAGGTTAGATACTTATGAGTAGAGAATCATCCTTCTTTTCTTAGTCATTTAGAAAATACAGACATTATGCCATTTTACATATACAACAGTTAGTCAGTACCAACTGAAACTCTTATAGCATACTATAAGGCCTTCAAACCGTATCATCCTTTCCATTCTGGCTGTAAATACAGTAGGTAGAAGGTAAACAAGGATGTTTGTGCACATTTGGGTACAATCAAAAACATGAAGTCTCTATTTACTTTTCCTCTGCTGTTGTTAAGGTTTATTATCATTTTCAGAAATACACAAACATCTTTGGTTTGTTTATCTTTCACTAAAATTCACATTAAATGAATACCTAAATATATATTGTTAAAAAAACCCATTTGAGTTCAACTAAAAGAAAGTATTGTGGGACTATTGCCATTAATATTATTCAATGTGCCTATTTGTGGCATTTGTAGTATCATCAGCAGGTGTTTTTACTCTTAACCCAGTAAACCATGAATATCTGTATTTAGAATAGATATCTTTGACTTCATTAATAAATATAGGTAATACACATAATGCTGTGAGAGCAATCTGAAATATAAAATTAAAAAATATTGGTGACATTTGGCTGACTAAATGGAATAAAAAATTGTAAAGACATCAAAACTGTTTTAAGCTCTCTGAAACTATTAGCATTTTAGAGTAGTTAATAAATAATGCGCGTGCCCCTTCAAAATAATGTGTAAAATGGAGTTATTTCCCCTTTTCCGTAAACATTTAAACTAGAATTATCTCCCCTCAGAATAAGCGGTAGCAGTAACCAAATGTTGACAATCTAAACATTAATCTTGATAATTATACCGTTTCTGAATACGTTAGACCAAACGAGATATCTCAGAATGATTTATTAATTTGAAGTTGAAAAGTAAAAAAGTTCTTATACTTCTGTTGACTATTTAACATTCAACCACAACAATTAAAATGTTCATTAAATTTGTGGAAATAAATGATAAATACATTTGCTCGCTCCACTTATCTCCAGCAGAAAATTAAAAAAAGAGCTTATAAATAATAAATCTCCCTTCTTGCCCGTCTGTAAAACAGACTACCGGTATATAGTTTGTATGGCCTTGGTTAGTCTAATATAAACTTTAAATAACCTTAATTCAAGCATACTCAATAATTTTGAAACTTACAGCTATCATAAATAATACAAAAACAGATTTCCATCCTTGACTTTTCTGTATAACAGGTACTAATATCTAAATTTAAAAAAATAACATAAATAATAATCAGATCAAGATCAAGCCAGAAATTACACCTCTGAGACCCTGTGGATGCACCCACAGAAAGCTGAGTCCAGGTAAACCAAGGGTCCAAACTTCTCTATATTCTAACACACAAGTATTAACCTATCCCAAAATATCTGGTGTCTGTCAAAATCCTTTGTGAAAAACTTACCTGACCAATAGCAGCACCAGCACTTCCTGTTCCATCAACTATACCAGTAACAGTAGCTAATGCTTTACTATTATCTTTTATTGGGCCTTGTTGTCCTAAAATATAATACATTTGATCATTAAGACGCCATCATTTTTAGATAAAGTTATATAATAAAAATAAGGTAGTTTTCAAGGCAAGGTAATATATGCCCACTGGAAGAATTGAATTTGTTCAGCCAGTTTCGTCAAAATCAGTAAAGAATTGTACCTTATAGTGTGTTTACAAATCAAAATTCAAACTTGTTTCAAGAACAAGGGCAATAAATCATATGAAATGTTTTTTGATTTTCAATAGGTTCATTCTTGGTTTCGTCAAATCTGTGAAGAATTAGAGCATTCATGAATCAAAAATTGAACTTGTTTGAAAGAACAAGGGCAATAATTCATATTTAATATATTTTGATATTCCTAATTTCAAAAGGGTTCATCTGAGTGTTTACAAGCTAAAGTTGAATGCAATAACTGATCATTTTGATTTATCTGATTTTAAATAGGATTCATCCTTGGGTTATAAAAATACACAAGCCAAATTCATCAGAAATTGCATATTGTAGAGTTTTTATGAACAAGGGCAATAACTCATACTAAATATTTTTTGATTTCAACAATTTTCAACAGATTTCATCCTTTAATAATAAAAACAATAATAATAATAATAATAATAACTAGAATTGCTTACAATTATGAACGTATTTCGAGAGCCTTAAAATATTATGTAGGCTAAATTTGCAATTACCTACATCTAGACAATATATTGAATATCATTTGACCTAGTTTTCAAAGTCATAAAATAATTAGGTCACACCTTCCGTAACGGTTAATGATGGCGAAAATATGAAAATTATCAATTTTTGCTGTATTTAAGTACACTTATCTCTATGAATTTTTTAAGTAAGCCAAATTAAAAAATATCTACTCGTAGACAATATATTGAATATTATTTGACCTAATTTTCAAGGTCATAGATTAAGTGGGTCACACCTTCCGTACCCGTTAAAGTGACCTAATTTTGAAAAAATCGAAATTTAAATAATTCGAAAGAAAATACGAAATTTGAAAATCGGTCTCCAAGAAAAGGTAGATAATGATCCATTGTATCTATGTGCTAAATTTCATCAAAATCGGTCTATCAGTAGTGTCTGAATTTCGGATTTAAGAATTGTAACGAAAATTCAAAATGGCGGCCGATATGGCAGCTTGACCTAATTATTTAGGTCAAATCAATTACTATTGACAAGTTATTTATAAAACAGTTTTCACTTTTCACCTAGCAGTTATAGACCGGAAGTTACGTAATTACGTCATTTGAGGCTAAACCGGAAGTGGAATTTTTTTTTTCACATTTTTTCAAAAATTATAAACATATCGCCTATCAACTGGTAAAGTTTCAAAATTTTACCATTTATATTAAAGGAGAAATCACGGTCTGAAATTTTTGCCGATGACCCTTGAATATTGAATTGCAAATCGTGGGTAAAATATTTAACCTAATTGCATAAAACCTATAATTGTTAGTTGACAAATAAATTGAAGTTTTCAAATCTGAAAATCCGGTCAAAATCGAACTGAAAATAAACTTGCTAAAGCAAAAAAACCTGAACTTCCGGTTCTCACTTCCTGTCAGAGATAGAACTTCCGGTTTTGTTTTATTTGATAATAGAAATCATTCTAAGATCAACTGTAGATTTAGAATTTCTGCACCTTTTACCAGTTTGTCTGCAAACTCATCCAAGAATTACAAAAAAAAAAAAAAAAAAAAAAATAAAATAATCCGAACGATTACAAAACGTTTTCGCCAAAGTCGAAATACGTAATAATAATAATTCTTTATAAACTCTTTATTTTACATGGGTCAGAATTAGGC